>CM061045.1:43966742-44314242 GCA_030762985.1 Adelphocoris suturalis | reverse complement strand
GTGGTCAACCCACCTAAGTGTGGGTCGGTCTCCTTGGTCCCGTCGGGCTGCCAATATAAGGTGAAGATGGTGGATGAGGAGTGCTTTGTCCCAGGACAGACACCCATCCCCGCCTGATCCGTGTTGGAGGTCTGGTGGTACTTCGGGGTCGACTTCATGGGTGTGGCCACTATAGCCGCAAGCCGTGTGGACCTTGGTGGAGCATTAGCTCGTGTCACCAAAGCTCCATTGAAGCCACAGCAGAAGCTGCGCCTCCTTCCCAAGTACTTACTGCCAACGCTAACCTATGGGTTAGTCTTTGGCAGGCTTATTGCGGGGAGGCTGATTTAGTTAGATCCTGAAGTTCGCTCTGGTGTGCCCTCTTGGCTAGGCTTTCCATCTGGTGTCCCAAGTGCTTACATCCACGCACCGGTCAAGGCCGGTGGGCTCGGTATTGTCTCTCTTTCGGCCACCATTCCATCCTTACGCCGTCAGCCCCTGCTCGCCCTTAGGGGCTCTAGCTGGGAGGTCACCCGCACAGCTGCTGGGCTGGACTTTGTCAGGCAGCAGTTGTCGTGGTGTGATTGAGCAATACCAACTGCTCCAAAACCGAGCTCAGCACATCTGCTGAGTTCGCTGCTGCCCTGCATGAGTCAGTAGATGGTGAAGAACTCCGGCAGTGCTCTGAATCCCCCATTTCCTCCCAGTGGGTGGAATGGGCTTCAGAGGGCATTTGGGCCCGCATCTATCGCCATTTTCACGTGGTCTGGGACGCCACATTAGCCTACTCGGTGAGGAGTTCAAAGAGTAGTCGCGGGACAATGATCACCCTCTGCCCTGCCTATCGGGATAAAAATGATAATCTGTTGCATGTGGTGCAGCAGTACCCTAGTACTCACGGTGGCTGTACCTATTCTACGTCACAATGGGGTTGACAAGCAGATAGCAGGCGCTTTGTCATCCAGCAGTTGGGATGTCAAAAGGAAGAGAATGTATCACATGCCGAGTGATTGGGCAAGAAACCAGATATCGTTGCGATCAAGCCAGATGGGTCTGCCATAATCCTGGATGTCTAGGTTGTCAGTGGCAGCATGGACATGGAGCAGACCTGGCAGGCTAAAATAAGTTAGTATGACAGAAATGACCTGGGGCAATCAATTCCCGAGCTAAAAGGAGTGGCGACCAATAACATCAAGGTGATGGCTGCGACCATGTCTCCATGGCGAGTGTGGTGCGGGAAAAGCGCCACAGAGTTACTCGAGTTGGGCATCTCAGCCGTCCTGAGGGGTTCTTACTTGAACTGGTGGTCGTTTTATAGGGGCAGTTCCCTCATCCCTAGAGCCGGCGTCGGGTAAAACTTCATCTTTCAGTTTAATGGTGTGCTTTGAGGGGCGTTTTGAAAAAAAAAAAAAAAAAAAAAAAAAAAAAAAAAAAAAAAGTGTGTGTGTGTGTGTGCGTCCTTTTAGACGATTACTTTTTCTAGGATTAAGATAAAAATTCCTTTCATGAATCTAAAAATCAAGCATTTCAAAGGAAAGGATGAGATCGTTGACTAGCAATATTTTAACACATTAAATTGGTTAAAACTTTAAATTAATATTTTTTAGCAGTATTGTTGTCAAAACAAGTTTATCAACGATGAACAAGGCTGTTAAGAATTGTATGCACAAAACTATGCAGAAAAATATACCTGAATTTCATTGTTATTTGCTGAAAAATAAATAAAAACTGAGAAAAAAGCTAAATATACAAAATATGTTTCAATCGCAGAGTATTATTTAGAACTAGAGGTAGTTGAAAATTCCTTTTCGCTCAAAATGCTAACAAATCAAATCAATGTAACATACTATAGTATGATAAATCACGAAAATTCGCTCGTACGATCATGCTGCATGGCTGGAACTTTTATGACATTTTTTAGGAAAATGCGGGTTGGGTAGAGGATGGTCCCCTACCAATTTTAACAATGAAAAATTAATAGTTTTCACTGCACATGCAAACGTAAAATCCATCAAGCGTAATTTTTTCATGGCACATCAATGCAATCTATCACAAATTTTGTGGATTGTTGAGAAATGACGATTTAATTACATCGTTTTAGTTACATCACGATAGTATCATTAGCACCTGCTGCGTATACGCAAAACACTAGGTCTTGTAACCAGCATGACTTCTACAGTTTTTATCAGATTTAGATGAAATTTTCAAGGATTGACTGGTTTATATTTTAAGATTATGTATTCAAAACTTTTAAATGATCTTCACATTTACGGTACGAATACAAAGAAGCTGTGCGCCACACCTAATTAAGACTTTTTGAAATTACTCATATTAATAGTGTGTTCACTTTCTGGTGATTCGAAGCAATAGTTACAGTTCAGTTGTGGCTAAAATTCAAACCAGGCGAACAAAACGATGCCAATAATCTTTTACTAGTTGGAAAATAACCAAAACGCTAAATTACGTGATTTCAATCGATCTAGGAACAGATATGCTTACTATGCTGCTTACGTTTATATTGAGTAGTCAAGTCATGATAGAAATGTAGCTACCTGTACAAAGACAGCTAAGTAAGTCTGTTAGATTGAAGTTAAGGAAGAAAAAACGTCTATTGCATACAAAGTAATAATCAAATCTTGTCAAGCGAACCGAATACAAAAGAAGAAACCCGGAAGCCCAAACACGCAGGAAGGTTGTTTTAAATAATCGGACTAACAGAGCTGGAAGGGGCGAACGGAACGAGAGATTGCTTGCCATGGAACAATACGTGACGAGAATTGTGCTGAGGGTGTGTACACGAAGTGAGGCTACTCCGCCCACCTCCTCTTTGGTCAGTGCTTCGGCTTCACGAAGCAACTTTTTTATTTTGCTCACGGCCCTTAATGGTAGATGTTATCGTCTCCTGAAATCGAAATGAAGCGTAAACAAACCCTCATCACGCTCATGGTCACGAGCTGTGCGAGAAATTTTATTAGGGGCGACCATGGCTGATCCAAGATTTCCATCACCCAGAAGGAAGATGAAAGACTTTGCTCAAGATGAAATTTGGCTGAATATCACATTGCTGCTCCACATGGTAACCTACTTCTTGAAAATAATGAACCAAAAGGTATCAGAGTTCAGAATTTGTTATCGAAGAGTTTCATGATAGTCAAAGTGCTGATTGCCGTTTTGGGCGCTGTCATAATGAAATATCATTGAATTGACCCAATGATTGTACCAGTGCCAGGTGATATTATCATTAGGCGAAGGGTACGCCAGGTACCAGTGGTGTGGGGAGGGTGGGTTATCTTTCGCCACCGCTCTCTAGCCTGGTCGTTGATACGGCCTTTAGTAAGCTGCCAGCTGAATTGGGTTTGATATGGCCCCTGGGGTGTTAGTAGGTGCATACCCCCAGTCGCCCCTCCCCCAACTGATCCCTGCTGGAGTATTGGTGGTACCACTGAGTGGACTTCATGATTGTGGCCACCATTGTTGCGGGCCCTTTGGACCTTGGTGGAGCACTAGCTCGTGTCAGCAGAAGCTGCACCTTCTTCGTACTTACTTTCTGCCAAAGCAAAAGCCAACCTATTGCTAACCTATGGGTCTTCGGCAGGCTTACTGTGGGGAGGCTGTTCTCTCTTAGCTAGGTTTCTCACCTGGTGTCACTAGTGCCTACATCAATGCACTGGTCAAGGTGAGCGGCTATTAAATTGTAGGTGTTTAATTTAAGTTCTCTTCAGTAAGCATCTACGCCTATCCATCTATATTTAGATATTGACTTCGTTTTATAATTTATACATATATGTGTTCTGCGTATAAGGGCTATGGGGCATTATTTAACTAATTTTTTAGGTCAACTAACGCTGTAACTAATAACTATTAGTTATTAGTTACCACCCATAACTAAATTTGATAACCAATTTTTTGGTTAAACTATCGTTGTAATTGAAAACTGTGACTTCAATTTATTAGTTATGGCTAAATTCACCTGAATTAGTTTTTAGTTAGAACCCATCAACTAATAGGAAGATAATTTTGGAGAAATTTGTTGAACTAATAGCTAATAGATAATTGATGTTTAGTTATTATTTATTTACACGCAAGGTTGTGAGGTGCAATCCAACACAAGGATACACAATGATACACAAGGTCAAGGTCAAGGATACACAAGGTCAAGGTTGTGAGGTGCAATCCAACTCTCCTACGTGCCTAATAAATAATACCAGGCATCATACCCCTCTTTAAAGTGATGAATTTTTCCATGAACATCCTACCCAGTGACGCAAAATATACAACAACCTAAAAATTGTTTTTGATCCCTAAAACCTTCTCGTAGCCAACTAGAGACAGAATGACCACTCTATCAAGAAGGCGAGGGTGGGGGGAGGGGGACGCCCTCGAAGGTTGAAATGGTCGAAAAATAAGATTCATAAATGGGTGATTTTTAGTATGTGAGAGAAGAAAGACTCTAATACACGGAAATGAAATGGTAGAAATTTTCAAGATGACGAAAAAGGGGGGGGGGGTAAACACCCTCACAGGTTGAAAAAATGGGCAAAAACTAATTGTTTCAGAAATTGCAAAGATAAGTTCCATACTACGCAGGTAAATATTCACGACGCCGTTCACAAACAGTAAAATACCAAGTTTAGAGCATCTCATCAAACTTACTGGACAAGTGGTGCAAACTAAACTGACGAAACCGAGTAATAAAAACAACTGGGAATAGCCTCCCAAAAAGCACGGGTTGGCCAAAAGATGTATGACCCAAGCAAAAAGTAGAACGTGAGCACCGATCCCAATTAACAGTTACAGAATAATTTTACTACCTTTCTTCGGAAAAAAGCGTCTGCCCCCTCTCGGCAACTTGAAAACGTCTACCATTCTACCATAGTCATTTCCGTATATTAGAAACTGTCCAATTTCACACATTAAAAAATATTTTCAAGTAATGCATGCATTACAGGGACATCTCTATATCTGGTTTGTTTATGATTTTGGTTTGAATTGCGATTAGAAAGTGGTTAAAAGAACTACCCTCCCACTCTTGCAACACTAATGAAGTATGAATTGGTTGTACATTGTAAAATTAACTGATGAATATTCACGGGAAAAGGTCAAAAATATCACGAATTAACGATATCCTCCCTCCTCCCTATTATGAATTATGAAGTTCCGTTTATTTCCCCCTCAATCATTCCTTCTCACAAACAATCCGTTATCAAATAAATCCCTGATTTTTCACACATATAAACCAAAGATCGAAAAAAAAATTAATTAATTAAAAAATGAAAATAACATGATTTATTGGAATTACCCCCTCTCCATTCACCACCGTCCATGCTGCGATTTGAAACGCTACATAAATTCCAAAAGTAGACCGAAGTCTTAAAATAACAAAAATTGATTGGGAATAATTTTAGCATGGAAAAAGCTCAAGAGAATCGGTAATTAATCCCTCTATTCTCTTTCCTGGCGTCAAATTCCAAATTCTGAACGTTTTTTGCACAACTGGACTGAAATTGGGAAAAGAACAGGACTGAAATAATGACAAAAATCGACTCTGAACTGTAGCCTGGGTAGCGTCAACAAAATTTGTTGAAAAAAATTACATCTTTTTATTTTTCTCCCCATTCTCGTCTTTCTGTTTTGTTAATTTGTGATATTTTCGACAGTTTCCCGTGAATATTCATCAGTTAATTTTACAATGTAAAACCAATTCATACTTTATTAGTGTTGTATGAGAGGGTGGGTAGAGTTCTTTTAACCACTTTCTAATCGCAATTCAAACCAAAATCATAAACAAACCAGATATAGAGATGTACCTGTAATGCATGCATTACTTGAAAATATTTTAATGTGTGAAATTGGACAGTTTCTAATATACGGACATGACTGTGGTAGAACGGTAGACGTTTTCAAGTTGCCGAGAGGGGGCAGACGCTTTTTTCCGAAGAAAGGTAGTAAAATTATTCTGTAACTGTTAATTGGGATCGGTGCTCACGTTCTACTTTTTGCTTGGGTCATACATCTTTTGGCCAACCCGTGCTTTTTGGGAGGCTATTCCCAGTTGTTTTTATTACTCGGTTTCGTCAGTTTAGTTTGCACCACTTGTCCAGTAAGTTTGATGAGATGCTCTAAACTTGGTATTTTACTGTTTGTGAACGGCGGCGTGAATATTTACCTGCGTAGTATGGAACTAATCTTTGCTATTTCTGAAACAATTAGTTTTTTGCCCATTTTTTCAACCTGTGAGGGTGTTTACCTCCCCCCCTCCTTTTTTTTCGTCATCTTGAAAACTTCTACCATTTCATTTCCGTGTATTAGAATCTTTCTTCTCTCACATACTAAAAATCACCCATTAATGAATCTTATATTTTTCGACCATTTCAACCTTCGAGCCCCCCCCCCCCCCCCCCCTCGCCTTCTTGATAGAGTGGTCATTCTGTCTCCTAGTCGGTTACGAGAAGGTTTTAGGGATCAAAAACAATTTTTAGGTTGTTGTATATTTTGCGTCACTGGGTAGGATGTTCATGGAAAAATTCATCACTTTAAAGAGGGGTATTATGTCTGGTATTATTTATTAGGCACGTAGGAGAGTTGGATTGCACCTCACAACCTTGACCTTGTGTATCCTTGACCTTATGTATCATTGTGTATCCTTGTGTTGGATTGCACCTCACAACCTTGCGTGTAAATAAATAATAACTAAACATCAATTATCTATTAGCTATTAGTTCAACAAATTTCTCCAAAATTATCTTCCTATTAGTTGATGGGTTCTAATTAAAAACTAATTCAGGTGAATTTAGCCATAACTAATGAATTGAAGTCACAGTTATCAATTACAACGATAGTTTAACCAAAAAATTGGTTATCAAATTTAGTTATGGGTGGTAACTAATAACTAATAGTTATTTTAGTGACAGCGTTAGTTGACCTAAAAAATTAGTTAAATAATGCCCCATAGCCCTTATACGCAGAACACATATATGTATAAATTATAATACGAAGTCAACATCTTATAGGTCAATAATATATTTAGGTTGTTGTATATTTTGTGTCACTGGGTAGGATGTTCATGGAAAAATTCATCACTTTAAAGAGGGGTATGATGTCTGTCTGGTATTATTAGCCACGTAGGAGAGTTGGATTGCACCTCACAACCTTGAGCCCTTGGATCTGACCATGTCAAATATTGAAGATCTTTATTGATAGATATGGGTTTTCGAATCAAAACAACAAGCAGGAGTTTAGTGGTACAAGTTGACATGCTGAGACGAGTTGAGGTACTGGGAGATAATGGAAGTGCTCAAAACAGGAGGAAAGATGGTGTGGGTTAAGAAGCCACCCCAATGATTTCAAGTTATTGTATCTATTATGTTGTTACGTTCTTTGAAGATAATTGAAATGCTTTCATTACCTGCTGTGCTTATAAATGGTCGCACTAATATATTCATACTAGTTTATTACTTTTTCGTCAAATACCAAGAAATAACCATATATATTTATAGTGATCATTTATCATCATCATATATATATATATATATTATATTGATCATTGATATGGCGATCGTAACCACTACGTCAAGGTAGAACGATGGAATCCAGGATTGCACCCCCTTCCTCTTCCACAACAACGTTCTTGCGATATTAATCCCACGATCCCTCAAAACAAGAGACTAATTTCAACATTCATCAATCTTCATTTACCGCGGATTGCCCCCCCTCCCAGAAACTCCATTTTTTCTTCTCCAACATTGGGTGAGATATGGACAATCAGCTGTCAAAACAAGCTGGGGCTTTTGAGAGCTGCGCCAGAATAGGTCATTCTTTTGTTACTACAATTGCTTAATAATTATTAAAAAGAAATATAAAATGAATAAGCAATTAATAAAATTAAAAATTGATGGATTAATGGAAAAATTATACTGATGAATTGATGGTTTAAATGATCCTTATCCGCATAACAGGTGTTTCCGGGAATCATTATAAATGCCCTAAAATTTCTTCAGAAGTTAGTGATGGAGATTTGCCGATGATAATAATTGATTGTTATCATGTGAGCCCTTTGAGGAACGGCCTAACTAGGCAAATTCAGTGCCGTTCTTTATTGTTTTATCTTTGAATAATTCCTAATTATACTCAGTATAACGTAAAGAGATGAATGAATGATCAATCGAAATAATCCTTGATAATTACAAAGCAATAGATCCCAAAAATCTCAGAAGGTACGAGCAGGAAATATGTAATCTTGAATAATAAAAAGTAATGAACCGTATTCAACAATTCTCACCATAATGAAATACAATCCATTCTTAGGGACGTCCCTGTAATGCATGCATTACTTACCAATATGTTTTGTTTGATCTAAGGTTCCACACCGTTGCCTAAATTTTTCGATCCCTATTTGTTTTCTAAATGAAGGAAATTCATTTCCCTTGAACTGCCTGCCTTGATCGGTCGTTAGTTACCTTGGGCAAGAGTTGGGGAACGCACGGATCAAGGATTCGGATGTAATGGAATTAAGTGGAACTACTTCTGGCCAATTCGATCAATTAAAGCTAATATGAACTTTTGTCTTATGAGTGAAGAAGTGGAACCGCTGTATCCGTGTGGACGTCGTCAAATCGAAGCGCGTCTTTGAATTCCTGTGGTTACCGGTGGCGGTGCCTGGAGGAATTGAATAAAGTACTCAGTTGACAGTTGGAGAACCAACTTCGTATATCAGTGTTCGCACGAGGCCAGTAGAATTTCAAAGTATTTGGTCGCGGGAGGTCCCTATAGTTTGTTAATATTTAAACATTACATCGTACGGAAATAAGGTCTGGGGGCTCCATGTTGGCGTTGCACCAAAGCTGAATGTCTGAACCGGGAATCGATATTTTTTGTGTGTCTAATTCTATGTTGGTCTAAATTGCGAAAGGTTAAGTCTTAATCTAAATTTCGTGCCCGGAGCAAATCCTGCAGGGTAGGGAAAGTAGTATGTTTGCCCAGTTCGACGGAAGCGTTGAGCTGCAAATATATTATCGAAACCTGAAGTCAGTCGTAAATAGGGATATGAATTCCATTTGAGGTAAACTTGAAGGGCTGGCCAACTTTTTTGTCTGCTGCATTGCTGTTATGGTCCATGATGACGTGAAAAACTCAACCTTCAACGTAGTCCTGGAAGTAATGGATATTCTCAAATACTGCTCTTTGTCGAACGTGCTGTATGATTTTTGATTAGATATCAGCTTACAAGAAAGGACACTAATCGATGAGGATATCCGATCACCCACTTTTGTAACACCGCACACACCCCTACGTCTGTTGCATCCGGACCGCATTTTCAAGATCTTGACATCATAAATTAATTTCCGGTGACCGATTGACTAGCCTCTTAGCTTTCTATTGAGCTTGTTGAGGGATGACTAAGACTAGGCTCATTTGAGTTTGAGCAGGATGTGAAATGATGTGCCTGTAGAAATTGAGCGTGGTGCGGAAGCTGCACAGATCTTCCACTGAGTGGAGGTGTCGGAAATATCGCAAGTGATTTAACTTTTGATGGGACCGGGGAAACGCCCATCGGAATAACCTGTATGAACAGGACAGCTGACTTTGGATTTTGCTATGATGCATTTTTAGCGAATTTCCGTAAAAATGAAGCTATTGCAATGACTCGGAAAGTTTTAAAATACAAATTTTTGAAAAATTTTTTCATTGAAATCCAAGCATTCTGAAACGATTCCTGAAGTTTGCGCTTTTTCACATAGGTATATATATATATATGTGTGTGTGTGTGACCATGCAAGGGAAAAGGGAGCTTAACCTGCCAACGCATTTTTTTCAGCGGAACGAAAAGACCAGTTCAGAAAAGGGTTCCAAAACTATCTCTCTTTCCCGAATAATCATAAAAACTTGACTTTTCTACATTTTTCATTGTATTTATAATCGCGAAAAACTCATGTTTTGCAAGTCTGCTGAAAATTTGCAATTTTCAGGCCAGTTTGTTCAAACTTTGAAAAATCATAAATTTAAATTGGAAAATGATAGATAAAAATACAAAAAAAAAAGAAAGACTTTGTTCAGCATAATGTGGAAAAAAATATAAAGGCTGTCTGGCAAGTTAAGCCTCCTTTTCCCTTGCACGGTCTTAGGACTTTGAGTGAAGAGAAATTGTTAACTATCAAATTGATGGCAAAAACTCGTCCTAAATAATATAATCTCTAATAATAAATTTTTTGCTGTTTTCATCGATTGTTTATCATATTTTTATGAAATAAAAATTCAGCATAATTTTGTACATAGAATTTCAAATGTTCTATTTTATAGTTATAAAACTTGATGTGAGCAATATTACACTAAAAAAATGTAAGTTTAACGATTTTTAGCCGTTTTTTGCTTTTGTTAGTGAACTTTTCAGCACTTTTTTTGAAATTTGACCAATTTAATGTCCTCAAAAAATGCTATATATATATATATATATTTAAAAAAGCGTTATTCTCTAGGATTTGTTTCAGAATGTCTCAAAACGGATTTCAATGGAGAATTTTTCGAAAATTCTGATTTTAAACATTTTGGAGCCATTGCAATAGCTTCATTTTCTATGAAAATTCGGTAAAACGTACTTGAATTTCATTAATATTTGCTGAAAAATCTACAATCAACAATTTTTATGTACCCAAATTGCTCAAATCTTGATACAATTTAACATATAATACGAAAGGTAATTTATGGAAATTCGCTCATACGAGCATGCTGCATGAATGGGACTTTTTTAAATAGGTCCGAAGACCTTCTTTATGAAATATCTCTGTTCTTTCGATTTAGAAGCAATTAAAACACAATCGAGAAAGCAAAAGACGGAGGGGAGACCCCTGAGGATTTCTTCCATTTGACATTGCCAAGTCTGAGCGGCATTGCGTAAGCCGAAGTTCATCTTCGTGAACTACGAGTATTAAAGGCCAAATGGCTGTTTTCATTATATCCTCAGAGTGCACGTCTATACGGTGAAAGGCTTTAGTTACTGATATCCACGGCGAAGAAAATAGTACTTCCGAATAAATGTGAATTGAAGTGATGTAGAGAGGCACTGCGTAGCAATCTGCAGTACCTAGTCCTGATGGCATTGATGGCACGGTTCGTGCGGTACAGGTAAGGATCGAACCGTCAGGTTTCAGCAAGATATGTAGGGGAGAATAATGTCCTGATGATGGCCTCAAGCTATGAATCGAAGTGGGATTTTGCCTGCTTTAGGTGATGGGGTTTAGTCGGCGAACTTTGGCACATATTTGTAGTTGTTTTGCGTCAATAGGTATATGATGAGCCATAGAAGATCGGATGAAAGAGGGTCAGGGTGCTGGAGGGTGTGCAGTTCAATGAAAAGCTGAAGGGCACGGCTTCGGAATCGAGAAGTTGATGTCTGGGTTGTAGAGGCCCAAGTATAAAAGTATTGAATACTTGAACTGAGAGTTGGTAAATACACGGACAAGTGATTGTACTTGTCTCTTTGGTTCCAAGAACAAGTACGTTTCAGTACTTGTACTTGTTTTTTCAAGTTCTTGAACTTGTACTAAGTACTTTCTACCAAGTACAAGTTAGTAGTACAGTTTGGTCAAGACTGCACCCAACGTTCACAAATTTCAAAACAATTCAACATAAATATAACAAGAAAATTCACTCATACAATCATCCTGTGCCTGACTGGAATTTTTTCATTTTTATGTGACTGAAAAGTCACTCGATATATAGGGTGCATCGTTTAGTTCAACCATTATTTAAAAATATATTTATTGTTAGGATTGAACTTATCAACTTAGAACGTGAGTAGAACAAGTTCTCAACAATTTCAATTGGGGTGACCAAAGTTTCAGATGTGCACAAGTATGAGCGAGGGACAATAAGAGAAAACGAAGTTGGGGGAAGTTTATCCCCTGCCCCCAGGCCATTGCCCTCAACTTTCTGATTAACTTCAGTCCAACACTCAAAGTATGAAGAAGTATACTACTTCAGCCCTTCGAGCATACAAATAAGCCAAGACGGAATGAATCCATAGATACAGCTACGGTATCTATGGATTCCACATTTCAAGCTTCATGTGTTCTTCTCAAACACTTCACAACCATTTTTATTGGAAAAGGGCCTCGGAAAAAAGCATTGTTCATGGGTAAGAGAAGCTGTTTATAATTTTGAAGCCAACCTCGACAGCTACCTCTCGACTAAATGAAGGTGAAATAAATTTCTTACAGTTTCCAGACTGAATTCTTTCATCAGTCGTTAGAGTTTTTTGTTTGGGAGCTGTGAAGATCGTTTTCTTTATTTATATTCATTCTTTAAAACTATTGACATCACCGAAAACCCTCAATTGAAATTCCTTGTGAAAGTCGTTGAGCAATTTGTTTATGTTTTTTATAATTTTCAATAAGCGCGTCATCCACAAATTTATCTTGATAAAGTCCTGTTCAACACTTTTGGGAGTTGCGAAGAACATACAGGGCACACGATACAGGGTCCACTATGCAAACTCTTGATTTTGTGCTTACCCCCTCTAGTCGTGACATATTTGCAGTTATTTTACATTAAGGAATGCCGTTGGGACATCATTTTGACGATGTTTCCGGCCCTTTTGCACTGTCTGTGACAGTAAAATGTGAACGGCCTACATTTAACATACTAGTATATAACAATGTTCCATTTCACCATAGGAGACCGGAAATCCGAAAGCCACCGGTGGCGGCGAGCGACTGGAAGCTAAATGGATCGGGTTCAGATCGCGAGAGAAGGTTACAGCGTCGCGTCGTCCAAAGAATCAGGAGAGGTGAGAACTAGCAACAAAGCTAATAAAACGCAATGAAAGGGGGAGGATATCGGACGGAAAATAAAATTAAAAGTGACAACCAAGAAGCTGACTCAAGCAAAAACTAGTGCCAGGACGTAACTACCCGGATCCGCAGCAAAAGTTTATAACTATAAGTTATATGAAGCCACTTCTCACTTCTAAGAATACTGAAACAGAAAATAACAAAGAAGCTTGTAACTATAAGGAGAGGAAAGAGGCTTTAAAGAGCTCATCCCATGAAAAGTTAAACACCTGGTCTCCAACTCAATTACCTCAAGAAGTTGCAATAAATACACAATGGGTATTTAGAAAGAAGGAAAATGGGACTTTTAAAGCTTGATTAGTGGCTTACGGATTTCTGGTCTCCTATGGTGAAATGGAACATTGTTATATACTAATATGTTAAATGTCGGCCTTTCACATTTTACTGTCACAGACAGTGCAAAAGGGCCTGTACCCTCTGCCCTGTATGTTCTTCGCAACTCCCAAAAGTGTTGAATAGGACTTTATCTAGGTAAATTCGTAGATGACGCGCTAATAGGAAATTATAAAAAACATGAAAAAATCGCTCAACGACTTTCACAAGGAATTTCTATTGAGGGATCTCGGTGATGTCAATAGTTTTAAAGAATGAACATAAATAAAGACAACGATCTTCATTGTACCCAAACAAAATACTGTAACACCTGATGAAATAATTCATTCTGAAAACTGTAAGAAATTTATTTCACCTTCATTTAGTCGAGAGGTAGCTGTCGAGGTTGGCTTTGAAATTCTAGGAATAAATTGTACTTAAATTTAAAAAAAATTATAAACAGCTTCTCTGACCCATGAACAATGCTTTATTCCGAGGCCCATAAAATCTTTCAAATACTAATGGTTTTGAAGTGTTTGATAAGAGCACATGAAGATTGAAATGTGGAAATTACCTCGCACACAAAAGTACTACTTAAGGGCCATGTCATACGAGCGCTATTGCCGTCGCGCTGATAGCGTCGAGATAGCGCGTGAAAAAGTGCATGTCATACGTGACGGCAAATGCGTCGCGTTGATGCCGTCCCGCCAACGCCAGGTGCCTGTCATACGTAGCGTTTTCCGGGCGCATTTGCCGTCGCGGCAATTATGTTAATGATCACTCCAAAGGTGGTCCAACTGCTCTGCCAGTGCTCACGCGGCAAATGCGTCCCGCTAGCGCTAGCGTCCGTATGACAGGGTCCCGGCGTCACGTGCGCCGCGTTGCTAGCGCGACCGTCGGCGTTGGCAGCGCCCAGCGTCCGGCTAACGCGGACTCGCCGACGGCATTAGCGTCCGTATGACATGCTCCATAAGAACCCCTTTGCCGGGTTGGAGCGTTTTTAACGCGACGCTATCAGCGCGACGGCAATAGCGCTCGTATGACATGGCCCTAACTGACCACAGCTGGTTTACTCCTTGAGGACTATCATAATATTTATATTTCAATCTCAATACTCACTGTAGCTGTATCTATGGATTCATTCCGTCTTGGCTTATTTGTATGCTCGAAGGGCTGAAGGAGTATACTTCTTCCTACTTTGAGTGTTGGACTGAAGTTAATCAGAAAGTTCAACTTGAGGGCAATGGCCTAGGGGCAGGGGACAAACTTCCTCCAACTTGGTTTCTCTTATTGTCCCACGCTCATACTTGTGCACATCTGAAACTTTGGTCACCCTAACGGAAATTGTTGAGAACTTGTTCTACTCACGTTCTGAATTGATAAGTTCAATCCTAACAATAAACATATTTTTAAATAATGGATGAACTACACGATGCAGTCACTTTTCAGTCACATAATAATGGAACCAAAGGACAAGTACAAGCACCTGTACGTGTACTTACCAACTCTCAGCTCAAGTATTCAATGCTTGTACTTCGGAGATCAACGATACAAGTACTTTTACTCGTAGTTAGTACTTGTACTTTGAACTGCAAATACTGGCAACTTTCCTAGACGTTCATATTTTCTGACGATCTGCATAAAAGAGAACAATAGACTGAGAGGCCAAACAAAATCTGTCAAAGAGATGCGAATAATTTCCGTTCAATTTTTTTCATACATGCACTAGGACTGCATACATAATACATTAGTATACTGGTCAAATTAGATTATTAATGGCCACAATCTACCTACAGTTTCCAGCGTTAACACATCTAGATTGATATTAAGAACGGTTCCAGTCACGCAGCATGACTTGAAGAGCAAAGTATCGTAAAATATAGGATTGTATAAATATAGGATGGTATTTATGTCTAATTGTTAAGACATGGGAGCACTTTGAGTGCAAAGAAGTTTTTGACAATCAGATTCACTTCACATGCAGAAGAAAAAAATTGCGATGCTTGAAAGAAGTTGATTAGGAAATATTCAATATATTTTTCGGCTTAAAGTTGTCAACGTTTTCATGACGATCCCAAATTTCTATAGTAGTTTTTTACTGTGTTTCGAGTTTAATAAATAGATACTTAAAATCTATTTATATTAGTTCATAATTTATTAATAACGTCCAGTTTAATATTTTTGTGGCAATCTTCAAGTCATAATACTCTTAGTTACCTACTAAGTTCTTGTTATTCCTATAGTTTTCAGAATTTTAACTATTTGTAGATAGTTTTAAACAGTTTTTAATCAGTTTGTAGAAAGTTTTTGTTTAAGTTTCATTCTTGGGATTATTCAACGTAAAATTTCCCCCCATGATTTTCAATCCTAATTATTGACATGATTTGCTATAGGTAAATGGTTCATCATTTGAGCAAAAAGTTTACTCGCGGTAGGTAATAAATATAAGGTTAAAGATGAAGGGGTAAGAAGGCTAGATCGGAAGGCCTGTCATAGGCCTTCGATCCCCGCTTGTTGCGACATTGCCAAGTCGAATGCCGCGGTCTGTATCAAAGTCGGCCTGGCTGAACAAAATCCAACCAACCAGGAATCAAATCCAACTGGACATATACCAAAGGATGAAATACCATTCCGTGTAACTCCGCCATCCACCCGTTCAACTTTGATTTTTTGACTTCAAGTATCTTTCTGAAAACAAAGTGTCAATGTGTACAGCACATGACGGATGGGCAGGTATCCAACTTCCATTACAGAAAAAAATTCCTGTGAAAGCACCGTCCCGTGGCGATCACACGAGTGCAAACACTCGGTCTCTTGTTTCCACAACATCGAGCACCGGAGCAGTGTGATGGTCAGTTCATAAACATCGATCCAGCACCACCGCCTGAAAGATGAAGTGGAAACAACACGACACGGCGGTTTTTCTCTCTGGCTTCGGCTCGACTGACCGTATCCGCTTGCTCCCCCAACCTACTCATCACCCTCAACATTTACAACAACTGCTGAGGCGTTTTGCAGGTTAGTTGCGGTTAACCCAAGCACCGCCAAAGAATAGCGATATAATTTTTTGATGTTAATTGTATGAGAATGAATGGATAAAAATAAGGATACTTATAAACAGGGTGTCCTAATAGCTGGGCCCTCCCTCGAAATGCATTTACCTAAAATTTAAATGATAACACCCTTGTATTTTGTTGGATGAAATATAACGTCACGCGCCTATACATAAATACATATAATTTTATATAAATAAGGAAATAAATGAAATACAGGAGAGTAAATAAAACGTGACTAAAGTATGATAGAACAGGTAGTCCATCATAATCCTATTTCAAATAGAACCTGGACCCTACATAAATTGAAATGTATCTTTAATAATAAGAAATATACAATAATATGTGTCTAACTATATCCTATTTGACACTTTAGGACGGCCACCTTTTCATTTCTTGTTACAGATTAACAATGCACCATTGGCAAGAAAAAAAGCATGTACAACTGAGGGAGCATTCAACAAGACTGGGTTGACATTAGGTTCCTATTGTCTGGATGCCACCTTACGAGAAACCAAAATACTCCACATATCGCGATGTAATTCATAGGGGGTTTTCCTGGAACATAGGCGATGATATGAAATCGAGTCAAAAAGCATCAGACCAATAAATGATATAAAACCGACGTTATTATAAATTCTATTACAGAATTCTATTAATGTGGCGGCAATGAAAGTTATAGGAGACCGTCTAGGAGCTATCCTGCACAATCCCTGAAAATTTCATCAAAATCGTTCCATTAGACTCGGAGTTTTGCCTGTGTCAATCGGGATTAGTTTCGCGCATGCGCAATGATTATTACTCTACTAATCGGAATAAAATGTATAGGCCATTTTCCTGGAACATATACCCAACTACCTACCGAGTTTGCACGTAATCGGACCAACAGATGATGAGAAATCGACGTTATTAAGAAATTCACGTTTGCGCATGCGCACAGGCTAGTGTTAATTCGACAGAATTGAAAATTATAAGTACCGACTAGGAGCTAACCCGCACAATCCCTTAAAATTTTATCGGAATCTGACTGGAACTTGGTAGAGTTTTGGGCGTGACAAGGATTTACCGCAGACAGACAGGCATCAGATAGACAGACACGGAACCAAAATTTATCAGTAAGCTCTGAAACTCAGAAAGCAAATGGAAATTTCGATTTTGGAGAGGAAAAACTTTTTCGATTTCTATCACGAACACAAAGCTTCCCTACCTTCGGTAATGGGGGAGCTAAATACTGTTACTGGCATTACATGGTAAGTGTACTTATGCAATAATAATTTTTATAAAATTCATAATCGTCAATTTTTGTTTCTATAAGGTAAATATACCGAAAATTTTCCAACGTTAAATGTTTTGAGAAACCAGTTTTACTGAATAGTATCCGGTTATTTTATAATTATTTTATGATTTTATAAAGTTGGTTTTTGTTTATTTTATAATTTTTATTAGGTTTATTTTATAAACCTATTTTATAATTTGTAGCGTATTTGTGTCTTTTGTAGATAATTTCAAGTACATTATATTGTAAGTTAAGTAAATTATTGTGCACGAAAATTCCTAATGCTCAAATCTCTCACCTTTCTCTGAGTAATGTTCCTCTGCAAATAATGAAATAGACAGGTATTTGAAATTCGCTATTTGTAAAACTGTAAAAATAATGTGGCCTTATTTTATGCGTGATTCTGAGTACACTTATCATGCACAAAAAATTAAAATGGATGTTATGTCAATGAAATTTCCAAAATCCGTACCTGCAATAAAAAAGCTAGGACTCCCAATTAAAAAACAAGGTACCAAAACTGCTATATTCGAAATTCAGGTAGAGAAGGAACTCGAGAGGGAAATTTCTTAACTCGAGCATTGTACTGTCACACTAGCAAGTGCTGATGAAGTGATGTGAAGGGGATCATTCGAGGTTCTAACTTGGCACTACTTTCAACAGTTTTATACCGATTGATTTATGGTCAACACTTTTACAGAAATCACAGTAGTAGTATTCCTATTGTTATAAATTTTATGGGATGTTATCATTTGCTGGTAATCACATCATACGGTATCATGAAAACTTGGATCAGGGATCATGAGGGAAAATTGAGGGTGAAAAAATTTCAAAGTTATATGTGATAACAATATTCCAATCCATTTTTTCCAAACTATTTTTTTCTTATGAGTAAGTCTTGAGAGTTGTCAGTGATACGAGCAACAACGAAAAAAGTGATTTTGTGGTCACCTCTTGTCATTTGTTATTGGTGGTTTTTCTTCCAATCAGAATCATAAAGTGGTGTTATTTAGTGTATAAAAGTATTTTCCTCATAGTGGTGATATTTAATTGTGCTTGCTACTGTGAAACAGGCTGTGATCTATGCCTATAATGTAACGAGACACTCTATGTTATTTTTAGGAAACATTGGTTACGCATGTTTAGGAAAATTAAAAATATACTTAGTGCAGAATATCGTGAATATTGTTCTCATTATAATATAGTGGAATATTATAATTTGGCGCATTCGAATAGGACTTCGTGTTTGTTTTTTAGATCAATGTTGATTCCGGTCAGTCTGCGATTCCGTAGATGTAGAGGAAGGTGGGGCCTAGAAGAATTTCGTCCCGACGAAGAAAATGTTTGGTATTCTTTAAATGAGGACAAGAGAGATGTACTGATCCATTCGAAATATATAAACTCTGAAACGGATTTGCAAGAAGCTGTAACCCAGAAAACTATTTCAGTGATGATGAGTATTGAAGATCTGGAACTTTACAAGACTTGGGTCAAGTTGGAAGATCAGTTGAATACCGAAGATTCTGGAGGCTCTTCCCCTTTAAATTTAGACACATTGAAGGTACTTCTGGATGGCCAACAAAAAAACATGGAGAGTCTGGTTGATAGAATGATAGGGGCTATGGCATGCTCCTTTGGGGAGGCCCTCGAGAGAGTTTCAAGAAAACCTCAGAAAATGATAATACCCAAGTTTGATGGGAAAAACGAGGATCCTTGTACCTGGCTATACCTTTACGAGAGGGCATTTTCTCAGAACCATTGGTTTTCTGATGAAGATAAGATTGATAACATTATAGGCAGCCTCACTCCGGGAAGCATATCTGAGAAATGGTACAATGCCAGGATAATTCGGGAACACCATCACTCTTGGATTGACTGGAAGCAATCTTTCATTTCGTCATTTGGCCAAAATCCCATTCAGCTTCTGTCGGAGGCGCTTGAATTTCGATATGAGAATGGAAACCTTATGGAGTATTATTATGAGAAACAACGATTGCTGACAATGGCGTTTGGTGAACTGCCAGATCGTGCATTTAACCTTCTAATTCTCCAAGGTATGACTACTTACATGCAGAACATCCTCCTTAACGGATTAGTGGAGAATACCAGGGAGAAATTAAGACTGGCTATAGAACGGTTGAAACCGGCGGTTTCAACCAGAAATCCTCAGAAGGCTAATCTCCGAATGAATATGCAGCAACATCCACCAGTGAACAGAGCACCTGGAAACAACTTTCAGAGAATGAAGAGGTCGAAATCTTTCAATAACTCATCTCCAGCTCGGCAGGTAAATGCATTAGAACAATCTGATTCAATGAAGGAGTACGATTACCATGATGTAACTGAAAATAGTCAATTAAATTCTGCTGATGTTTTGTCTTCCTACGTTATGTCAAATCCTTGTAAGTTACCTGTTTATAATGTTATTATAAACTCAATTGGGGTGAAATCTCTTTTGGATTCTGGGGCAATGGTGAACTTGGTTTCAGCTAAATTGGTTTCTGAAAATGTTTGGTCTTGTGTGAAGCAGGAAAAAATATTGAAGGGTTTCAATGGGTCTTTACAGCGAGTATCAAACGCAGTGCAGATTCTTATTGAGCTGGGAGGTTCAAAGCTAAAGACTCATGCTTATGTCACAGAATGTTTGCCTTATGACGCGATAATCGGCTGGCCAGCACTAAATAGCTTAGGATTCCGGTTGATAAATGTGAATACCAGTAAAATGGTCACCGCTATCTCTGAAGTAGAAAAACATAGAGTCTTTAGCAAGAACGAGGTTATCAGCTTGTTTCCACAGCAGGTCGAACCACCAGCCCCTAGGAGAAAGATAAGCTTCTCATTGAAACCAAATTCTCCAGTAATAAAGCAAAAACCTTACAGATTGAACAGGGATAAATACATGTGGGCACAAACCAAGATTAAAGAGCTCTTGGGGAAGGGAATAATTAGATGTTCCACTTCAGAGTATGCATCGCCCTGCGTCATTGTGCCTGAAGAAAATGGCAGTTTGAGATTGTGCCAGGACTACCGAGAAATTAATGAATATACGGAACTAGACCCTTTCCCATTCCCTCTAATCGATGAGATCATCTCAAATTTTGGTGGCTGTACACATTTTTCTAAATTAGACCTAAAAGATGGTTTCCACCAATTTTCATTAACGAAAGAAACCATAAAATACACTGCATTTGTTCACCCGTTCGGACATTATGAGTACACAAAATTACCATTTGGCTGGAAAAACTCTCCTTCGGTTTTTCAGCGATGTATGGTAGATGCTTTGGGAGATCTCCTGGATGATCCATTAGTTTGGGTCTACATTGATGATATCATCATTGGAGGGTATACCAGGGCGGAGTGTGCCTCGAAAACATTTAATGTAATTAGGCGATTAACCGATGAGCGTCTGCAATTAAATTTGGAAAAAAGTTCGTTCTGTCTTCCTAAGGTTACTTTTCTGGGCAGGCAAATTGATGGGGTTTCCAAGACGACTAAAGAAGAGTCAATAGAGAAGGTGCGGAAAATGCAGATACCCCACAACCTTCATACACTCAGAGTACTAACAGGTCTAACAGGCCATTTTCGAGCTTTCATACCCAACTATGCAAATATTGTAAAACCATTAGACCAACTTAAACAAAAAGGGGTAGAGTTCACATGGAATGATGCAGCTGAAAAAGCTTTCCAAACTCTCATTGCTAGAATCTCGACTAACCCAGTACTACAGTTACCAGATTGGCGCTTGACATTTGAACTGTGTACCGATTCATCCAACTATGGGTGTGGGGCTATCCTCTACCAGCGTGATGAATTGAAGCCCAAGAAGCTCCAACTGCGGGTGATTGGTTATTTCTCTTATTCGTTCTCAAAAGCTGAGTTGAATTACACTGTGACGGAAAAAGAATGCCTCGCTGTCATAAAAGCCATAAAATACTTTCGCTCTTACCTTGATGGGAGAAAATTCAAAGTGCACTCTGACCACCAAGCACTCCAGTACCTGAAAACTTTAAAAGAAGCAAAAGGTAGGCTAGCCAGATGGCAGATGTTCCTCATGGGCTTTGACATGGAAATTAATCATAGAAGGGGAGTTGATTTGGAGGATGCGGATGCTCTATCACGTCTCTGTGTGGACATGAAGGAAGAACATACAAATGGATTGTGTGTTCAAATCATTTCAGATGATGGTGATACAAGGTTGAGAGTAGATCCACATAAAACGAGAGAACTGCTGAAGGTTTATCATGACGATCCACTCTCAGGTGGCCACGATGGGTTCCTCAGAACATACTTGAAAAAGAAGCAAAGATTCACTTGGCCAGGAATGAAGCAAGATATCCTGAGATACGTTCGCAGTTGTCATGAATGTCAAATCTCCAAATTCAAGTTTAGACCCGAATCTGACTCAATGGTGATGACCACGACAGCGCCTGAACCCTTTCATACCCTCCATCTTGATTTTGGCGAATTGTCTAAGAAGTCTGAAGGACAAGGAGCTACAAGGTCTTTTCTAGTTTTGGTAGATGAATATTCTCGATTAACATATGCCAAAGGTATGAGAGAAACGTCTGGTGCTGTGATAAATTATCTCCGTTCATTTCCATATCTTAAAAAAGTTAAAAAAATTGTTACGGATAATGGTCCCCAATTCCTATCAAAAGCTTTAAAACAATTCACGGATGAAAATTGCATATCACTGGTACATACGGCGCCCTATCATCCAGCCGCCAACGGATTAGCTGAGAGGAAAATTAGAGACCTAAAGCAATTCTTAAACGTATACCCACTTTTTAAGGGCGGCTGGAAACAGTGTTTGGAGGCGGCAGTCAACCATCTGAACAGGTCGTACTCAGCCGGAATCGGGTGCTCCCCCCATTTTATGGCGTTTGGTAAGGTTGCGATTTTCCCAGCTGATTCAAATTATGGAATCTCTGAAGATATGTTGAGAGAAACACCTCACTCGAAGGAAAGAAAACAGAAGTATCGGAACAGAATGAAGCTAAATTTCGATCAACGTCATCACTCCAAAACGCCTAAGTTATGTGAAGGTGACTACATTTTGGTTCAGGCAGGATTCTATGGGAAGAAGCCACTGGTAAATGGGCCCTATTTGGTAAAACAAATTAGGAGAATAAATGGCTACCCAAAAACTATCATATATGAAGACGACAAGAAAGTGGATCAGATAGCTGCGATAAAAAATACTCTTAAATATCATCATCGAAGCGATGATATCCCTAAGTTGCGGGGAATGTAACGAGACACTCTATGTTATTATTAGGAAACATTGGTTACGCATGTTTAGGAAAATTAAAAATATACTTAGTGCAGAATATCGTGAATATTGTTCTCATTATAATATAGTGGAATATTATATATAATGTGTCACTCTAACGGGAATCGGGAAACGGGACCTGCAGCAATATTCAGTGCTTTACGTGTAGCTGTAGCTTTCATGCAAGTGAAGGGACTTCGAAGCAGCCAGTTTGAGAAACAGCCAGTTGAAACTACTGAGGCTTTGATAACAGTCTATTTTGGTGTATAAGCAACTTTTACATAACTTCATACTATCCTTTTCGAATCTTAGCAGTGTTATTTTATCTTTATCACTATTATTACTGTTCGTGATTCGGTACATTCTGTGCGAATAAGCGTTCAACAATCTCGATTTTTAGTTACTATTACTACTACTGTAGTACATAGTATTACTACTGTAGTTAATATACCACCTAAGTCGGATTCAGAGCTATCTGTGGTTTTGGAGAAATTGACAAAAACTTGTCACATTGGAGAATAAACTTGTTAAACTTGACAAGCTCAATCGTCTGGAGACAGTGATTAGTGAGGTGGCCACAACTCTTTCTGATCTAGAACGTAAATTCAGCGTGTCTCTCAAGAAATGAAGGAAAGCCCACAAAAGTAGAGGAGATTCGTCAGTCATGTTTATCCAATAATAAGGAGGTTTTGGGTTTAAGAAACCAGCTCTTCTGGGTGGACAGAGCATCTACGAGAAACAACATAGTCGTTTATAACTAAATGTCGGATCTGAGCAGTCCGCAGGAACTGTTTCCGGCCATACTAAGCCAGTTCATTGACATGATGGGTGTCAGTGTTTGTGACTCTGACGTTGGTTACGTGATGCGAACGAGTAATCTGGCGGATAGGGCTTCTGTTGGCCATAATACTTCTTCTATAATAGTGCGGCTGACTGCTTGCGGGAAACTCAGTGCTATAATTGCTGCTATCAATAGACTTCGGGGTTTTACTATTAGCGTCGATCGTGATTATATTTTGAAGCGCAGATTAGTGAGGAAGCAGCTGTTCGGCTATAGAAAGTTTACTAAAGCAAAGGGCTCCCATGCTGTCGTCAGAGGAGTGAAACTGTATGTGAACAATGTAGGTTATGATTTGGAGGCATTCCTGGCAGCTAGAATGAGTGGATCAGAAGACAGCAAGATAGTGGTTAAAGGAAGAAAGGTGAACCACCTTCAGACAAGGATGACATTTAGAGAAGGCAGGTTTGACGGTGTCAAAGCGGGTCTGCAGTCTTGGACTGCCCCGCCAAGGTTGGTTCGGTAGTTGATTCTGTTTCAAATTCTAGTGTAGCTATGACGAATTTAAATGCAATTTGTTTGGAAGATCAACGGGATGAGTCCTCAAAGTCAATTGGATTTTGATATATCGGAATATGGGATTATTGCATAGACTGAAACTTGAGGATATAATGTTGATTCTATACCGCTTCCTTTTGAATCATACAACTGTTACCCTCCGCTTCTGGGGGTATCTAGTTGCTAGTACATTAAAGGATAATTGTAGAGAGAGTTTTATTTATAGCCGATTGGGCGATCTTTCTGCACCCAAATGTAAATGGATTGACACTAGTTAATTGTACCTTGTATCGTAAAGAAAATGTTAATTTTAATGAATTTGTAGAGGAGTGGAACAGTGTATAATACAATGAGGTTCTTTTTGGGTAAATGGATCTTCCAATTACAGTAGGGGGGTGATCAAAATGCTAGCACTGGATTGCTGAATAATTTTCTCGATGAGCCTCTTGATGGTGAACGCTTGTACTTCGAACGAACTAGTTTGGATTTGTATGTAGGTATACTATAAGTACCTATTGTTGGTAACCATTCAGGTTTTGCTTCTTTCCTCTTAATAAATTTGTATGAATTGGAGGAAATTGTCTAGTTTTTCTAATGTAAACGATATATTCCTTATTGCTGGCGACTGTAACCAATAGTTTTAGTTTCAGACTGCAGCACATAACAATAATTGTTCTCATGGCAAAATATTATTGGTTTTTATTTCATATATATATATATATATATATATATATATATATAGTAGTAAGTTGTTTATTGTATTAAATCAATGATTATTACAAAAAGTTCAGGTCCACTAACACATCATCATTAGAAAAGTACATAATAGGTAAGAAATGAGTCAAATATCTTCTTCCTAATCTAGTTAACAGGGCATTACAGCTTAATGAAGTACATGCAAAATAAACGAGGTCATCGATATGAAATTAATATAAAGAATAATAATCCGTTATGAATCCATAACATCCACGCTATTTCTGTGGTACATGTACAATATCCACAACAAGCCTATCCTGTTGTATACTATACAATGCTAAAGCTGTACATATCAGACACCTATTCGGTGAGCGCAATTGATCGAAGTGCTAGTGCACTAGTAACAAAATGAAATAAATTTAACATTTTCTCCCTATCATCACCAAAATCGAGCAAATTAGCCAGACGATCCTCACCCTCAACCACTGGGAGCCCACAGATATATATATATATATATATATATATATATATATATATATATATATATATATATATATATATATATATATATATATATATATATATATATATATATATTACCTATTGGGTGTCAGGCTACGAGTGCAACATCAAGTTCCGTCTGATTTGTTTGTATTTTCATCCAAAGAAATGATAATCCTAAATGTTAACAACATACGTTTCAGAATTGTGCGTTTATGTTTTGTTTCTTTTTTTAATTTAGATCTCAAATTGTGCAGTAGTGTTTTTTTTTTTTTTGTACCTCAAGACCTATGTAATAAATATGATTCATGTTTAAATATAAATATATTGAAATCTGAATAACTATATGAACCAGAGCTATAACTAATATAAACTATATTTTAGAGCTACCTACATAACTCGGCCCGTTGTCATTGATGTAATAATTAGATTACATACCGTTACTGTTAACACATGTATAATTAAAGATTGTGTATAACGAAGATCCCGGTTGAGAAAGTGGTCGAAAAGGCAAAGCTATTTAAAATATAAAGCCCTAAAACCTTTAATAACTTCAATTCTACTGGCTCGTTGCTATAGAACTTTAGACTCGATGAAGAACTTTGTGAATTGTTGTGAATTGTTGAATTCAGGATACCTTCTGACATATCCACGATGATAAAGTAAACGTGAAGCACGGTTGAGGCTATTGAACAGCAGCTCGCAAAAAGACACTTTCAGTTTGGCTCTACGTCCCCTGACATGACAAGTTACTCAGCCCCAGAGACGGTTAATATTAATGACGCTGCAGAGGGTCAATAAATTGCTTACAGAGAGATTTCCGTTTCAAAGGTAAAGGGATTAACGGCATGAATATCGATAGGCCGATTGATGGAGCGGTTATGCGGTGGAGACCGTCAGTTGGTCCGTTCAATGGCACAGTTGAATTTTATTTTATCATGGTGTCGCCCCCCTTCAGTAAGAGCTCTTCGTACCGTTATTTAGCTCCATTGCCGTCCTCATCGTTGACTGAAGGAAAAAAAGGATCCCTTAACTGGTTTAGAGAGCGGAACGGTACACATAATTTTGAAAACCTAGCAAACATTTATAAATCATTAAACCATGTTAAGCAAAGCTCAAGTGCAAACAACTAAATTATAACTAAACGAATAAAACTCTTTTAGTTAGTTGAAATGCAGCATGTCGTAATAAGTAAATTGCAATATAATTGGAAGTTGTAGTAAGAGACGACAACTTACTAATGAGCATTTTTTGTGTGGAACGTTTCTTAATTGGGTTTCCTCGAGACTATCTCTAAATTACGATCTTTTTCATCAATACGCTCTGTAAGATAGAGTATCAACAAGTTTTAAATTGAAACATATAACTTGCGAAAGAAATAAAAAATTGTGTAATATAAATTATTTTACAAAAAATTGAAGTTAAGGAAAACCAATGGTTTTAGACAACATTGTAGGAAGCTGTAATTAAATTAAAATGGAAATCAATATTAAATGGAACCGATTGATATTAGGTAAGCTGGTAAACAAAATTAAATGGGTGAAGTAAGACAAATTGACCGGCGATAGGGATTTATAAACATCCATAACGAATACTAGCAAACATAATTAAGAAGAATAGGCATTATATAATTGGGGGTACGATGACTGTCACTCTGAGTAATGTGATAAGAGAGCAAACATCAGTAACTCAGCAAAAAAATGCCAACCGGTACCTTGTATTTCAGTTCCCGTATTCAATAGAGCAGCATTGCTATGTAAATAGGGTAAGTGGTTTGGGTGTTGATAAATTAATAGACAGATGCTAGCAAGCAGCAAAAAATATGAGTATGGTGGTAAAAGAAGGTTTGGCTATGCTAGTTGATACTGTTGAGGTGTATGACTTCCTACACTCAAATATCAAAAAAAGGGGATCTCTGCGGAGTAAACTGAAGGGGGAACTAGAGAGAGCCATAAAAAGGTCTCCCTCAAAGGAAGGGAAGGAGAAACTCCGAAAAAGGACCCGCAGGGAACCCGAAAGTAGTAGTGGCAGTAGTGAGGAAGAAGGCAATACGACCGATTTCACCCAAACGTCAGCAGTTACCAACAAGGTTTGGTTTGATGCGCCTGGTTGTTGTTTGTTTGGCGAGAGCATTCTAGTTTTATCCCTGACCCTGCTCGGCTCATCCCCCAGGGGGGTTTCCCTGAGGAACTACACCCCCTCCACTCACACGGGAAAAGACGCAACCGAATTGAGGTGGTCCAAGGGCCCTACTCGTGACCTTCTGGGGCTCCCATGGCTCCGACCCCGTGGGTAACGAGCAGAGCGCTTGCCAAGCCGGGACCCCACAGGACAGTTCGCGATAATCCTTGATGTGGGACACCGTTACCTGCCTGGGTGGCAGCCCTAGTCGTCTGTTATTATCCGTAATCCATGAAAAAGCAGTCCAATCCAGGTTGGTGAGACAAGAGCTCCCCACACTCTTGCCTCACACCATTCCACTTCATACTGTGGGGTACAACGCTCTCATATATCTAGTAACTGCCCTCTTATAAGCAGGGCACTGCAATGAGTCCACAGCACGGAATGAATTCATCCCTGCACACTTAGGAGGAAGGAGTTCCCTTCTTGGTCATGCTGACACTGGTCCCCCATGCTCCATGGCACAGTGACCACACGTCTCCTTGGTCTCACTGCACACTTTAGCAGCGAGGAAGCACCTGGACGCGTCCAGGTAGTCCTCTACCCTATACCTTCTCCCCTTAATAAAGGAGGGTCGGAACTGCCCCTGCCACTCTTCTGTAGAGACTGTAGCCTCTCTTCTGTTGTCATGCAGTTAATTGTGCCCCAGACCTGGCGTAAAAGGCTGTTTGAGCAGTTCCACAATTTATTACATTTTGGAGAAGCGAAGACGGCTAAGGCGTTGTGGGCTCAGCATAATTGGTTAGAGATACATAGTGACATCAAGATGTGGTGCAAAACCTGCCAGGTGTGTCGAGAACGCTGCCAAAAGAAACACCGAGCGCCGCTGCACACCAGGGTGGCCGGGATTACCTTTGAGAGAGTGGGAATAAATTTAATGGGGCCACTATCCAAGTAACGTCAAGGAAACTGCTACATTCTAACGCTCCAGGACTATTTTACAAAGTGGCCGGAGGCCATACCCCTGCCTGATGTAAAATCAGCGACTGTCGCACGAGCTCTCGTCAACCATGTCGTCTCTCGGTTTTGAGTACCCCAAGAAATTCATTCAGACCAGGGTCGGAGCTTTGAGGGAGAGGTCTTTCAGGAGGTAGCCCGACTGTTGGGGATTCACAAAACGAGAGCAACGCCCTAGCACCCTCAAAGTGATGGACTCGTGGAGAGGTTCAATCGGACGTTGTGGCAGCTCCTCTCCAAGTTGATGACTGACCATCAATAAGAATGGGAAGATTTGTTGCCCATACCCCTCTTGGCATATCTAGCAGCCGAACACTCCAGTCTCGGATTCTCGCCTGCCAGGGTGATGTTTGGAAGGGAACTGCAGTTACCCGTACACCTCCTTCTGGGTAACAGGCCACCAAGTAAGACTGTCCCTGAGTGCGTGGAAGATCTGAAACGGCGGTTGACGGACATCCCCGAAACAGCACGAGAGAGGCTCAAGCTCTAGGCAGAGGACATGCAAAAGAGGTACCACGTGATGGCCAAACTCAACACCAATGAAGTGGGAAACCAAGTGTGGTTCTTCAACCCTCAAAGAAGAAAGGACCTCCTGCCTAAACTGCAGCGAAGCTGGGAGGGCCCATGCACCATCGTTAAAGTCCTCAACGAGGTGGTGTTCCGGATCAAGACCGTTCGCTGAAGACTGAAAGTGGTGCATCATGACAGGCTGGCGTCGTTCGTCGAAGAACGAGGAGGGGACGTGTTGGGCCGTTGCTCCAGACGTTGTCAAAGAGTTGTAATGTCAACAAGTAAAATTTATTAAATAGTTAGATTTCGTTCTGGAAAGTTCGTATTTTATTATTCAAAATGTCAAAGTGTTTTAATATATAAAAGTTCCAGTCATGCAGCATGATCTTATGAGCGAATTTCCGCAGATTATCGTATTATATTATGTTAGTGTTCTGAAATTTGAGCACTTCAAGTACAAAGATATTGTTAACCACCAATTTTATGGCAAATAAACGCGTTCTAAATCATATTCGACGAGTAAAAACAGATTTTGGATGTTAGCAATTTTTCAGTTTATCACTTGATTTTTCAGCAAATATAAATGAAATTCTTGTAAATTTTTCACCATAGTTTTGTGAATAACCTTTTATATGTTTTAGTTCATCGTCAATAAACTTCTATCGACTAAAATTCTGATAAAAATATAAATTTAAAAATTCTTAGACGTTTTCAGTCATTTTTAGTGATTTTTTGAGCACATTTTTCTAATGTTGATAAATTTAATGTGCTCAAAAAGTTTTGGCCAACGAACTCATCTTTCCGTTTGGAAAGCTTGATTTTTGGCGCAAGAATGGAATTTTCATCTCAACCCTCAGAAGAGTTATCGTCTTGTTTTATATATATATATATATATATATATATATGAAAAAGAGTTCCAGAATGTCTCAAAACGGATTTCAATGAAGAAATTTTTCGAAAATTTTAATTTTACAATTTTCTAAACCATTGCAATAACTTCATTTTCTACGAAAATTCGTTAATGGAAGATTTTAACTATCAATTGCTATTTCCACCTTCATGGTTTACAATAATACATAATGTGAGGAACTCACCGTCTATACTACGAAGCACATACCTGCAACAAACAAGAAAGGGACGAATCAAAATTAGATGAGGAAAATATCAAGAAGATAGTACATGGCTTTGGTTTGGTTGGTTTTGTTAGAAGGTACATTAGGCTCCAGGTACAGTTTTGCTCTTGCCTGAACCCCATGATTGCCTGAACCCAAAACAGCAGGTTGTGTTCATAATGTCTGGCTCTAAGAAGCCTCCCCTTTGGTGCTTGTTTGTACGTAAACATACATCATACTCAAACTAACTCACGCTAACTCAAACTTTTAGTAATTGAACTCACCTAAATTCAAGAGCTGTCCTTAGCCCACTTTGATCATGATACGGCATCAGTGATAATTTTAATTGGATCTGTGTCAGTGTTGGATTCAGTACAAAATATTTCACGTTCGTCTACATCGGTTATTTGTAAGCGTCTGTAATTGCAAAGAGTTTGTCCTTAATCGTTGACTTTTCAAGAAATGAAGTGGACAAAGTCGACTACCTATTTATCCTATTTTCTGTGTAATAGAAAGTATTAACCAAGGCGTTACCATGTATTACTCAAGGGTTCAGTTGATCTGTTCCTCGTAAAAGACTCAAAATTTGTGGTGCCGGAAGGTTATCGTAAGAAAACAATCTAATTTATACTTCAAATCACACCTAATTTCGCAATTAATAGTTCACATGAAGCAAATAAAAAGTTCACGCTACGGATAGCCTTAATGGAAAAATAGGGGAAAACCCATGTATGTTTATTCTAAACTATCTGCAAGCAACACACCTCAATAAATCCTACTGTTTTGAGCGCTCCTATAGAACTTAGAGAAATTTAAAGTGGGTTACGGTCAGTGTATTAATAGGTAAATATTTCTAAAACAAATATTTTTAAAATAACGACAAAAAATATTTTTCTTCGTAGTATAAAATGTTGTATGAATTTGAAAGCATAAAAAACGAGATATGAAAAATAAGGCACTTTTCCGTTATACCCCCCCCCCCCCCCCCCATTTGTTTCACGACTTTCGCGACTGTTTCACGCCAACCCGATGTTTCTTGGCATCGGTAATGATCCATTTTCACATTCCTTTTAATTAATGTTCACTCAGTTTGAGGGAGTAAAGAGGCATTGGTGAATTCTTGGAAAAACAAGAGAGTAAAGTCATTGACCGTGGGCGCTGCGCGCTTGCTTGAGTCCAATGTCTTCCCGATGAAGCGGTTGGATTACTAACTAATCTCTTTACAAAGGTAAGGCGATAAGACAAAGCCAATGCGGAATAGTTAATTCGTTACTTGATACCTATTTGTGCGAATTCATGTGGAGGCAATCAAACCACAACCACGCCAATTTGTTTCAACAAATCCTCACCGACATCGGCAACCTCTGAAAACACGGTAATTCGTTTTTTCCTTCTTTTTTTTAATGATATAATTTCTTCCCACAGCTTGAAATTGTCACCGATTCTACGTAAATATGTAATCTAAGAAAGAAAGAATGCCTAGAAACATCGGGCGGGCGTGAAACAGTCGCGAAAGTCGTGAAACAGATAGGGGGGGGGGGGGGGGTATAACGGAAAAGTACCAAAGATATGAAAGTAACAATTTGATGGTGCTGCACGCTCGCTGTGGGAAACAGTAATAGACCCATAGACAGTCTCCAATAACGAAAGAAGTTTGTGTGTTGCTATATGGTTACAATTGGCTTGTGAGATTATTCTAGATTTTCGTATTGATAAATGTTGCGTTTAGTAAACTTTTAGAACTTGCCGATCTTTCTCTTCTAATGCCTTGCCATTGATTTAGTAGTTTTAAACATTTCTGGCGACCGTGACGGGACAAATTGGTGGCAATTGCATGTAATACCGAGGTTCTAGGTGTGTATTTTCCAGTCCTTGAGTGTGAAAAATCGGAAAAGCGAACGATTGCGATCGCGTTATAGAAGTTTTTCAGTAAATTGTTCGTTTTGTAGTGAAGAATTTCGTTAGAATCATGGCTATGAATACCTTAACACGTGGAGTTGTTCGTTCTACCTTCACAAAAGTTTACAATGCGCTTGATCCTCTTCTTGTTGCAGCATCTGTCAAACTGGTGGACGTAACCGGCCGATTTAAGCTTCTTGAAGGTAAATACTTTGAGTTTATTGATCTTAATCTTAAATACCACGATGGGCTTTTGAGGCGATCCCTGCAGATTTTGAAAACGCATTGATGCATGAAATGTATGGTTACGATGAATATGAGCTCAAATATCACATAATCAAAGCTAGAATTGATTCCCTGATGCAACCTGCTCCTACTATAGTCAGTGAGCGTTCTTGTGAGAAAAGGTCTAAGTTAAAGCTCCCATAGCTCCAGTTGAGACCCTATACTGGAAAAATATCACAATGGATTGCGTTTTGGTCACAGCTTTCCACCATTGACCGATTGACCGAACAAAAAACAATGATATACCAGCTGAGGAAGAATTGCTCGGCATAACTAGTAGAGTATTATATTCAATATTGAAATTAAACATTGAACATTAGAGTGCATTGTACTTGAGTAGCATCAAGCACGGTGTAACTGGGGGGGTGTGTGAGACGCTCTAGTTATGTCCTATGTTACTATATTTGGCGGGAAAATACCAATATTGGACTTACATTGGTGGATTCAATTTTTTCTGAATTGAGAGGTGTTTGTATTTTCATATTTAAAACCACGAAATATAACTTCAAAATTTAAAAACTTGAAATTTTTATGAATAATTGTGTGTGTTTAATAATGTTTGCCAGCCAAGTGTATTTCATTCCAGAAGATATATCTTTTCAGAATTTATATAAAAATCCGTTCTTCCACCAAAAAATCAAGCATCAAAAGAAAGACTGAGTTTGGAGAGCAGCACGTTTTAGGAACATCAAATCAAAAATATGTTTTCAATTTTTATATCGCGATATCACGCAAATAAAGAAGGTGGTTATTCGTTAACTTATATATTGTATTGCAAATTATTTTTCACGCCTATATAAATGAATAATAATAATAGACCCAGGAGAGATATTTTTTGGTAGTCTAGAATGCATATGAGAATTCGTACGAATCATATTTGTATGAATATGAAAAAAGTGTGTTCCTTCTCAATTATATTAGGATTGTGTGGGATCCAGACAGTTACTAATAATGGCTCAAGTGATGGTGTGATGAAGAGTGCAGAGCGTGGGTGAGAGTGGTAGGAAGGTTTGAACATCTGGTGCCCTGTACTATCACATAAACCATCATGAATAATATGGAAACGCAGCCTTCCTGAAGTGACGCGTCAATTCATGAGCAGTGGCTCATGAGAAGTCTCTCGGGAAATTCCGTCTGTTATCATTACTAAGTCAAATTCAAATCGGGAATTCCTATATGCATCTTGGTGGGTGATAAAGTTATTTGGAGTTTATCCAACATCGAACTTATTTCATCTTTTCACCTTCCAATCTTGCTATCACTGAACCGTTGCATACTGCTCAAACGAAGATGTTGGAGGTAAGAAATAAAAAGATATACATGAACCGACCCAAAAGTAACCCCCCTCCCCCCCCCCTATTTGTTACAATTTTTGAGATATCTAAGTGAAACTGAGAAAAACAAAGTTTTCTTTCCATTTATTTCACATACCTCATTTTAAAGATTTTTAAGCGCTGAACACAATGGTGAAGATAAAGTTGCGGTATTTCATTCAGTTGTCCGAGTGGCGCTAATGATGAAGAAGGGTGCTTTTTTCTAAGGATGAAAAAAAAAAAAAAAAAAAAAAAAAAAAAAAAAAAAAAAAACAGGCTTGTGTGATGAACTGGATTAAAATATTGAACATTGAGCTTCGAAAAACCATTTTCACTAAATGTTAATGGATCTAATGAATAGTATTAGCAATGTAAGTGTAGGTACGAAATGAAATCATCGCTTCTTTTGCCGATATTCTTCTCGCATTACTTGGCCACGTGAGAGAAGAATTAGCTTCAAGAATTCAACAGTGTATTTCGTTAGGATTTTCGAACATTTACAATGGATGATTGAATTTCATACTCTTAAGTTGTTTATGTTATTCGTTAGACTCATAAACCTTAAGCAGATATGGTTTTTCGATGCTTACTGTTCAATATTTTAATCCAGTTCATCACACAGCGCTACTCTGAGAACGGGATGAGATGTCGCAATTCTGGCTTTACTCGTGTTTAGCGCTAACAAATCTTCGAGATGAGGTGTCACGCAATAAAAAATGGATTTTTTCTCTCCAAGAAGCCATACACCCAAACCCCCTTTGGGGAATCCGTCCGTGTCATGGCGTGAGGTGTGGTGCAGGAAAGTGCCACCGAGTCATTCCAGTTGGGCATCTCAGTAGGAGTGCTCGGTGGTATCATCACCCACGTCCTGAGGGGTTCTTACATCAACTGGTGGTAATTTTAAAGGGCACTTCCTTTCATCCCTCTTTCGCTCCTCCGCCAATTCGGGTGTGCCCCCTCCGCATTTGAGGGCAATTTCGTTTATTAAAAAAAAAGAAAAAAAAGTCATTCTAGACGATAACTCTCACTAAGATTTGATAAAAATTGCACTCTCGAGTCAAAAAATTAAGCATGCCACAAAGAAGGATGGGTTTGTTAGCCAGCACTTTTTGGAGATCTGTATAAGTCACCTCTTAAAAAAAAAAACTATCCTTCAGGTATGATCAGCCCTCATGATGACGAGATTGAATACTAATGACCGTTTATTTACTTTAAAGTTTTATAAAAACGTTCCATAGGAATGATGAGTGAGTGATAAGGAAACAATTTTTTCTTCAGTTTAATGAGATGATATTTGGATTGTGTTTATGTATAACATATTATTAAATTAAATTGAAAAATAGTATCAACGAGAAAAATGATATATTCTTGCCATAGTCCCACGGATATTTTAATATAGTTCATGTTCTGTTCTTTGTTTCTAACCCTTTAACCTTTCTGAAATTATAATTCTTGAGTACTGGGTCCATCAGTACCGGTGGGTTAAGGCGCTTTACTACGCATAACTATAAGAATGACGCTGGCAGAAGCATTTATGAATTTCTCAATTTTCATTTGACCGAAAATGAAATTTTGTGTGCTCTATGAATGTAGAATTAGATGCTCTAAAACATCTATTGACTCAGTTTTTACGTAGCAGACCTTCAATTTTAAAGTTATCTATCTTGATTTTTCGAAAAGTTGGAAAAAACCGACATTGGACTGACGATTGGATCAATTTTAACTTTCAGGAGCTTATTCAACGCAGAGTTTTATGATTTTTAAGTTACTATTTAGAATAATGTCAGCTTGAACGCACCGGTTCTAAGTTATTCGCAAAGTATATCTATATCTATAAAAGAGGATGTATGTATATATATATGTATGTATATATGTATGTTGCCTATAGACTCCGAAACCGCTCGACAGATTGTAATGAAACTTTCAGGTATTATTAGGCATGATTCAAGGATTGTTCCTGTAAAGTTTGGTGCAAATCCGTTCAAAGGGCTCTGACCCAGAGGGCATAAAAGGGTGCAGTGTCAGGTTTTAGAAATTTATTGTTTACAAAATTAACTACCCAAGCCAAGACCGAAGGCAGAGTGAGGAGGAGGAGGAGGAGGGAGGAGGGAGGAGGAGGAGGGAGGGAGGAGGAGGAGTGAGGGAGGAGGAGGATGAGGATGAGGAGGAGGATGAGGGAGGAGGAGGAGTGAGGTAGGAGGAGGAGGAGGAGGGAGGAGGATGAGGAGGAGGAGAAGAAGGAGGGAAGAGGAGGAGGAGGGAGGAGGGATTATGTCTATTTATTAACTTATTTTTTAATATGTTTTTCGGATTCTACGCATCATGAAACATAAAGCAACGAATTCGGTATGTTGAAAAATGATTTTAATTAGTCGATTACTAAAGTTTATTATTGAAAAATGAACCAATATTTATCCAGCGAGAAATTTGGGCGCAGCAACGCGCGCGGGGGGAACGCTAGTATAAAAATATTACACAAAGGTTTATTATTTCTGTGTTAGCTAGCCTTTCAACGCATATCATTGGTCTATAATTATTAAACTCCATATGTAACATATGACCAGAACATGGCGCGTCGTGCCTCCCAAAAGGGTTAACACCTGCTCAGTTCCAAGACACCGAAATTTTACGCTTCATAGTTAATGGCAACAAAAAATTTCATAGGTATGGGAAGAATGTAGATTCAGAGGCTCCTCAGCTGATCAGTGAGCCTCCGTACCTCGTAATTATTTCCGAGTAGTCCCAAAGGAGCACCATCTAAAAAACAGCACCGTTAGTCGATTAGGAAAGAAATTAGCGTCAGAAGTTCCGAAGCAGATCCGCGAGTCCCTCCATGGAGAAATTAATATAATTTAATTAATCATGATTACACATGATTCGCCCCTTTAAACGTAACAAGAGCTAAAATCCAAGTATAACAGTAAATACGTATCACAGGTATAAATCGACATCGATTAAGGCACCTACGAATTAGATAAATTAAAACACCTAACTAAGAGTCACTGACCATGTATAGGTGACTAAAGTTACGATAAACTCAATAATAAAGAATAAAATAATTATAATTATAAAACTGAATTAAGGACAGGCAGGCCTTTTTATTAAAATTTTCTGATAAAATCAATTTTATGAAGTGAGCATTTCATTGGGATTATAACAGCTGATACGATCTAGGATCGGCATAGTTGTAGAGGGTGTCCCAAAAGTAACCTCTCCCCCTCCCCCCTAAATGTTTTCTACAATTTTGGAGACGGGCAGAAGGGCTATCTAAAATAGAAATAATAAACCTTTGTAAAAAAAAATTCCCTAAAAAAAAAAAAAAAAATTGCCGGGATACTAACCGCCGCCGCGCCGGTTGGAGTGCCGCCCCCGTAATCTCACACCCCTGTGCTACGATTGCATGTTATCAATATTGGCTGCGCATCGTTTCTTTATGGTCTCGCGTCTGGAAATCCAAATGTTTTTTCGACGTTTTTGGGGAAAACGAACGGTTCAGCCTACAGCTTTGCGAATGGTTTTAATCGATTCTTTGGGATCATATTTATCATTGACCAGTAAAAAATCATCGCTGTTACCTTTGATTTTTGAATATGTTAGCCCTTAATTACTACCTTTTAGGGTTGATTAAAACTGATGCCAACGATACGATCCCCGGCTAATATTTGATTTTTGAGCCAAATTTCATAAAATTTGGTCCAGTAGTTTCGGAGAAAAGCTCTGGACGGCGTACGGCGCATTCTGCGCACCTTGAACCGTAAACCAACAAATTTTTAGAGGTTAAACTTTTTTTTTCTTGGTCAATTACAAAGGTTTATTATTGAAAATAATAAACCCAAAGCGCCGAAAGTTTCTCAGGTGTTTTGCTGGTGTAAGGAACTGTCAATACATTTATTTTTTTCAAAAAGGGATCTACAAGACTGGTACGGTCCGTGATTGTAATTTGTTCTTATAATTCGTTGCTGAGCCTTGAAAATCCTCTCATTATGACTTGTTGTCTAACGGAAGTACACAGTGAGAGAGTATACTTTCCACTTTAGCGAAGTAAAGTGATCGCAAACATGTTTCGAAATGGAAGGCAATTGGCGTTGGGGAACAAAGTTGCATGACTCAGTTTTGTTTTATCTCATCGATTTTCATTTGGTGGGTGCCTACGTCAGTGATCATGTACATAGACTCTAATGCACAATTGTACTTGGATATAGCTCTTGTTACGTACAGAGGGACTAATAGAGTTTCATCAATTTCTACTTGATAGCTGTTTTTGTCAATGGAGTTATATTTAGGTAATATTGCATAGACTACTTTCAATAATTATTATAGACCAATAATTTACTTAGAAGGGCATTTTAGTAAAAATATTATAAACCTTTGCGTAATAATTTGCAGCATCTTTATTTACATTTCATTCGGTAGTTATGCTTTACATTGCCTTTTCATATAGCAAGCATTTTCCATGCAAAGATTATTTTGATGATGAACACAAAAATAAAATCGTGTAAGGAAGATTACCAAGGCAACGGCTGTTAAGCAACTAGTGGTAGAGTGGGAGGGGGAAAGGGAATAGCGGGGGAGAGAAAACGAGAGAGTTGCGTGACAACAACCGCCAGTGCAGTTCACATATGATAAAGGTGAGTTATGAAAGTTGGGACTTCCCACCGAATGAAAAAAGGGGAATTACGAATAATCTCACCCAGCGAAATGAGCGGAACGCATAACTAAACAGTTGGATTTTTTGTGGAAAACGAATGGCGGTGTTATGAGAATAGAAAATGCTCAAATGGCCAACTTAAAAAAAAAGGAAAGAAAAAAGTGGAGAGTATTGAATGCTTCGTATAAACGTTTTGTTTTACTGCTGTACCTTCCAGGTTGGCTATTAAACTAGGGGTTTCGCCGCTGCCATTTTTTCTCTCTCGGGGGAACCTTACTTATGATTGATTCGATTCCGTCCGAAAATGAGTCTACATTGGGGGGAATGTTCCTCTTTTCTAAGATGTGCTTCACATACCTACGGACTTTAGACATGATCCGATGCTTCAATATTTTCTACAAGAGACGTGGCAAAATTTTTAGTTTCCTTAATTTTAAGAGCTGCTACAGCGTTTCATTTAGAAACACAATTTGCCTATTAGGTTTGAAGTTCTAGGGTGTACTAGACTTTTCACTCTATACCACCTACAATACTAGAGAGTTCACATTTGCATTCGTTGAGGAAAAAACTGAAAACTCGTTACGGGAAGTCAAGGCATGAATCCAACAAACAAAAAAGCTCTGGATTTCATTAACCTTCAGGAAGGCTATGAGGTGAGGTCTGGTGGGCATGCTGTGGCGTTTTTCCATATTCAATATTTGCTCATTGATTTACATTGCATCTTCACAGGATTAACTCTTTTTTTAGCAACAAGGCTACATTCAAATAGTACAAAAATTTTTAATAAGAAAAATTTCAAACAATTGTAATTTTCTCAATAAAATCTATATCACAAGCTGAGCCGAACAGACCCAATTTCATTTCAAAACAATGAATGATGACGAATATAGAACTAATCCGAAAATAAGGAAGTCAGTAACTTCTATCTCTCAAGAAATGATTCTACATTGGTACCAAAGCTAATGATCTGACCATAACTTGAGTTTGTATATTTCTGAATATAATAAGAAAATATGCCGAATCATCGAAATAGGATGAAAACACGATCTATGTAAATGTAAAAAAAAAGTAAGAAAAGTGCGAACAAAAGAAAGAAAGGAAAAAAATTAATATCACGCGATACATTTCAGTTGGCGCGTCGTGGAAACGTGACATCGGGGCGAGCGAAAACGATATTATCAGGTGTGATTATCAGTTTAATGACCAGCTACTATACAGGTCAAGACCTTAAAGGTCACTGGCAGTTTTATCTTGCGTCAGTATGGCAGCAGTTACAACGTACTTGGCGTCCCACAGAGTTGGCGTACACCCATACTACGCAGGCATAATAATTTAAAAATGAAATCTTTGGAGGTGCCTAATACGAATCTGGCCTATATGCTAACCTTCATCATTTGTATTCTTTGTCTTGGGCAAAACGAGTTCTTTATCATAATTCAATTATAAAGTGATCATCGAAGAAAAGGATCACTGTGAGTGATAGGCATCTGTCACTCGCAAAAACTGTTATCCAGACGCGGGAGCGGTGGTAGGAGGCGAGTCAATACTGAATACATTTTCTACTATGATCACTCAAATGTCGGCACAGCAAACAACGATTTCCAGTTCGTTGGTTTCAATAGCCGAAAGTCAGAAGTCGTAGATGTTACTACTTTTGCCTTTTGTATATCGCTGGTTATGGGCATAAAATTACTTATAGCTTGGAATTTTCTTGATTCAACACCAAAGTGAAACTAGATAAGATTCGAAAAAAATTCACGCCATCCAAAATAAGAACCTACAAGTTAGAAAAAATAGGTTTCTAAATACACGGATGATAGAAGCAATCATTTACATGGTTTTTACAATATACTCCGTAGAAAGTGTATATACTATCCTCTGAGGGAGAAATTTTGACACGCCATACAAAGCAAGGGACAAGCCAAATCTTCTCTTAAGCCTGGGTTAGGGGCTATTGATGCTATTATTTGTGGCTCTTTGCAGCAGTTTTTCCAGGTAGCGTTTATCATTTCCTCAAGGACATCCCTTATTTCATTGTGCCGTCTCGTTACAAGACCTCGAGTCTTACAGCACAAAGCATGCCGGATAGTGAGGGGATATTTCCGCAACCGCCACAAGTACATGGCATGTCAACAGGGATCCTCATGTATGCCAGGGCATCTCTGAACTCGCCGGCAAACAGGTCAAAGTTATGTTGCAGTAAGGGGCAGCTGATAACAACCCTGATAACTTTACTTGAGACTGCCCTGCCACTGCTCCCTCTATTGCCCTCTGTTGGGAATTTTTGGGAATTTTTTAAGGTTCTCCGCAACAAAGCAAGCTCAGCCTGTTTCCGCTTATTAACAGCCTCTTTCTTCGCTGCTTCTTATGTTCTCCAATGTCGAACGGTACTCCTAGATGCAGAGATTGGTCAAGTAGGTACTGATGAGCTCAACTTTGAAGCTTCGAACAGAAGGTCAGACGAGCGAACCGGATCCGTCCATGCCAGTCCCCCTTTGTTCAGTAGAAGTGAAAAGAAAACGCATTCTTCACTTGAGACCAACTATCCAAACTTCCCATCGACACAGCTGGAAAGAAACTAGCCGGTCTAAATTTACTCAGCCCATCATACTCCTCGCCTCTGGTTTTAATGACCCTTGAACAAGGGCCGTTCTAGGTTTACTGTTGACAGATTCTGAGCTATCCAAGACCACTGATCTATCTTGTACGCCAAATAAGCCTTTCTCCCATCCTAATGCTCTAAGTAGCCCCCGAGGAACCGCTGCTCCATTACTATTGTTATTTCTGTTCCCTCAAATGCCAAGGCGACCTCCAACTGATCATCTGGATGCACTACAGATTGTTAGAAAACGACTTATATTGTTATACATGAATGAATTCTCACAAACGTAATTACAAACGGAATGAACTTTTCCTGAACTACAGGACGCTTGAAACTATAACACTAGTTATACTTATCAACGACCAATGGGGTTGTCAGGGTGTGACGGATATAAGTAGAAAAGTTCTTCTCAGAGTTTATTTATCGCAAGCTTTCGACATAAACATGTCATCCTCAGGCGTCTTCGTTTCTAAAAAAAACACATATAACAGGCCGTTACAAACTATTTAATATACTAGTTTGTAACGGCCTGTTATATGTGTTTTTTTAGAAACGAAGACGCCTGAGGATGACATGTTTATGTCGAAAGCTTGCGATAAATAAACTCTGAGAAGAACTTTTCTACTTATATCCGTCACACCCTGACAACCCCATTGGCCATAAAAGCCTGACGGATGAACCACGAATCAATCAACTTATCAACGACCAACATCAACAAGTCAACAATCAACATCAACACAGATGATATGTCTTCCGACCTGGAGGGTAGTAGCCGTAGTTAGTTCATAGTGTGAATAGGCTGTCCCTACAGCTTTTCAGGTCATCGTACGTAGATGAAGACTCGTTGGCATACGAGCACTGTTTTACTATGTATTCATTGAGGGCATCAATGATCGGAAGAGTCGATATAGCATACAGCAGCATGATCAATGGATTCCAGTGGGTAACTCCATCTTTGCTCGACAGATCATCTTAGTGCCTCGTACCACTAACTCCATCTGACCTCTATTCCTGTAGAGGAATCTGGCACAACTTGGCCTTTACGTACGTAAGTACCAAAATGTCATTGACTGAGTGAAAGGCATATTTGATATCAACTAGCAGCAACCCCCATTGCGAGTTCTGTACTGCGTTGTCCATGGCAAAGCATGGTATGCTACCATTCATACCTTCACACAGCTCTCTCCATGCATGCATTTGTGACTTCATCGCCAGTAGCCTCTGCCATGTATTTCTCCAAGCATTCACCTACACCTATTGGTCACACCCCCTGGGCTCTTGTCAAGCGCTATTAGCTGGCTGGACATAAGGGCTCTAATGGATTCCCATGGAACGTATTTGTTCCACAGTCCATTTTCTAGAGCAGCCACTGCTTCCAATAGATGAATTCTTGAGTGTACGTGCCTTAATAGAAAATCCACCCTTTGATATGCTTTGGATCTGCTTGGGCCACCCCCCTTACAATTTTTGAGCTATTCTTTCGACTAAATCAGCATTTATCTGTACCTGAAGTAGATGGGAAACTTCTTACCCCATTCGAAAGCTGTAATCACACGGGATTGGGCATTTCTGGCTCCGGGTGCTCTGCTCTCAGATAATCTAGAACCGTGGTTACTCTGCAATCAATCACCAAGTTGGGATCCAAAACTGATTAGTTCACTTATTCTGACAACTTACGAATTGCCTTCTTGACCTTCCCTTGTAGCATCAGAGTGTGAAAGTTCTTAGTCGCATCTTCACTCTCAAATCGTCGATTCTTGAGCTTGCTGTCCAGTGATTGAGCTCCCTGAACGAGCGAACCATACTGCTTCTCTGCCCACAGCTGAAGGTGTCTTTGTGAAAGAATTCGGAAGTATTTTGCCTTACTTACCAATCTATTTCATCGCCATAGGACAGCCACAAAGACCATCTCCTTATCGGAAGGACAATCCCCCCCCCCCCCCCCCACCAGTCAACACCTCTTTTTCCCCGCTAAGAGTTTTGATGAATCGGTTCCCTATTAAGCCTCCTGTTAGTTTGTACTATGATCCCGGGAAATTTTCTTCCACCCCTCATATCACATCGCGCTAGCTGCATCCAGACCGGTCGAATACGAAGACCTCCAATTTAGAGATTGTAATATTTTCCTCGTCCGCCAATGAGCTACTATGGAATGTTTTGAAAATTGTTCTCTGGATGAGTTTTGAAAATTATCGTATTCTAGTTTCATATTATTTGTTTTTAAATGTGAGCACTTTAGTGCAGAGAAATTACCTAATTAAATTACCTTAAGAAATTACTTCTAATGATGATTATTAGTGGAAATAAATTTTAAGAGATTGTCCTAATTGATCAGGTTTTTCCTATCTACGGCTAGTAGTATTGTGTATGCCATGTAGGCAGGAGCGTCGCCAGACAAAAATAGTGGGGTGGGAGGGCTCAAAATCTCCCAACTTAACCACTAAAAATATCCCAACTTTTGACAACGTTTAATATTAATTTTTAACAGTTACTATTTACTTTCTCATCTAGGAGCTGTATTAAAACCTGGACTGTCGGTTAAGTAGGGTGTTAACTTCAAATCAGATACTTCAGGCACGTTATTGGGATGATTTTACCCTCAAAAGATGGAAATAACCCTGCTCAAAATACGTAGGAAGACAAAGTTCCTGGTTGGATTTCCTACTTCTTTGCGTGCCATCCAGTGGTGAAAGTATCCAGGTTAGGCGTGGAATGTCAAGAGATCCGAACGGTATGTAATGCGACACTAGCGCCTATATATGTAGAATCTATGTGCAACTCTTACTTCCTCGCCACCTTACTGTGTTATCGCACGTTCACAATGTACTGTTCTTATAAGTAATTGAGTCGTCATTTTGGATTTCTTCAGACATTGGAAAAATATAATTAGGGACGTCTAGAGTTGGTTAGGCGCATTGCAGAGATTGGTTATCTCATTAAACCAAAAATATAGGTACTTATTCAGAGAAAAAAAAAAACTGAGAAAGTCAAAAACCCTGAAAAAAATTAAAACCTGGAAAAATTGGAAAATTGGAAAGTTGGAAAATCTGGGCAAGTTGGAAAAAATAAAAAACTATGAAAACCTGGGAAAGATGGTAAAATTGGAGAAATTAAGAAAACTGGGAAAGTTGGGAAACCTGAGAGAGTAGGGAAACCTGGGAAAGTTGAAAAACTGAGAAAGATGGGACCCTGAAAAAGAAAAATAAAAACTTGGAAAATGTGGAAATTTGTAAAAGTTGGGAAACCTGGGAAAGGTGGGAAAACTTGAAGACTAGGAAAACCTGGGAAAGTATGGAAAGTTGGGAAAACTGGAAGAGTAGGAAAACCTGGGAAATTCTGGAAAATTTGAGAAATTAAGAAAACTGGGAAAGTTGGAAAACTTGGGAAAGTTGGGAAATTGAGTAAGTTAGGAAACCCGGAAAAGTTGGAAAACCAGAAAAAGTTGGGTTAACATAAGAAGTTGGGAAAATTAGAAAAGTTAACAAGTTATAAAATGCAAGAAAGCCCGGAAAAGTTGGGAAATTGTGAATTTTGGGAGTTTTGATAAAGTTGGAGGAGATATCTACTTATTTACAAAAACCAAATTGAAAAAACTTGGGATCTAATATTAAAATTTCGTTTTGCCCTCGTTTTTTAATTTTTCCATCACCTAAGTTTTCTCAACTTTTTGGGACCATAAATAGTGGGAGGATCCCCCCCCCCCCCACCACCACCACCACTGCCCCCATGACAAAGCCCCTGTATGTGGTTTTTTTAAATCTTTTTAAAATAATATGTTGCCAATTTGATTTTTTACCGATATTTTTATTGATCAGTTAGTTTGGTAGTTCCCTTAATATTCACTTCACTATTTATCTTGCTTTATTCAGCTTTACGCCTGCTTTTCACTTTCTTTCCTCGTTACCATTCTGTAGTTGAACTCACATATCGTTGTGTTTCCTTTTTCTGCACCTCTGCTTTTACTTAGAACCTATATCGAATACCTAAATCGAATAGCCGTACTTTTGAATAAAGTAAAATAAACTCAAACCACGCTCATTTCTGGTTATGCATGTGAAGGGATATTTAGAGACTAATAACATCCCAACTCGAGGTGTTATTGTTTCCAAACAAGTTTCACTTTGAAGTGAAAGCTACGCGAAAAACGCGAAAGCTACGCGAAAATAACTGAGTTTGTCAACTGCGATCAAACTTGAGTTTGTGATATAATGAAGGTAGTGTGTCAAAACTGTAAAAGAGGAGTTTAATCTTCCCACTTACCCAAATTCACAGCTTTCTTGGCAAATGCAGAAAAGGATTAATTTAATTCACTTCCCTCCCTCCTCGCAGAGCTGAAATGTTGACCTACAGGGCTGTTTAAGAAAGTATGTAATTCACTCGTTTGCAAGCCCACAAATGAAGGGCTGCTTTTCCTTGGAATGGCTCGAAAAGGAAACCAAAGGCGAAAAAAAGAGACAAAGAATAGAAACTTCTAAAGCTCTCAAAAGAAATACCAACCATGAAGACTAAGGTCCTCCTACGCCAGATAGAGGCGTTTCTCTACGAACTTCAAAGTTTTATCCACGGGTTATTCCTCGGACTGGAAAGTGACGGAGGAGAGGAGGAGGCTTCTGTTTCTTGATTCGGTTCAGGGTCAACCTTCCTTTCGAGTCCGTTGGTTTAACTTTCTGAAAGGCTACTCGGTGTTGGAACCCTTGTGAAGGAAGACGACGGCTGATGCGAGCGCTGAAAGACAGATGAAAGGCGCGAGAGGGGTAAGGAGTGAAATGTAAAAGTCTCATGATGCCTTCGATCCGTCCTTAGTCAAATGTAAATGGGGCACTTCCCTAAATAAATCACGGGGTGAAGATGCTGTGTTTCGGCGTATTTCAGTCCTATGAATATATTCTCTTTCCTAAATTAAGGGAATTCCGAATAACGGCTGAATCTGTATCAATAATATTAATATGAATTATATAAGAGTATGTATTATTCCAGTAAATGAAGGGTTTGGAGAAAACATGTTGGACGAGAGGATTTATTTCCTCGGGGATATGTTTGGAGTACTTAGTAGATGAACATACTAAATGTCCTGATGTCCTAACCTCTACTTGGTGCGGAAGTGGCCGGGAGGGGGGGGGGGGGGGGGGGGGGGGGGGGTTGATATTATCGTTCTATGGAAGGGCACAGAAAGACAACTAACTGAAAAAAAATCAATAAATTAGATAACTTTATCAAATTTACCCTCTAATTCGGCGGAAATAACCACCATTTTTAGATCTGTCCATCTCTTTGGTAAACGAAAAGCAGGATTTTTCAATTTATGGAAAAGATACATATAGCGATATAACTATCCATAGTACATCAAAATCACCCTTTAGCCCACAAGCATGCAGCTTCCATAGTATGATCAACCGAGCACTATCTATTCCAATGAGTGAACAAAATTTATCAAAAGAAAAATCCATTATCAAAAGCATAACGGTTAGTAACGGATATAGAGGAGATCTCGTTGACACCATATGGGGTAAGGTGATTAGGAAAAAGAGAAGGGAAAAAGTTTCCAATCTGGCTAGGGAAGATGTCAATTTAGGAGAAAAGCAATGGATAAGTATACCTTATTATGGGACAATTTCTGATCAAATCGGCAAAATTCTATCATCGGGAGGTTTAAAAGTAGGTTTTACAACTAAAAATAGTCTTAAAGCGTTACTAGAATCCGTTAAGGCAAAATCAATGTTCAAGATAAAAGTGGGGTTTATAAACTAAAATGTTCTTGTTGCTACGAATATTGCGGTCAAACTGGTAGGAAATTCAGGGAAAGAATAGACGAGCATCAGCAGGATTTCAAGGAAAATAAGGGTAAGTCTACATTTGCGAAACATCTTAAGGAATCCAATCATAGTTACAATTTTGATTTGAAAGATAGACAGCTCGTAGAATTTCTTAATTTTTCTCCAAAAGAAGGAACGTTGAATGTACTTGAAAAATTCGAAATCATCAAAAGTGACATATCTGGTAAACGTTTAAATGAGGATATCCCTAAATATATTTCACCACTGATAAGTCCATTTCTGTAAGGGAGACCGCCCGAGTGCTCCCGAGGGGCTGAAAAAACACCTGAGTGCTCCCGTAGAAAAGTCACGCCAGTGCTCCCGCCTCACCTGAGTGCTCCGCTAGAAAAAAAGCGCGAGTGCTCCGACACGCCTGAGTGATCCCGTTTGAAAAGTAGCCAGTACAATACGTAACGTAGGGAATCAGCGCGTCAAATTTCCTCATTCGCGCAGTTGATTTTTGCGTATATCTCACACTGATAATCTGTCAAGATGTCTAAAAATACATATATATTGGGATGGTCGAGGAGAAATTTTCTTTGAAGTGGGCGTGGAAACTCTCACATGCATTTTTCGTTCGAGTGGTCACGGCTAAAACAAAATGTTTCATTATAATGTGATTAATTGCACCCTAACATCCCAATCAAACCATTAAAGGTTTTCAAATTTACCCGTTTCTGATGCCCACATGTCAGGGGGGAATCGTGCCGCGTCTGATGCGTATGTATCGTGGATATATTGGGCGAAATCCGTCAATTACACCCCCCCCCCCCCCCCCCCCCCCGTCGTCAGATTTGTCCAGCACCCATTCACAAAAGGTCTCAGCCACATCATCACTATTTAAAAGTGGAAAACCAAAGACCCACTCCAGCCACCGTTCAACATCCGAATCAGTTTTGTACTGAGGGACCAAGCCTAAAAACTGTATCTTCCTAAACCTACAACGTAGTAAACACAATTATAGAAGTGAAGGGGATTCCGGTACACTTTCTCTTATCGTCTACGGATTTGCCCACCCCTTGCACTATAATTCCACCTTCTCACACCCCCAGCTAATAATTTATGATAATTATATTTGAATCCGTCGATAAATACAACAACAGCCTCTTGACGGCTTCCGCCACTAACCAATTTCAGGTCCGACATGGTGCACGGAGAGAGGTAATCGACAAACTGATGGTAAATGTCCCAAGGCTTCATATATCGATTCCGGTGCACATCTACATATATTTTTTTAAATATTTATGCTGAATTGGTTAGAAATTCGGGCAATTAGAGGAAAAATATATGTCTATTCATACATATTCATATATGTATTCATACATACTTTTTCAGCTGCACAAAACCAATTTTTAGGTTGTTGCAATTTTTTGGGGTCTTATTAATTTATTAGTTTGTTTAAATGAAATTGAAGTAAATTTTTCTGTTGAAATTTTTATGTAAGTTTCTAAATGCCCTACTTCATGTCCGATCACCTTTTTTTGAGTAGTACTCTGTGTTCGAAAATATTATCTACTGAACCTAATATACCTGACACGGTTATTGCAGAACTTGAAATTCCTCACGAAATGTCCAACCATCTACTTAGATGGTACGTTTAGCTACGACGACCGATGACTATGTAAGTAATAGTTGATTTAATTGACAAAACGTATTGTACTGGCTACTTTTCAAACACGGGATCACTCAGACGTGTCGGAGCACTCGCGCTTTTTTTCTAGCGGAGCACTCAGGTGAGGCGGGAGCACTGGCGTGACTTTTCTACGGGAGCACTCAGGTGTTTTTTCAGCCCCTCGGGAGCACTCGGGCGGTCTTCATTTTTGTATTAATCTCATAGGCTATGTCCAACACAGTTGTACAACCAGTAGCCTTACACAAAAATCATGTGGACCGATGTAAGCCTCAGGAGCTGTGTGCAATCAATTATCGCTGCACTTAATTGGCCTGAGGTAGTCTCTAAACATTTTTGTAAAACCTTTCGTGTATAAACAACAGAAGAGATGGTTTCTCTTCTTTTGTCATTCCCGATATATATATATATTTTTTTTTTAAATGCATAAAACCAGTAAAAGTCAAACTGAACTTAATTAAAATGCAATCTGATTATGTAAAATACATTCTAATTCTTCAAATTACCAACATTAATATTAGGGTTCAATTCCGAACCCCTCTGACTGCACGTTTCTTCATTTCGTATATTCCTGTTTCCTCTTATCTTTCATACTTGCGAAAATGACAAACTCCCTCTCTTTGTTGACTGGTGCCACACGGACGTTTTGTCCTTAGGCGTAGCGTCATTACTTTTTTTGTCCTGCCGCAATCCTAACTCCTACCATGTGCTCTTTCAGCTAGCCCCTTGGCATCCGATCCAATTGACGTCACAATGCCTTCTCTCCCCCCCCCCCCCCCCCCCCCCCGTTCTTCATTTCCTTCCATAGCCCACAAAATACGGAGTTTGTAGCACTGACTGCACAACAACCTACTTTTATCTTGCTAAGGAATGTCTCTCAAACCCTTTGACGGTCTCTCGCTAGACTATTTTTACCTACCCTTCCTTCTGCGCACATTTCCATTCTAATTTGCAAAATTTTGGAGAAACAACTATCTGTAAACTACTTACTTGGTCAGGTTTCACGTGTTGCCAAGCGAGTGGCTTACACCTTGAAAACCAAACCAACGTAGGACATATTTGTCAACTTATCTATTTTTTTAATATAGGTAGGATGTTTTTTCTACATTAAGATACCTCAATCCGCTTCAACGGAGTCGAGGTTCTCAGTGATTTATGGCCTTTCCGAATGGATCTCGTGAGTGGTGTCCCCCATTACCATAATACGAACAATTATTCATTCATTACCTGCCCTCTGTACATATTCCTCTTATATTCATTTTGCGCCCTATTGTATTATTTACATAAACTCTGTGCACATTTTTGTTTTGTAACTCTGGTTTAATATTATGCCTGAACTTTAATGTTTTTCTGCATTTAAATTTCAAATTTTCAACTTTTTAAATAATTCCTCAATTTTTCGTAATTTCCAAGTTTTGCAATCGTTTAAAATTTTCAAAAGACTTTCGCTGATTCGTTTTATGATTCTGATACTTTACAAATGTACAAATCTCGTGCCTAACTTTACGGTTGTTTTTTATTTTATCATTGTAATTGTTATTAACCTTTGTATTTTTATTGTACTTCCGGCCTAGGATTAAACAATTTTCTCCACCCTGATACGATGACCTCCATCCTCAAATCGGGATAATTTTTCTTTTGAGCTTGCTTTGCTTTGCATTTTAATCGTAATCTGATTCTACTTAACAGAATACTTGTCTTAGGCGTAAAGTTTTTTCATCTTTTCTTGGATGTCTTCTGCTGGGCCGTCCCAATACCTGGGTGGTCTGATCAACCACCCTTGTAGTTTGGCAGCCTTTTTCAGGCTATCCTTGATGTAGATTTTTCTCTACGGTAAATGTAAATGGACGTCCTTGCCAATAGGTAGCTTAATTATTTACCAAATGGGAAAAAATCTTCCCCTGGGAATCAATCGATGGGGATCGATTGTATTTAAGCCCCCCCCCCCCCCCCCCCCCCCGGAGGACAGCACCAGAGCCCTGGTACTTTCTTTACCTAATTAACTCGCATTATTGTTTACTTGACTACTAAAAGCTAAGGTGTATGCTTTGGAAGTCTCATTTGAAAATAATGTTCAGTTGGCAGCTCCAAACTTAAACTACGCACAAGAGGGTTACATTCCTTCTACTTTTCCCACATTCCTAAGCTGAGGCTTCTCCTGAGGTGTCCGAGCAAGTTCAGTTCTTTGTAAACAGTCTCCCTAGTTACGAGCTCCCATTAAATATGTTTCTATATTCTTTAAACAAAGTGTTATTGTATCAAGAACTTACTTCCTGGTGATATTTGAATTATGTAGTAATATTCATTGATATATAACGGTTCTTGAATCAAATCTTTGTACTAAATTTTTTACACTAGGTATGAAAAAAATAATAAAAACTAGGTGAGGTTGAAAAATACCCCACCTTAGGGTACCCAACCGTAGGGATGGAAAGTTAAAGAAATACTTTTTCCGAAAATATTGGACAGAAGTTTTGATGACAATAAAGTAAAGAAGGAGAATAACTTCGACAAGCGTCTGATAAGGAGTAGATCGCCAGTTCTTGCCAATATTTTATTGAAACCCATGTTGAAGCTATCGATGATTAATTTAATAAATTTATGTGGTTATAAGTACTCGATATTACTTTCCCAATTTCATGTTCAGGGTGTCTCATCATCTAGGGTGTTTATGTTTGGGAGATCAAGAGGTGGTATGATTGCTGGAATAAGAAAAAGTCTGAGCAATCTAGTTGAATGGAATTTTAATGTTGTTATCGAGAGTGGGGATTTGGCTATTGTAGGTTCTCATAAAATATATAACGATTACAATAACCTGGTCATTCTACCTATGCACTTAAGAAACCAGGAGTGGAATGAAGATTTTCATAGGTTGACTACTCAGCTGGACAAATATGTCGCTGGTGATGCGAATGCCCGGACCGGAGTAACTCAGGAGATACCTGAGAAGAGGCTGGACTCAGTTTCACTTAATGCTAATAGAAAAAATAATGATCCAGTACTCAATACAGGAGGCAAGAAGTTGGTTCACCTTCAAGATGAAAAATCGTTGATACTACTGAATGGTCGCACTCTTGTTTATAGCAATGGCGAACTCACCTTCATAAGCTTCTTGGGGTCCTCAACAATTGATTATAATTCAGTATCGGCTGGTGTTGTTGATTTTCTGGTGGATGTGAGGGCTGAACAACTAATTTTTTCAGACCAGATGCCGTTGAGTTTGGAGTTAGCTTTGGCGGATGAGACGGTGGGGAGCTATCGGGGACAGTCAGCATTGCCAAGAATTAATTGGACTAAACTGGATGGTTGAAATTATAAGAAGAGAGTTGATGACTCGATGCTGGCATTCGCCTCTTTTTCACCGAACGTGGACAAACACATTGACAGCACGCTTTCCATAATTAAAGACAATGCAGAAAAGGGTAGTGGTCAGCCTCGCAATAGTATGGCTTTTGTTGAGAAAAAGCCTTGGTATGACAGGGAATCTGAGCTTCTTCGAAGGAGGGTCTTTGGTCTACTAAGGTTTTTGAGAAAGGAGGAAATATCATGCATAAGGTGTCTGTATATTGAGGAACAGAGGTGATATAGATTGATCTGAAAGAAAAACTGTACCATATTGAGATGAGTAATGGGATTGAGTCTGCTACCAGCGTGAAGGAGTTTTGGAAAAAGGTGGCAGTTTTTAGAAGAAAGCATTTTCCAGCAGTAAGGGCTTATCGCTAAATGAACTATGGGCCATGTCATACGAGCGCTATTGCCGTCGCGCTGATAGCGTCGCGTTAAAAATGCTCCAACCCGGCAATGGGGTTCTTATGGAGCATGTCATACGGACGCTAATGCCGTCGGCGAGTCCGCGTTAGCCGGACGCTGAGCGCTGCCAACGCAGACGGTCGCGTTAGCGACGCGGCGCACGTGACGCCGGGACCCTGTCATACGGAGCGCTAGCGTCAGCGGGACGCATTTGCCGCGAGAGCACTGGCAGAACAACTAGAACACCCTGGATGGTGTCCATCTTGGTAATAACATAATTGCCGCGACGGCAAATGCGCCCGGAAGACGCTACGTATGACAGGCACCTGGCGTTGGCGGGACGACATCAACGCGACGCATTTGCCGTCACGTATGACATGTAATTTTTCCGGCGCTATCTCGACGGCATCTGCGCGACGGCAATAGCGCTCGTATGACATGGCCCTAAGGCTAGACTTTAATAAGCTTCTTAATAACGTTAGATTGACACAGATCCCAAATGGCCCGCTTCCTTGGTTAACCGACCCTGAATTGGATGGACCCTTCTCCTTGGTGGAACTCAAAATGGTATTAACTTCGGCAAAGAAAGGGAAGGCCCAGGTGTTGATAGATTTCCCTATGGGTTTTTGTCAATGTTCCAGATAGCTTCCTTTTGCAGCTGCTTGCAGCTTATAGCACTATCTACGAAGTTGGTGCCTGCCCTAAGACATTCGGAAAATCCTTGATATTTAAAAAAAATTCTCTTGAAGAAAAATAAGAGTGTCGAAGGTTTGGACTATGTAAGAGGTATCTCCTTTCTTAACGCAATACAAAAAAAAAAAAAAAAAAAAAAAAAAAAAAAAAAAAAAAAAAAAAAAAAAAAAAAAAAAAAAAATTCACCGGAGTGATCCTGAAAAGATTGGTAAGATGGGTTGAGGATAGAGGTCTCATCCACGAGTGCCAGGCCGGGTTTAGAAGAAGTTACTTAACCTATGATAATCTCTTTATATTCCAATCTTTGGTCCACTTAAGACTGGCAACTAAATTACAAAAGCTTAATGAGTTCATTGTGGACCTGAATTCAGCCTTTGACAGACCTTCGACCCACCCTAAACATTACATATTTATCATTGGTGTTTAGGATCAACTTTAGCTGCATGTATGGGGAAAGTGGAGTTCGCAGCAAAGGCTGAATAAATTTTATTCTGGCTGAAGACAACATTGGGCACATTATAACAAAATGAATCAAATCATCGTAGTGATCCCAGTTACAAAGCGGATACTTGTTGAGTGGGTCAAATCTCACAAGATGGCCCTCAAAGCAAATCCTAGCACTACGTCTGCCCATCAATCTGAACTGGGAACACAGCCTTGTCAGTTGGATTGGCCAACCCGCAGTGAGATACCCCTGAGCCAAACCCGGACTCAAACTCAGTAGATCAGGACCCGAACACAAATATCTGGAAGAGACGGAGACCTCAAAATCCTTCAATACCAACCAATCTTTAACTCCCTGTACTAGAGATTTAGAAGGAATCTAAATTTTGGAGACGATCCATGAGTGTTACGGGGTCAGACAGCATAAGGGAGTCGTTGTTGTTCTCTGAGAGGACAACCGCCAACTGCTTGAACCAGTTGAAGCGCATATAAGGATCAGTGCGAGTTGCCAGTTCTACCATTCTCTCTAAACAGATCCTAGGGATCTCATGAGATGGCATAGACATTATTCTTTTTAGCCACTTGATGGCACTCTCCAGTACATCAAGCAGGAGGGGTGTTGAGCCAGTCTCTGATCTTATGATTGCAGCCAAAGTATTGCGCCCTGTTAGCAGTATTCTTCTCAGGAAATTGGTTTGGATCTTCTCAATTTCGGAAGTGTACCTAAGACCCCATATACAGGCTCAGTACAATAGTGTAGAGCGTACACATGCTTTAAAAAGGGTCAATCTTGCTTCCCAGGATGAAACACGCGCTCTGGCCATTAGCCTAACCACAGCCCCAGACGCCATATTAGCTCGGCTCACAAAATGGCCACAAACTTTCGTAAAAACACCAGAGCTTGAAAAGGTTACTCCCAAATAAACCTGGGCCGTGACCTGTTCAACAGGAGATCCCTCCAAAAGAACCGGAGATCGCAGTGGCTTTAGCCCTCCCCCTCTTCTAAAACAAACCAATTTTGTTTTATCTTTGTTAATGGTAATACCCCTCTTATTGCAATATTCAGATTCGCTTCTCGGCCTCTTGGCTAAGATCAAAGTGTAGTAAAAAACTAATAGGTTCTAAGAGAGTTAGGTGTTGGTGGATTTGGTTAGAGGGAAGAACGAGGAGGGAGTGTTAGTGGTCTGCATGAGAGCTTTTACCTGATGCTGTTTATTTGTGCATTGAACCAGAAGAAGTAACAAATTTACATTCAAATCCATCATAAGAAATGAAACGGTCAAAATAAAAATCGCAATTCACTAAATTAATTCACGAAGCATACTCATGATTTCACCGGGTGACACGGTGGGTAACTCCAGACCTCTTAGGGATTGAAACATGAAGTAACCTAAGCTTAAAGTGAATTTACTACTGTGCAACTTCATATCCGTTAATTTTGCTGTAAAAGTAAAGCCTGAGGCACGAGAATGAAATATTCGTCAAAATAATATGAGTGTATTCACAAGAGAACAACGGTAACCCATCCGTGTAGATAAGACGGACTCCTGTTCGATTTCGATGCCTCTAAGGTCCCTTGCTCTTAGAAAATGCTCGAAATCCTTGAAAATATAGCAGCTAGGATTTAAAGAAACACTGTCATATGAGGATTCAATTAAGTAAACCTTTTTCATCATCACGCTGTTATCCGTGCCAACACGTTCTTTCAAAATTTATGGCGTACATATTCACTTTAGTTAAATCGTGACTTCAAGTCAGATCTCTAGACGCCATACGCATTTTGTTAACCGTAGAAAAACACAATAGATACAGCAGACACAGTATACTTAATTAATACAAAAAAGAAGGATTTCAGATAATAGCATTTCAAACAATAAACTGAATAAAAATGTACTGGTATATAATAAAAGCAATAAACATGCAGAGAAATGTCCACCCCAATAGACCCGAGTTTGGTTCTGAATCCAGAAGCTCAAACATCAATGAACTTCAATCATGAACAGCCAACAACCACTATGAAACTCTTACACTTTTAAATGGGCTATTGGGTGTATGCAATCTGAACACTCTAAAATGGGTATGCCGACATGCATTATCCTTTGAGTGACTCTTATTCGGCATTCGTCCGTATCAAGAATCTTTTGTACCTATATAAAGGAATCTCCAACTTGTTCTTCCCTCAGATGCCTCACTCGAATGAAACTTAGTAAGACGGATAAGAAGCGGCTTTTAGAAGTAGCTCGACTAACAACTTGTTATTTAACTTAAGCTAAGCTACTTAACTTCTTGCCAGCGAACTTTGAACTTCCATGTTCTTTGTACACCCACAAAACTAATATGGAACCGAATTAATAAATACCAAATTATTGGATCATTGAGATCACTAAACCAATTCGTTAGGTACCGTTGTTATTCACTTGGTAAAAAAGGAAAATATCCAAAAGCACCACAAATCCAATTTTGATATGACTCATAATGAAAATAATGTATTTCATTCTCATGTAAGTAGACATAAAACAGTTTTTTATTTTTTTTAGTTAGTGGCTAAAAATCGCAAGTGCTCGTGATCGTTCGTTTCGACCATACATCCAATCAAATAGCCCATGGACGGCTTATGTTGCACTGGTAAACTTGTATCCAAATGTTTATGAAACATGTTCAACGTTCATTATTTTTATCCATATAACTAACATAACATGACAATACCAGCATAAAAAATGCATATTTGTACATAATGTACGTATGTATGAGTATAACCCAATGTGGTAACCACATTGCTAACTCATATGCTTTCCTGTTTCTGCTCACTTTACGTTTCCCTTCCCAAAGTTTATATATTTTAGTAGGTATAGAATTAAATGTAATGGAATTGAACTATTGTACTAACATATGCGAAGATCATGTTTAATGAAGAAATAAATATAAAAAATATTACAAATTATATAGACACTGACACTAAACTTTCCATAGGAAATCTGGAAAAATTCCCCGATTTGAACTTGAAATTGCATATTTTTATCAATACAGAGCATAACTCTCCTTTACTAAACCAAAGTTTTATTACACCTTGTTAGGACGGAACCAAGTATAAATCCGTAAACGTTTACAGAAATTTGTTTAACATAAATCCAAATTTAGAATTGTTAACTATGCAGACTTGGAAATTTTGAACCATTTGATTACTCTTTTTATTGTAGTACCTAACGTGACCTCCATGTTTGTTCGTCTGATCTTCTGGCATCAGGAAACAACCGTGTTGGGTATAATACTCATCCCTCCCTTTCTATTCCTTTTTCCTGATCTCCCTTCAGCATTCCCAACACGGCCCTCACACAAACACATGTCACAACCCAAAACACTCACACTACACACAGAGGCGAGGCTTGTGCTACAACCTCTGGTGGCCCCTGTAATGTGGAGGAGGGAGCAGCAGGTTCGGTACTCCTGCTGGCAGTGGTAGCATTGGGTCCCGACACCGCTTCGCCAACGGTCAGTGGGCTGACCCAAGTAACATCCGTAAAAATCCCCCACGTCCTGTAGTACAGGTTGGCGGCCGGGTTGGGATGTTGCAGGGCATGTGGGCGCCCCCCTCTTGACCCACAACGGACCAGCAAAGAGGCTATAATCAATAGGCCAGTGGAGGTAGCATTGGCCCCGATGTCTCAGACACACACACCTACACACCTCTCTTATAACAAAATAAAAATGCGCAACACAATATTGTGGATACCAAAAGTGCCACCCGGGACTCCCCCGAGGCTCCCACCCCAGCTGCAGAGGTCTCCACTCTGCCTCCCCCAACTCCCCCTTCCCCCCAAATGCCTTCCCTTGTGGAGGCAACCAAGAATGGCGTGGTCTCTCTCACCATGAATACAGGGAAATCTAACCCTGTTATTTTTACTTCCCCATTGGGAGGTGCAAACAATGAAATTCCTTTAAACACTGGAAAAGGAATCGCCGATTGTTCAGTCCCCAATAGCGTAACCCCCACTGAACAATCAGATGCTGTTGTGAAGCCTTTGAGTTCACCAAAGAAACAGCATGATCAAGGCCAAATACCTCAAGTGACAGGAAACTTCTTTGATCTTTTCAAGAAGAATGGATTCCCAAGTTTTTATACGGTTGAGATTAGGGGGATAGTTTTAAAACCTCCAGTCCCCTAAAAATCGGAAATGCGTTGGTGTGCCAGATAGGCAAACCAACTGAAATAAAAATCATTTCCAACTCCATGGTTCACGTTAAAGTAGCCTCAGAGGAACAGGGATTAAGACTCGGAAAAATAGTAAAGTTGGGAGAAACTGAAGTCACAGTCACTCTTAACCAGAAACCTAATACTTCACAGGGCACGATCTGTTGCCAATACCTTCGATCGTGCTCTGCTGACGAGATCCACCCAAGACTGTGTCACCTGGTCCCTTGCTTTGAGACCTGCAGGTAAGGCCTTTTATTCCCCACCAATGCGATGCTACAAATGCCTTAAATTTGGGTATACTAGCCGCAGATGCAAAGCTGAGCATGAAATGTGTGCCTGTGGTCTTCCACAACACAATATGGCAGAAACGCCATGCTCAAAGCCCCCCTAAGTCAATCTTTAAAAAAGAAGTTGCCATTCAATCCATTATGCAACTGAAAAAGTCCCTTATCCTGTGGCCCGAAGAATTTGCAATGATTCTGTTTCCAAAAAGTAATCATATGCATGCAAGTGGAAGCAATCCGTTGTACGGACACCGGCCCAACACTGGCTAATCAATTTATCCCCAGCCATCAAGGCTGCCCCCCCCCCCCCCCATCCAACAATATTACCACCCTCCCCCAACCATTCTCCTCCCCCTCACTGAAGCCATCTCCAAACCCCCCACACCAACAAAGGGGGATGGCTCTAAGAAAAACGTGAAGGACGCTTCTAAGGTCCTCACACAAAAATTCCGGACAAGGCGACAAATCACGTCGGCCTCCTCTTCCCCCAACTCCTCTGGCTCAGAAATGGAGCTCGACCAGTATCCAGCCAGTGTCGGCTGGACCCAGGTTAGAAAGAGGAATGATGCGCGATTGGGGTCTGCATCACCACCCTCTCAGGCCCCTTCTAGGAAAAAGAAGTGCTGGCCAAAGGGCTAGCCCAGAAAGCAGCATTGACTGCATCATTGTTCTCTTTAAATAGTTTATAGATACTTATTATTATGACCACTCAACCTAATAACTCCATCTCCGAGTGCTTCCTTCAATGGAATGCCAATGGTATATATGGACAACGTGATGAGCTGAGATCCTTACTAGGATCATACTTGCCATTGGCAGTAGAATTACAAGAAACGCATCTAAAACCCTTTGATGGGTCCATTGTGCGTGACTATTCTACCCTCAGAAAAGATGTGACGCCCCAACCCAATGGTAGGGCCCATGGTGGCGTTATGATCATGATAAGAAATAATGTGCGAGTCGAGGAGGTGCCTCTCAACACAAACATCCAGGCAGTGGCTGCCAGAGTTGCAGTCCCTACCCCCCCGACTATTGTCTCACTCTATCTTCCAGATGGAGTGTGGGGTGAGGCCGCTTCTGTGGACCTCCTTAGTCAGGTTCCTAGCCCTGTGCTAGTTCTAGGGGATTTTAACATTCATAACACCTTATGGGGCTGTGAAAGTACCTCAACACAGGGAGTTACTGCTGAAGCCACGTTCAGAGAGTTGGATCTGCTCCTTCTGAACGATGGCCGTCCAACATATTTGTCGCCTATCTGTGGTGCGATGTCCGCAATTGACATTGCCATGTGCTCTCCCTCCTTGGGTGGTACATTGGCTTAGAATCCTTCGCCGGACCTTCATCACTCAGACCACTTCCCTATCAAAATTGATACAAAAAGTCAGCATTGACCTTTCAAACCATTTCCACACTGGAAGTTGGAAGAGGCTGACTGGGCTCTTTATAGGGAGCAGGTGGTGCACTTCAATCTCAGTGGAAACATTGAGGATGACGTTACCAACTTCACCTCTGCTATCCTTGAAGCAGCATCAGCTGCTATCCCAAAAACTGACCCCACCAAAGTACGAAATCATGTCCCATGGTGGAATAGGGAAGTGCGAGAAGCCAACAAGGCCAAACGTCAGGCATTGAATAGATTCCGCCGATGATGTACTACTGAAAATTACACAATATTCAAGCAAGCCAGAGCCCGTGAGCACCAGCTCAAGCGTCAGGCCCAAGTCAGCTCCTTCCACTCATATGTCAGTGAAATCAAGGATGGTACTCCTCCTAAATATGTATGGCGAAAGGTACGTGCAATGAAGGATCTCCTGCCACCAACTATTCCATCTATCACCACACCTCAGGGTGATGTGGCTCGGGAACCCAAGCACATTGGTGACACATTGGCTTCTCATTATGCCCATGTGTCTAGTGATGAAGCGTACCCGGATGACTTTAGGCGACACTAGGCGGAGGTTGAGATGGCACCTCTCCCTAAGCTTATGCCGTCGTCCATTCCCTCAATCGATATACCATTTACAATGGGTGAACTAGATAGAGCAATGCAGAAATTAAACAGGACTGCCCCTGGGAAGGATATGATCCATTATGAAATGTTAATCAATCTCCCACAAGAGCAAAAGCACACTCTCTTGAGGCTGTAAAAATATATATGTGCTTCGGGTAACTATCCTTCCTCCTAGAGGGAGGCTGCCATTGTCCCTCTGCACAAAGAGTCTATGGTCAACTACCGCCTGGTATGGTTTCTTGAGAGCAACTTCCTCATCAGCCAATATCAGGCTAATTTTCTCAAACGCTTCTCAGCACTAGACCAACTCTCAGCTTTAGAGATTTATATCCAGGACGCCTTTTTGGTCAGGGAGCATGCCATTCGTGTGTTCTTTGATCTTGCTAAAGCCTATGACACCACTTGGCGTCATAACTTCTAGCAAAGGCTGCAGTGGTGGGGAGTAGGAGCCCCATGCTGGGCTTCCTCCGCAGCTTTCTTTTGCACCAAAAATTCATGGTGCGCCTTGGGAATGTCTTTTCCGAGCTCCACCCTCAGGAGAATGGCATCTCTCAAGGCTCTGTACTCAGTTGCACCATGTTTATGGTTGCTATAAATGGTCTTGATGATAACATCCCAGAGGATATTCGTCCCTTACTGTATGTGGACGACTCAACTATCCTCCTGTGAGGCGATGATCTGAGAAATTTGAGTGTCACATCACAACGTGCTATTGATGCGGATGCGAGGTTTTAGTTTTTCACCAGCAACAACTACATCCATCCATTTTTGCAGAAAGCACAAAGCGCATGATGAGTATCCCCTAACAATTGGTGGAGTCACAATACCTTACACCATACACGCACGTTTCCTTGGACTCATACTTGACCACCAGCTGAGGTGGACCCAGCATGTTGAGTACTTGCGCCAGGCTACTATGCAGGGTGTACAGTTGCTCAAGGCCCTATCTAACTATAGTTGGGGCGCCCAGCAGGAAGTCCTCTTAAAGATTTTCTATGCTTTGGTGCAATCAAGAATTGATTATGGGTCTGCAGCTTATGGATCAGCAAGAACTTCCTTGCTGCGTAAATTGGAACCTATATTAAACAAGGGTCTCCATTTCGTCACTGGTGCCTTTCAAACTACTCCAACAGCCTCCCTTCAGGTGCTCGGGCATAGCCATGAAGAGCGCCTTTGTCATTTCCCAGGGGACCCTCTGCATACCATGGTAACTCTACCACCTCTGAATGAAACATATTCCAGGCTTCAGTCTCGAACTAGCCCATTGGGTATTCATGTTAGAGAGCTCTTCAGATGGGACTGCATAGAGATACCCTCTGGTTCCTTTTGAAGTCCATCCCGTCCCTCCCTGGACCTTGTCTGGGATGTGCGTGGATTTTCCCTAAAGGGTTGGGGTGAAGGGCAATACTCCCCCACATGACCTCAAATGTCATTACTCAGAGGAAATCCAGCAATATACTGGACACACTCTTTTATTCGCTGATGGCTCAAAGACACCTGATTGTGTTGGCCTTGCTCTATGGAGCCCCAACTTCCAAGTCACTATTGGGAGTTGGAAATTATGTGATCTGTAGTGACTCACTAAGTACCATCGAATCGATTAGGGATACATATTCATATGATCCCCTAATACAAAGCCTGCGTGTGTCACTACATGGAGCCACAAAATTGGGCACAAACATAACTTTTATGTGGGTGTCAAGCCATGTGGGCATTCACAGCAATGAGCTTGCTGATGCCCTAGCAAGGAGAGCCATTGGTCATGACTCCATCAAAATGTTGCCTATGCACATTGAGGATCAAATCTTCTACATGCAGCATAAAGCCAATTCCATCTGGCTCGAGCAATGGCAGGGCGAGGTCACTGGTCTGTGTGGAGTCCTTCAGGACTTTTGCCCGGTTTATCCTTTCGTGGCCCACCTTCCAAGGAGGGGCCGAATAGTGGTCATTTGGGTAGCCACTTACTCACAGATACCTGCTAGATCCAGCAGCTTAAGATGTTGTGTGTGTTAGATGTGGGGGTAATTTGTCTATCCACCACGTTATGGAGGACTGCCCAGCCCTCATGGACTTCAGGGTCCATCATGCACCCTTCAGTGGGTGGATGTTCTGTCCGGTTCAGACAAGGTCCAGTCCCTGTTGGAGTATTTTCACCTGCTGTAGGGGTTACAAAGTGGTCATACCTGTATCCCTTGAGGCAGAGTGCGGCAATGCCTCGCTTTATGGGTTATAATTATTATTTCTCCCTCTCCGATCTGCCAGTGGAGTCCTTGATGGCAGTCCCCATAGAATTGTGCCCGTTGCAATGTCCCTTTGACACCCTTTCTCTGATTGCCGCTAATGACCCTTCCGGTTGAGATGCGGCTTAAATTCTATTTAAAAAATCAATTTAAAAAAAATAAAATAATAATAATGAAATATGCCTGTAACTTTTACTCGACACGTCATCTTGTTTTCAGGATGTCCCTCGTAAAACTAATTAATCAAAACCTTTCTGTGTCAATGTGGGATACCCAGAAGTTTATTTTATATTTTTAAATGAAAATAAATGGAATCATAAAAATACAGGTACCAACCACATTCTTCTACGTTAGGTAAGTAGTTTACTTTCGGTTTTGACAACAAAATACATCATCGCACCCCCCCCCCCCCCCCCGCAAGGACGGGAACCCCCCCCCCCCCACCTAATGTCACGTTCACATTACATTTTGCCGAATATTTGAAAAATCATAATAAAGTAAATCACTCTTTGTAGGGAAAGTGCGAATGGTGTCTAGACGAAATCTATTTACATTCACGAATATTGAACAATGTTTTCAGATCAATGGGATCCTCATTAATGTTGCATCGGGAAACTCCAAATAGCGACTAGGTTGAGTTAATGTAATTGAGTAGAAGTAGGTACTAGTAAAATATTTGACGTAGTATAAAATACCGCCAGTTACTCCTCTTGCTATAATTGGACAATAAAATGTTTAATGGCAGCTTGTGAAGATAACTTAATACCCGAGAATGAATGAAATCATTTGGTGATACTTGTTTCCATCCTATTCGGTACAAAAGAACGAACACGACTGATTCCTATGACGTTCTCATCCTAACCTCGTAATTGTGTACATGAATTTCACATTATGGACTAGCTGCCATCAATATTGGTCTTCCTCTTGAATATTTTTCCACGGTGACAACACACCTACTCTGTACGTTGGACGGATGGGTAAACAAGTTTTTCTCGGATATAAGCTCAAAAATACAGGGCAGAAGTTTTTACCACGTCTCTCACAACACCCCCTCCCCACTTCTCACCTATATCTGGTGGTTCAAGCTATCGTTGGATGACGAACTGGAGGACGATAGCGAGATCAGATTTCGTTGTTTACGTTGGATGGCGAAGCTAATGTTCAGCACTCCTAGTTTCGTTCGTGAAATCTCATACATCCAGCTATCTCTTTAGGAAGGTGATAGATGAGTTTTATCCGTTGATTAAACTGATCAATAAAAAATGTTGTATTGCATGAATAATGGTACTGATTCTGCTGTTTTCAAAAGTACTTACTGAGTCTGAATTCGAGGTAAATTTTTCATATAGGCGTTAGGTATTTGAGATACAGAATCTGTACCTATACTATTAAAATTAATGTATTTCATATATTGTGTGTGAATGTGCGCGTGTGTGTTGGGTGTTATGATCACGCTTAAATCAAGTATGAAGGGTCTAAAATTTCTCATATTTACATGTTTTCGGGGGGAAAATCAATAAACTTTTTTTGTAAATTTTCATCCAGGTATAAGTTCGGTAATTTGATTTCATTAAAAAATATTAAAAATACATAAATATATAATTTATATATATATACATATATATATATATATATATTTATATATATACATATATATATATATATATATATATATATATATATATATATATTTTTTTTTTTTTTTGAGGTATTAACGATGGTTGGAAAATATAGGAAACACATAAATATAACTTACAAAATTGAGAGAATATTTCGCCGTATCGGCGTCGTCAGCTCTAGTGGAGGTGTGAATATATATATAAACAGTAATAATAATTTAAAAAAACAGGAAGACGAATAACACTGTACTGATAAACACTATATCGATAAAATGAAATTATTGAATGAGCAAATTTTTATTCGTAAATGGGTTTTTTTTTTGTGATAAACGTGACTGTATATGAAAAAAAGAGACCTTCTTCCATTTTTCAAGATCTAGCTTATGGCTCATTTTTCCACTTTTTCTTTCTATACACAGTGCCATGGGAACATCATTGGTCTTGTTTTCTTTATCTTTTAAGGACAAAAAATATTCATTAATTTTTTTCTGAAAAAAGAGAGTTTAAAAATCGGTAGGAAGCGAGTAAAGTTTTTTCTGTCTCCCTTCTGAATCCCATTGCTGTTCGGTTATCCAGTCAACTCTGTTGTTACTTACGTTGCACTTCATCTTAGTAATAAGCCTCTGAACTCGTGGAGGGGGTTAAAAAAAAAAAAAAAAAAAAAAAAAAAAAAAAAAAAAAAAAACGAAATAACTTCTAAGTTTTTGTGGAATATCATGTAAACACATTTTTCGAAAGACGTATAGTTACAAAAAGTAAATTTTTTTATCACACGTAAAAACTGTAGCACGCTACGAACTAAATCACTCGCGACGAAGTTGTGGAAACCCATTATAAAACGGAAGTTAGTGAAAAACGTTGTCTATTTCCACGAAAAATAAAGAGTTACAATGTTAAATCGATTTCGACGGTTAGGCCATCTTCCGTCGAGGCTTCGAATGGACCATCAGCCACCAAAACACTTTGTGCTGAAGAGATCCAGTCCTCATCAAGATCACTAGGACCACCACCCGGGAAGGAAGAGACTATTGCAGCTGTTCTAAAGAAGAAGTTTGCCCAGAAAAATATTATTGCCCTCAAAGCAGATAAAGGTAATACAACTGTCATTTTAAATAAGCAAGATTATGTTTCGAAAACTGTAAAATTTCTAGAAGATAATAATTGTTCAAATCTCCCATCTGACCCAACTTCAAAATTTCAAAGATTAGTTCGAAAAGTAGTTAAACAATCAGAAGATAGCCTACTAAAAAATATGTACATTCCAAGTTTTGTAGAAATGAACCCTCATGCGCCCAGGTTATCCTGTCTCCCTAAAATTCATAAGGAAGGAGCGCCGATGAGACCGGCGGTGTCTTATATTGGTGCTCCTGCCTACAAATTGGCTAAAAAACTCAATATTTTATTTAGAAACAAAATCAACTTTCGGCCTCAACATACTGTACTAAATTCTTATGATTTGGTCTCCAAAATTAAGGACATTCAGATGCCTCCAAATGCTAAACTCGCCTCTTTTGATGTGGTTAGTCTGTTCACCAATATCGATGTAGCTAGCTGCAAAGATGTGGTATGCAGGCTGATTCACGGCTCTAAACTTAATATTTTCGAAAAGGATGAATTGTTTAATTTGATGTCTGTCTGTATGGATCAAAATTACTTTTTATTCGAGGGGCAATGCTATACACAGCCAGGGGTTGCTATGGGTTCTCCGTTATCTCCTCTGCTTGCAGATATTTACATGGATTATCTTGAGCAACAAATATTTACAACTTTTAACACAAATAATCTTCTCTATTGGTATAGATATGTCGATGACATCATCATTCTATGGAAGGGCACAGAAAGACAACTAAATTCTTTTCACGAAAAAATCAATAAATTAGATCCCTATATCAAATTCACCCTCGAACTCGGCGGGAATAAACTAAATTTTCTTGATCTGTCCATCTCTTTAGTAAATGAGAAGCATGATTTTTCAATCTACAGAAAAGATACATATAGCGATATAACGATCCATAGCAGTTCAAATCACCCTTTAGTACATAAGCATGCAGCCTTCCATAGTATGATCAACCGAGCACTGTCTATTCCAATGAGTGAACAAAATTTATCAAAAGAAAAATCCATTATCAAAAGCATAGCGGCTAGTAACGGATATGGAGGAGATCTCGTTGATACCATATGGGATAAGGTTCTTAGGAAAAAGAGTAGGGAAAAAGTTTCCAATCTGGCTCGGGAAGATGTAACTTTAGAAGAAAAGCAATGGATAAGTTTACCTTATTATGGGAAAATTTCTGATAAAATTGGCAAAATTCTATCATCGAGAGGTTATAAAGTAGGTTTTAAAAATAAAAATAGTCTTAAAGCATTACTAGGATCCGTTAAGGATAAAATTAGTGTGCAGGATAAAAGTGGAGTTTATAAATTAAAATGTTCTTGTGGCTACGAATATTGCGGTCAGACTGGTAGGAAATTTAGGGAAAGAATAGACGAGCATGAGGAGGACTTCAGGGAAAATAAGGGTAAGTCTACATTTGCAAAATATCTTAAGGAATCTAATCATAGTTACAATTTTGATTTGACAGACAGACAGTTTGTAGAATTTCTTCATTTTTGCCCAAAGGGAGGTATGTTGAATGTACTTGAAAAATTCGAAATTATCAAAAGTGACAGGTCTGGTAAATGTTTAAATGAGGATATACCTCAATATATTTCACCACTGATAGGTCCATTTCTGTAAACCTTGGAATTACCCCTTCACACTGTTGAAACCCTATTTAGTTATTTCCCCCCTTTCACTTCATCTGATTAGCTATAATCCCCTTTCACTTTGTATGCACTTAATTGGTTGTACCTCCTGCCCCTTTCTTTTCTCTCGACCAATGGGATTCAATCTCCCTTTCACTTTGTATGCACTTGATTGGTTGTACCTCCTGCCCCTTTCCTTTCTCTCGACCAATGGGATTCAATCTCCCTTCACCTGTCTCTATATAAGCTGTGTCCTTTCTAATGTGTCTTCAGTTATTGTTTGTTACTGATGATGGCCTAACCGTCGAAATCGATTTAACATTGTAACTCTTTATTTTTCGTGGAAATAGACAACGTTTTTCACTAACTTCCGTTTTACTGTAGCACGCTATTATTTTTTAAGCTTGTAAAAGAGTGAAAATTTTTTTCAAGAAATGAAAAAGAAAGAAAAAGATTTCTTCAAAAATATAGTACTTAAGTTGCTTTTTGTTTTTCTATTTTCGATTTTTTTAAATATCGACACAGTACATTATTATAATTATTATATATATATATATATATATATAAATTTTTTTTTTTTTGTTCCTGAATCAATGATAAATTTTCAATGAAAAAATCGCCCTAAATAGGAGGGCTCGACAATGCTTGCAGAATCGAAGAGGGCACTTCGAACAGTACCTCTAGCTTTTTTCCTTTTGCCCTTCAATACATTTTTGAATCACAATTATCAATTTTGTCCGCCAACTCCAACCATCGGAGAGCACAACAACTCGGAACAACGGGAAAATGGAGAAGTTCCAGAAAAATTCGATTTAGCAGGTTTGGTACTGTATCAAAAAATAAGTTTTTGAATATTTAGGGCTTGGGACTGTCACTATTTGATTCAACGTGGAAAATTAAATCAACAACTATTTTAAACACGACCTACACCCCAAGTAGGAAAATTCATTTTTCCTTCCCAAAACATCGGATTTCAACGAAAATCTCACGTGTTTTGGCATTTTTTACAGCAATTTTACCTCTTAGGACTGAGATAAAAATAAAAATGCTTATACCTTTTGAAAGGCGAGATTTTTGCGCAGTTTTTCTCGTCTCCGGGCGTAAAATCCAAAGGGAGACTCTCGAGCAATAGCGCTCCAAATTTTGACAAGTTTCTTAAAATTTAAAATGACAAGTTTCTTAATTATGAAAATTTTGAATTGGTATCAGAAAAGTAGAAAATTTAACGTTCTTTTTGACGGTGTATTCAGAGTTATGGTTATTTTAGTGATATAAGGTTGAAAAACATGAAAAAAGCCTAAATATTGAATTACTCGAAAACTAAGCGTTTAAATGAAAATCTCTTGGAAGAACTTTTTGTTGCAAATTAGTTGTAGAATAGATTCCTGAACTTTGGCGAGTCGTGTCTGACCCACCCTGTGTCGCAGTTTCGGGGAGAAAGGTGTTTGGATGCTGAAAAACATGGTTTTTCTCTATGAAATTGAGTGTTCTGTGAAAATTTACCCCCTTAAAAATTTTTAGTTTGGGGCCCGTTTCTACGTATTTTTTCTCGCTGAATCGAATAGCAACACTTGCAGATCTCCCCAACTCAGTTATAACAGAGTTTTACACTGTAACTCACGAATGTTTTAGTTAATTTGATATGCTCATTTTAGGTGTTTTCAATTGTAAAACTAGGTATTTAAAGTGTAAAACTCTGTTATAAAAGAGTTGGGGAGATTGTACTTACCCTTTCTGAGGGCGTACAGAATACTACCCCCCCCCCCCCCCCCCCTCATTTACTTATGCCTCTTACGCGGCGCATTTTAATGTCGCTATGGTATAGAGAAACCCATCAGTTTGCCGAAGAAGATCGGATCGAAACGTTTAGACGTGAGTTTTATGTTGTTTTTGTTTTCGTATTAAGAGTTATATAGTTCATCGAACCGTTTCAACCTTCCGCAACTCGTATTAGTCTCCTAATCTTCTGTGTCTCCTTTCCTCTTGTTTCTACTTCCTTGCACTATTGAAATCGACCAGTTTATTTATCTTATTCGTCTTTGCATTTAATTTTCATGATTGTTTTCATTTTCTACTCCCCATACCGCGCCTCCTGCAATGAATACAGCTGTTCAATACTGGCTCTCACAAATTGTACACCGCGCATACCAGATCGCTAGATGCACCTCACACATGGAATATCCATATTCATGTACGAACATAGGTGTGGTACCTACAGGCCTTCAGTTGGAAATTCCTTTGGCTGCAATGCCTGAGGCCTTGAGACCCGTTGCTCGTGATTTCGGGTACGTAATTTCATTTCAATTGACCTTGTTGACTCTGCGCTCATACTCACAGTTAAGGGATCATTACACGCAGAATTGTCTCATGCCACTCATAAGACTTTGTTTAAATTTCCCAAGCTTGCGCCAACGAGTTGACCAAATCATTCGACAAGCAGCTGACTTCCTTCAGCGGAAGAGACGTGGGAATTCTCGCAAATTGAATGGATTGTTTCTCAGTTTTTTGTCAGCTGGGGTTTCCCTTCCTGTAGACTTGGATGGACTGCCCAGACGCATTTGTGGGCACTAGTTTCAACTATGTCCCAACTGTGGGTTCCCAGCGCAGACGTCGTGAGTTTGTACCTACCCATGGAGCCCCTAATGAGCCTAATTTAAGTAATAGTGGAAATCCAGTGAGCCTATCCAAAGTGAATGAGAGCAGAATGTGAGCGTTGGGTCCGACTTAGTTGGTTGCCCACCTTGCACCAATAACAATAATCCCGAGTCAACCCCGATAATGAACCTTTCGTCAAGGTCACTAAATAGGGGAGAAATCACACTGTTATCGAGGGGCCTGTCTTTCTCACCTACTCCCAAAGTTGATCACATCGCTTTACTCGAAGACGCAAACAGGTACGATGAAAGTATTTTTGGGAAACTCAGCCAGAAGGTGGTCCCCGTCCTAGCTTTCATGATGCGTTAGTTCAATTCAGAGAACCTTCGACTTTTCAACCACTAGAGGAAAACACACTGCTTCCCTCCCACCCACTTGAGCGGTTTATAGAGTATTTGTTGACAACTCTGTCATCCCCACGTTTTCTGGGATCACTACATCCAACCCGAAACCTGTCTGAAATGGAGGTAGCGGCTTTAAGACAATTGAAATCTGACACTTCCATCCAAGTTAAGTCAACTGACAAACGATCCACTGTGGTCATCTGAACACGGTGGACTACAGGCGGGAGGTATTGAGACAGCTGAGTGACCCTAGTACGAATCTGATGTTGGATGTCAACCACACAGATCGATTTAAAAATGAAATCGTCACTTACTTGGCACAACACGGCTCTACTGAGGGACTTACAATTCAAGAAATTAGCGTAATGGTGCCTGAGAACCCAAGAATTTCAATTTGTACACCCTTCCGAAGGTGCACAAGCCCTTCAGCCTTCCTAACTCACCTCCACTAGGGAGACCCATTGTGTCTGGAATGGGCTGTCTTACCGAAAGGATCTCTACGTTTCTGGATCACCATCTACAAACTGTGGTCTCCACTACCAACGTACCTACATGATTCCTTCCATTTCCTCGAGATATCACAAGCAGCTGATTTCCCAGATCAATCCCGATATATTCCTCTCTTGGCTACAGTAGACATTGTCTCCCTCCATAGTTCCATTCCACACGATGAATGAAGGGCTCGAAACTCTGGAACATTTATTGAGTGAGAGACCACTTCCGCCTTCCCTACTTAAGCTGGCTGAGTTCGTATTAAAAATGAATTACGAACATTTTGATTTTGATGGCCATGTGTATCTCACCATTAAGGGCACAGCAATGGGAACCAAGTGGCTCCCTCATATGCCAACTTGTTCATGGCACATCTTAAGGAGAAATTCCTTCTGGGAAGGACTGGTAAACAGTGTCAATTGAAACCATACATCTGGCGCCGATATATTGATGATATCTTCCTAATTTGGCAGCATGGCCCCAAAATGCTAAATAAATTTTTGCAGGAGCTAAATTCCAAACTGTCTGTCCGGTTCACGCACACCATATCACCCATGGCGGTCTCGTTCCGCCCATGTCTCGTTTCCGCCCGTTCACCACACTGATGTGATGCTGATGGGAAGAATTTTTCACACGAAGGTGCACAGGAAAGAAACAAATGCTGAGTTGTACTTACACTATACCAGTTGCCATCCCCTACACGTTGAAAAATCAATCCCTAGATTTTATCGATTCGAGGACATAGGATCTATAGCGGCCAGGCAGATCTGCAGGAGTAACTTTGTGACCTCAGACCAAGCTTCTTGATAGGATTGTACCGGCTACCGGCTGATGTTAGATACCAACCTCCTGAGAACCGCACACCACACCTAGGGCCGTTTTTCGTGACGTCATTCTACCCAGGGATACAGAGGGTTAATTCTATACTATTCTATTATTCTATACCGCTCTCAAATTGGAAGCTCTCCTCACAACCTAACTTGTCTCCTCTTGCTTAACCCCTAACTCAGCAAGTACAGAAGAGTGGGAGAACTCTTCCAAAAATACCAACACTCATTTTCCAGGAAAGGCCAACCCTTGGGTAGAATTCATGTGGTCGAGCACTCCATAAATACCGGAATCTATGGTCCAATAAAACAAGCTCCCAGACGAATACCATAATCCCAAGAGGCACATGTTGACACGTTAATTAAGGGAATGCTATAGCAGGAGGCAATAGAGCCCTCCAGTGGTCCTTGGGCGTCGCCAGTTGTCCTTGATCCAAAAAAGAATGGATCCACTAGCTTTTGTGTAGATTTTCGTAAAACCAATCACATCACAAAAAGTGACTTTTATGCCGTACCCTACATTCAGGAGTTGCTGGATTCCTTAGGAAGGTCTGCATGGTTTTGTACCCTTGATTTGAAATGTGGATACTGGTAAATCGCTTTGAAGGCCAATGATAAGGGAAAGACCGCATTCAGCATCTACCACAAGGGGCTATGGCAGTTTAAAGTTATGCCTTGGTCTTACGAATGCCCCAACCACATTTCAGCGCCTTATTGAAGCTGTAATACCATCTGGTCTAGCCCTAACCTACCCAGATGATCTGAATGTGTATGGTCCAGTCTTTGATACAGTCCTTCTGAAGCTTGAAAAAGTATTTGAATGTTTTGCCAAAGCTAATCATCAAGGGAATCCCGAAAGATGCTAATTTTTCCCAAAAGAGACGAAGTATTTGAGACAAACTATTTTGGAGAAGAGAATTCAGACAGATACTAAAAAGACTAGTGCTGTCAGAAACAGGTCAACACCTCACAAGAAGAAAGATGTCCGATCATTCTTAGGAATGTGCTCTTATTATAGGAGATTCGTGTGGAACTTTTCAGAAATTGCAAGCTCGTACTATTTTCGTCTGGAATGAGCAATGCCAAAGGAATTTTTCTTTATTAAAAGAAGCCATGACAAGTGCTCCAGTGCTTGGATACCCAGATATGAGCATACCAGTCATGCAATAGGTGCCGTATTGTCCCAAGTGGTAAATGGCAATGAGCGGGTGGTTGCCTATTTCAGTCTGGCTCTGTCTCAAACTGAGAGAAATTACTGTCCCACTCGGCATGAGCTATTGGCAGCAGTTATAGGTATTCAACACTTCCACCAGTACTTGTATGTCCATCATTTCACTCTGCGGACTGACTACTCAGCTCTCCAGTGGGTCTCCTCTTTCCATCGTCCTGAAGGTATATTAGCTCGGCGGCTTGAATTGCTCCAACTGTATAATTTTACAATTTTTCATCGAGGGGGACGCCGCCATGGAAATGCAGATGGATTGTCTCAAATTCCAATTTTTTAAACTGGCTGTGAACGTCCCATTTCTGTACTGTTTTTGGCGTACTCATCGGTAGAAACTGACCCAAGATCTCAGCTTTCTAGCGGTATGATAAATTTTTATTTTACTTTACAAATTAGAGGATAAAAGGACGTTTATATGGTGATAAACATGTATTTTATTTCTCTTTGGAATCGAGGGTTTTTGAGAAAAACGACCCCCGAAAAAAATTCGAGTTTGGGGCCGGTTTCCACGTATTTTTTCACGCTGAAACAAATGGTAACACTTGAAGATCTCCCCAACTCCGTTGTAACTAAGTTTTACACTTTAACTAACTAGTTTTACCCTTAAAACACATAAAATTGAGCATTACAAATGAACTAAAAATTCGTTAGTAAAAGTGTAAAACTCTGTTATAACGGAGTTGAGGAGACGTGCAAGTGTTACCCTTTGATTCAGCGTGAAAAACTATGTAGAAACCGGCCCCAAACTCGAATTTTTTTAGAGGGTCATTTTTCACAAAAACCCTCGATTTCATAGAAAAAAAAACCATGTTTTTCAACATACAAATATACTTTTATCTTCTAATTAGTACAGTAAAATACAAATTTATTATACCGCCAGAAAGCGGAAATGTTGGGTCTGTTTTTACCGAGGAGGTACGCAAAAACCAGTACAGAAATGAGACAATCTCAGCCGGTTTAAAAAATTGAAATTTCTCATACTCGTGGAAATTTCATGTTCAGGCAGTTTTTTTTCACCAAAAGAATCTTATAAAAAAATTTTGATTTCACATTGGATAGGAAGGAAATTTAACGTTCTTTCCAATGGTATCCTCAAATTTAGTGTTTCTGTTTTCATTTTGGTAGATATTGCTGTTTTACTGACTTAAGGCCGAAAACACAAAAAAAATATCAAAAATTGAATTACTCGAAAACTAGTTTAAAAAAATTTCCAAGATCAACTTTTGATCTGAAATGAGCTCTAGATTCACGTCCTGAAGTACCGACTGCCTTATGCTGAACACCCTGTATACAGAGAGTACACATTAAAATCGCACCACCGGCCAGGGTTCATTTCTACAACTAATTTCTCATCAAAAGTGTCTCGACGTTTTTTTTTTTTTAACCAAAAACGACCATAACTCCCATAATTTTGTGAGTAAAATCAAATATGAGAAAATGGTTGGGAAGAACATTAAATTTTTTATCTCTCTGATGCCAAATCAAAACTTTTTGCTTGGATTGAACGGGGGATAAATCAGCCTAATAAGTGAAACAGGTCAATTTTAGGAAATCTCTGGTTTTTTCAACGCTCATAGGTCATGGTACCTAATTAGACACAAGAAGTGTGTGTGTGTGTGTATGTGTGTCATTCCAGACGATAACTCTCGATAGAATTGAGATAAAAACTTCGTTCTTTCGCCAAAAAATCAACCATTTCAAAAGAAAAGATGAGTTTGTTGGACAACACTTTTTGAGCACATTAAATTGGTCAAATTTCAAATCATGTACTAAAAAAATCACTAAAAATGACAAAAAAAGGCTAAACATCGGTGTTTTTATTTTTTTTAGCAGAATATTACTCAAATAAAGTTCATCAAGTATGAAGTTGGTAATTTAAAAATTAAAGCTCAAACCTATGCTCAAAATTGTAATTAAATTTCATCAAAATGTGCTACAAAATCGATAAAAAAAATGTAAAAAATTCTAGAAATCCAATATCTTTGTTTAAATAATATTTTTAAAAATTAATTTCTACTGAAATTGCTCAAATTTCATTACATTTTAACATTTTATACATATATATATATATATATATATATATATATATATATATATATATATATTTATATATATATATATATATATATATATATATATATATATATATATATTCACAAAATTAGAAAAGATAACAGAAAAAACGTCACAAAACTATTTTTATATTTCGGCTTTTTGCCTTTTTCAAACTAACAAAGAAATTGAATAACTGTGGGAAATTTGTGTACAACGTTGACAAGGAATTTTGGTAACTTTGGATTTGGAATCATCGTCTTATGTTGAGGCCTGGAGGATCGTAAGCACCCAAAACGTTGCTATGTGCTTTTTCTGATTCGTGAAGCAGTCTCTTGTTCTCGTGGGGTTTCATTTTTTTCAAAACTTTAATGCCGAAACAGTCATCGAACGTTGTATTATGGGTTGTGGCATGGCGGCTTACAGGCAGGTCTTCATTAGCACTCACCACAGATGCTCGATGATTGTTAACCCTAAAGTTGAGTTGGGTTTCGGCCTTCCCTACGTAAAACGCAGGACACTCTTTACAAATCAACTCATACACACACATTGGTGTCTGGCAATCTGCTGACCAACAATCCCAACTCATACACATGCAAAGGGTCAGCATGTACATGAGACAGGGTATATATACTCGGCGCTCGGCGGATCTTTTCTCTTTTCTACTGCGTAGAAAACGAGGATAATTTGCTATGCAATTCTTAGCCTGAATCAACTTAGTTTTGGGATGTAGCCAGGTACCTAAGGAGAGGGAAATTGGTAGCTTGAAATGTGAACGTTTATCACATAAATCAAGCGCTTTCCAACGAGTGGCGAACGATTTTTGTGTGATGAAAACTGCGGAAGTTTCATTCCCCTAACAACGGCTGGGTTGTACGTGAAAAACACTGAAATTGTGACACAATCTATAGCAACTACTCAACTACTCGGTTGTACGTAAAAATCATCTTTAATTTCGTCACGGACGTTACATAAAAAATTATTGGGGGTCGGCCTAAGAATTGCATAGCAATTAATATAGGAGGGGGGGGGGGAGACCTTTTCAAAGACTGTATTTATGAGTGAACAACTACCGGGCTTCAGTCCGCCCTTAACCGGCCACTCCCTATCAACCTGTTAACAAAAATGCAAAATGCCATTATAAAATCATTGTTTTGTGTGATGATTCTGAAAAGGATGCCTTCAGGTTCCAATGCCCGTCGCCTTCACCAATCAGAAAAGGCTCCCAAGTGGGTTTTGAAGGCGAACCAACCTCCTGGCCTAAATATTGACGATTGAAATCCACCCATCTCACAACCCATCCTATCTCCCATTCAACTTACTCATACTTTTTTTTCATTCTTTTTGTTTACTATCATTGATAAAAAACAATATATATTACAAAGAATTTCTTAGTATTGAAATTAATATTTGCTAAACAGTATATAAGGCTTGCGAAAAGCATTGAATTCAGGGCAAGAATCATCCAGCTATTCTAAGCTAATCACAATTATCAACACGTGCCCCCTGATCTGATTTTTATGAAGGAATTCAGTTGACATTTTAATGGCGTGAACTCTCTTCCGTCGGCTCTCATTGACTGCTCTCATAACCCTGGGTCTACTCAGAGAATGATGAACAATTTTAGAGTTATACCTGCTCATACGTTCTGCATATTACGCGCCTTACAGGGCTCCACATTAACAGCTTCAGGCGGGTTGGTTAGAGAGAACCTCACTTCTCTGCCTCACCCACAAATTATCATTCAAAGGCTTTAGCTCCTCTCCAGCTGCAGTGAATTACTTTGCCTCGTTATAAACACTATGCTCACCATCAACGGTGTGAGTCAGGGCAGTTTAGTCCGATTAAACCTCCCAGCTCTAGCATTTAACGTTGCTCAATTGGTGCTTAATTTTGAGGGAAAAGTATCTACTATAATTAGTATCTACTATAAAAGTATCTATATAATTCCTGAATCAATAGTATACAGTGATTTTTTTCTTCAACAGTCACCAGTTTGTGATGGAAAAATTAGGTGGAATCCCTCAATCTCTTAGAGAATCTCATTGATAAAGTATCTTCTACCTATAACATCCTAAGTAATGTGAGGTTGATAGATCAGAAATATAGGGACCTATTCAATTTCTACATATTATTGTAGCAAATTGTGTTTGACAGGAAATCGCCAGGAGAGACTAAACCTGTCAATAGTGAGTATTATCATGAATGCCAAATTGTATGTCAGTAGTAAAGTGCCTGTTGGAAAATTGTGAAACGTCTTTGTTTTTGGAATCCAGAAGTGATCCATTCTGACAAAAAAGCGTTTTGAAGTTACGAAATGAATACGATTGCTACGGTTTCAAGTTTTAAAAATAGAAAATTTTAGTCTATCATCTTCTAATTGAAATATATTTCTGAATGAGTAGCCGACGCCAAAAGACTCATAGACAGTGAAACTAGTACACATCGGAATCTTTCCACACCGCTTTTTATTCATTGCAGGACGATTTCTATCGGAGAGTGTAATAATACGCAGTGGTGAGCACAAGAAATATAACAATTATTTTTCTATATGACAAATTATAGAAAGCTTTAAAATGCGAAGTGGGAATTCTTCGTAATAAAAATAACATTACTACAATGTGTCATCTTGTTGTAAACAGCTTAATTTATGGAGCCGAGTGTTCAATTCCAATACCCTCCATCACGAGCAGTTGCATCTAGCCCTAGTCTCCTCCTCTGAATAAGAAGAATTTCGGGCCTGAGAGTGCCTTTGTAAATTTCCACAGTCATTTCGTCCATTGGGCAGTACCTATTCAAGCCTGACGTCGCTTCGTTCGATGGCTTCTCGTCTGAAGTGTTCCTTGAGAGCTTTGTGTTTGGACTTTGATTGACAATAGGATTTGTTGCCAACTTATGGCAGCTTGATTGTTGGTTCTCATCTTTATCGTCGTCTGCTTGATGTTGACATGATTTTCAAGCTGTTTCAAATGGATTGCTTCTTTGGCGGCAGCTGAAAGAGCCATATATTCTTTCTCAGCCATTGATTGAGTCGTGGCTTGCGAGATTCTCAGCTTATACCGCTATACCAATGTAGGAACGCCTGTCTGAACAACATCCCCAATTTGGGTCTGTCAGTGCAGTACTTTTCTAACTTGAGGTTTATTTCCATTGGGGTATTTACTGTTTTTGAATTTTGCATTTTGAACTTTTCGATTAATTTGTTTGATGTACATTTCTTGGCTCATTCGCCCATTTTTGTTTCTTGAGAATTCGATACCACTGTCACGTATTTCAAAACTCTACGTTAGATCTCTTTTTAGCTGATTTACTTCAGCATTGTTCGAAGATGCAATGACTAGATCGTCAGCAAATACAGCAAGGATAATTTTGTCCCAAGGTCACCCCAAGGTCACCCCGAGGTCACACCGAAGTCACCCCATGGTCACCCCAAGGTCTCCCCATGGTCACCCCAAGGTCACACCAAGGTCACCCCATGGTCACCCCATGGTCACCCCATGGTCACCCCAAGGTCACACCAAGGTCATACCAAGGTTACACCAAGTCCGAAAGTCACAACTACCTGTAATTTCTCACTTGCCCCTTCCCTTGAAACATTTGGGAATGGTTGGCAGGTCACTTTTCCCTTTAAACAAGTTTTACAGACTCCTAGTTCTACCTTTGGGTCGAACTATAGACCTTGTAACTTTTCTTTTTCTTTGGCAAGTTTCATATCTGATATGTTCAAATGTGCTATCTTTTTGTTCCATAATCGTAGATTTCTGTCTGAAACCTTTCTTACTATATTCGATTCTTCTAATGTTTCTTCTTTTAAGTAATATAACCCATTTTCCCTATAGGCTGTAGCTATCAACTTGTTTTGTTTATCATGGATTTCTGCTTTTTGACGTTGAAATTTAATTGTGTGACCCTTGACTTGCTACAGATAGCAAGTTTGATTTCAATCGTGGCACCAGTAATGTCTCTGTTAGATTTAAAGTATCTCTGTCAGTCAGTTCCAGTTTTAAACAACCCTTTCCAAAAATTTTGAAGGTTCATCCGTTGGCTAGTCACTCTTCTCGGTGTGAAGGTGCAATCAAATTGAATTTCGACTCTTCAGAGCACATATGGGAGGTAGCTGAACCAAACACCAGTTTTTTATTCAGCTGCTAATACATTGGAACTAAATTCTTCAACTTTGAAAGGGGTTTCGTTTTTTCTTATTCTACATTTTTTGCCATTGTGATCAATTCTACCATGATTTTCACACTTCATTTTGGTTTTTTGATAAAAATTTTGTTTATGTTTTACGAATTGTTGCTAACTTTGTCTTTTAGTGTAGAAAGCCTCTTCGTTGGACGATTGGGTCTCATCATTACCCCTGGCATCAGCTTCCTCTATTATTTTTATTTTTAGATCTGCTGGCTTAGGTAATATATCACGACTCTCAATCGCGATCTTGAAATTTACATAAGATGGTGCTAAATTGTATGACATTACGATGCTTATTAAAACGTTGTTAATGTCTATATTCGTTTCTTTCAACTTATCAAGTGCATCCATGCATCTATTGAGGTGTTCGTGGATAGGGTCGCCTTCCTTCATCTTCTGTACCACTAATCGTTTTAATAATGTTGCTTTCCTCGCTGGTCCTTCGCTCTGGTAATTATTCTTCAATGTATCCTATAATCCTTTCTTAGTGGAACGATTTTTTATCTGTTTCAGTTCAATTGAAGATATGGTTAGAATTAGCTCAGATTTTGCTTTGGCGTCTTCTTTATTCCATTTCAATTTTTCTTCAGAGGAGGAAGTTTGGTCAGGGGCAGGGTTTTTTACCTGTTACATACTCCCAAAATCCTGCGCGAGTCATGGCCGCTTCGGCATGGATTTTCTATGTATCGTAGTTTAAAATAGTTAGCAATTCAATTCGGTGATTAGTACTCGTCATATTTGAATTTTCAGTGTTCTTTCTTCGCCACTAGAGTACTATGCGCACGACCTATTGAAGAGTGTAATAATACGCAGTAGTGAACACAAGCATTATAATTAATATTTTTCTATACGACAAATTGTATAAAGTTTTAACGCAAAGAGCGAATTCCTCGTAGTAACCAAAACAAAACTACAATGTGTCATCTTGTTGTAAACAACTTAATTTATGGAGGCGAGTTTTCACTTCCAATAATTAATATCCAAGTCAACTCTCGATGCCTGAACTTCAGATCTGCCACCTCTGAGGATAGGTGGAGCCAATTGGTGACCATCTAATTCTCAAGGTATGGTTGGCATAATCGTAACACCCCTTGGGAATCTATTCCGTTCCGTCCCCACCTCATACATTTCAAGCCTCAAACTGATGATAAGAAGTTCATTTAGAAGATTAAAAAATGTCAAGATAATATTGGAAATTTTACCAAGACATAACAGGAAAAAATCAGCATTCATTCTTTTGAATGGGGGACAGTACGTATGGTCGAAAAAGCTCACCAAAAAACGTCGTTGGTGATACTTATTTATTTATTTAATGTATTTGAACATGTATGCTCCTTCCTTACATTTGAGTATGCTTCACAAAAAATACATAATTGAAACAGTTGTAGTGTTAACATCATTAACGTAGTGTTTTCAATACCCAATTAAATCAAATATAAGAGTACAAAATTTAGAAATTGATCGTGGTGTCCAGTTACATAATTAACTCACAATTAATGATAATCTATTCAGTATTCAGTAATTAATATAACATTCATCATTAATTCAGCTTATTCTCTTTACCTAATAAATATTGGAAACAGCAATCAAAATAAAACACACAATGAACTTTATAAATAATTCCAAAAACATTCAAGCAGTTAACATAGGCAGTGCCAGTATATATATGCGAGTTAATCCTTCCGTCAAAAAAAAAGTAAATTTCTCAGTTTGTAAACTTCACTTAGGAAGAAATATAGCCTTTTTATGTCGAATTCACTTGGTACTGGTACAAAATTTATCAAGTTTCCCGTACCCCTCAGTCCGAGATGTATCTTTTTCTGATCCAGTTATACATAGGACACTCAAATAGAACATGAAATAAGTTTCCAAGAAGACCCGTGTCACAGGCTGTACATACAGTACCTATTTGGAAGATTAAAAAAGAAGATTAAAAAATGTCAAGATAATTTGCAAATTTTATTATGACATAACAGCAAAAAATCAGCATTCATTGTTTTGATTGGGGGGCAGTACGTATGGTCGAAAAAGCTCATAAAAAAATGTCGTTGGCAATACCTTAATCTTTCACCATCTCATGATCTTCACTATAACGTGGAGAACCAATCAGCATTGGAAAACGTGCCTTCTGATGTGGTTACTACCTGATCGAAACGTGATGTGAAGTTCCATCAAAGACTTAACTTCTACCTCATAATATTCAAAACTCTTAATTCTCTGTTAGCTAAAACTGCAATATATCAAAAAGTGTACCAGGTCCAGAGTACCAGGTCCAAAAAACATGTTAATTTACGTGTTAATTTATGTTAAAACTCGTACTATACAAGTTTTGATTCAATTTTCTATGCAATTTTCAAAATTACTGCAAGGCGCCAGAAGTTTAAAAAAAAAAAAAATTATAAATTTATGAGGTACCTACAACTTAGCATAAATTTTTACATTATGTAATGGCACCAAATAAATTGAAGGAGTAAAATTAAGAGAAAAAATTTTTCTCATGGGCCTTTCAGCTGGAGTCTCGACGGAAAGAGCGTAGGTACGTGGAAACCGATTTATTGTGGGTTTTTGGGTAGAAGTGAACGAGGGTCACATTTAGCTGGTCTCCTAACTTAATATAATACATCAAAGTCACATTCCCTGTTCTCTCCATTCACCCAGCTCTATAATAAATGCCCCTCACCACGGTTTCCATCGAAACCTTTCAGACCGTTTTACCACTCTCACGACCCACTGTTATTTCCTTCCCTTTGGTAGGTAACGTGGTGTTTGGCACAGAATGGAAGGTGCAATACCAAAATAAAGAAAAGCCGTTTCTCAATATCAAAACCTAAAATGGTTTATTGCAATTATGCTGACAATAGTTTTACTACTGAGGTGCATCTCAAAAAAACATTCTCGCGCAACAATCTCAAAAATGATTACCCATAATATGCCCAATATACTAAGCGGTTTACTTCTGAAATGTGATGGGTAGTACATCAGTTGAGTTACTAGATGTTCCTGAAGTGAGGGTTACAATTAGCGTTATACTTAGTAGGATTGTGAAGAGCTGTGATATTTGCTCCTTGGTTCACTATTAATTATAGGCAACTAGTAATGTAATATTTACCTAACATATAATTCTATCCATGTATGTATGTATATATTGTAGTATGTGCAGTTGGCAGAAAATAAGCGATAAGAAAGCGAAAAAGAAAAGGAGCGAACGAGATTTTATTTACATGGTAAAACGTAAATTAAGTTTTCTTGATTTTAGTGCATTTATATACCAAGGCCATAATAGTTGGTACATCTTAGGTAAACCATGGATATTATATAAGTGACTTCAATTGGTGAACGATTTAGTTCCCTGCAATTTCGAATAATTTGCGATTCTTCTAATTAGAGGCATCGCGTAATTTCAATCCCTGAGAAGAGTATAATACGTAGATTAAGCATCAGGTTTGTTTTACCTCCATTTGATGTGACAAAAAATTATAAATCTTATGCTATTTGGTAATAATTGGCCATGTCTCGTCCTCTTACTCCTTGCAGAAGTGTTTTCATCTCCCGTGGTATTAATCTGCTGGACAGGGAGGCTGAAGTCATGTTGCAAATGCATTATGAGAATAATATATGACCATCCTAACGCACAGCTATTTATACGTTTTTTTGAGCCCACAATGTTGCCACCACCACCATATTTAATTGCTCCCTCCCTTCATTCATTCATCCACGCTAATTCATAATAAATTACATTCACACACACATTCATACCGGTCAGAGCCAGTAATGGAGAGAAAGTTCAAACCCGGCTCTTACCCTCGAGCACGACGCACCTGTGTCAAGCAAGAGATATTCTACTGTTGGTGTCAAGTAGCAGACAACAAATATGAAGGATCATACTACCCCCTACTTTCCACAAAGGGTAGGCAATAGTTTAAATTTGTTCTAGGTCGTTCGAAACCATCAGTAGAACATCTCTTGCTCCGGGCAACCCCCGGGAAAGCCATAAAGCTCTCTAGCTGCTTACGCAGCATTTGGTTGCTCCCGTCGGTCTTTACTGTGATCGACTTTCTCTCACTCACTGACTCGACCTTGATATAATTTCACACTGTGAGAGGGAGATTGAGGCGGAGTGCTCGATATTCCTCATATCTAAATTGTCTAACTAAACCTAATGACTAGATATTTAAAAACATTTAAAACCTAAAGATTAGATAATTGAAAATTAAAAATCTAATGATTATTAAAAAAAAAAAAAAAAAAAAGTAAAACCTAATGACTAGATAATTAAATAAAATGTAAAACCTATAATTTAAAAAAATTACAAAATTATTCCTCTCGAAAAAGTATAATGTCCTAAAGCTAATGTGTCCATTCCGTTCGGTAAAATGTGTCTCTTGTCATCGTGTGGAGAAAGCGAGGTTTTATTCAATTTTATACTTAGAAGATTGTGGGAGGTTGATCTAATGCTAGTGCAGATATGGCGAGAGAATCGACGAATATGCTAGGTAATCATCAACGGTTACTTGATTTTTGACTACGCACCGTTGGATATCTTTAGCTCGTTTGTATTCTCGTCCCTAGATTGCGATTTCGTACATTTTTAACCTACACGCTACAAAGCCGTTAATGATTGTCCCGGCAGCCTCGTCCTTGAATCTACCCAAACATTTAGCGAATCCCGAGGAATATAGAGGAAGTTGTTTTGGGTAGTTGGACGGATCTTTTGTGGAGTCGTAGTCGTGTGCAAATTCATTGTTGGCTTTAGAATATCGCCCTGACGCTTGAACTAGACCGCCACCTATTCCAGATTCTACCATTAGGAGTATGCAGTCTATGAGCTGCTCTAGCTTTACTTTTGTCATCCGGAGCATCTCTAGCTTTACTTTTGTGCCGGAACCAATTTGTACGATTTCAGTGTCACATCCCTAGATGCTTCAAATGCCTCTGCTAGAAGAAGGGTATCGACTTTCAGGCAGAGGTCGTGATAATTGCCTTTTGTTGTGCATCCAAAATCTTCCCAAACCGTTTCTTCTTAATCAACATCTTTAAAACATCGTTCTCCTTTTCTTCGATACCGCTCTGCCTCAATTTACTATAAAATTTTTCAATAGGAGGCAGTTGAGTTTCGAGGAAACGAGCCTCAGAATCCATATATAGTAGAGGTACACACCTTTCTGTTTTACGAGCTCCAATAAACGAGGGTTAGGGAAGTAGCAGGGTAAAATAGAGAAACGAGACAGATTCTGACTCAGACTGTCGAGACTTTAAGATAAAAATTTGTAACTGTCTAATAATCTAATTAAAAGTTTGTTTGAAACGTATTTGCTAAAACTTATATATTTCTCAGTGTTGGACACAATTACACTAATACGCTTGTCTCGTTCACTGCATTAAGATGGGGGATAATAAAATGTGAATCGTATCCGGACTAATTGTGGAAAAATATTGGTAGGAATGTTGGCAATTTGTATCTAATAAAAAAAAAAAAAAAAAAAAAAAAAAAAAAAAACACGAACAACAGAAAACAGCCCCCCCCCCCCCCCCCACCACGGAACGTACTTACAATATTACAGTGGTCACGAACTTTATAATTATGTGCAGTGAACGGTAGCAGCTGCGGCGTACTCACCTTGCTGTGCTTGAGATCAAGGGGAGCATCGGTTGATTTCGACTGTATATTTTCTCAACTTCTTTTGCGACATTCGTTAAATAGTTTACAAGTTTCTCAACCTTGTCTAATCCTTTATACAAAAACATTTCATCGAAGTGTTGGGCATGGGGTAAAACTGATGGATAGATAGATAAAATTGCACAAGCGGAGATTGGTTCGTGATTATTGTATGGTAGACTGTGCTTATCACCGAGATACCGTTAGCAAGATTGGATGACTCGTAATAGACTTTGAAAATCACTATAGGCAACAATTGGAACCCTCATAGCCTGTTCTACTTCTTTAAAATCTACGAACTTATTCTCTTGTTTAGGCATTACAACAGCTACGGGTTTGTTCATATTTCATAAGTTATCGTGGTTTTGTAGTTCTCCTGAAAATGGATCCACTTTCTGGAATCACAGACATCTTTTACATGTATCAACTCTGATATCCCATTTACTGATCTGTCTACATACTAATTTGTTAAAATCCTTAATATAAACGAAATGTGGATTGTTCCCATTTTCCAGCATCAAGAGGTCCCTATGATCACTCAACTCTCATTCTACGATTTTTTTGGTATACTATTTGTCTTGACCATTATTGTGAACACACTTATTGATAAACTGTTGTAATAAAAGTTAAATCTTAATGTCGTGTAGGGAGGTTGGGAATGAAACGCAACTGAAATCGTACTGGTGACGCGTGTTTTGATATTCGGATCGCCTCTCCGTATGATTGACAAATTTAGCCAAAATCGCTCAACAAAAACAACAGTTTTCATGATTAGGAACATTTATGCACGCTTTTCGGTGGGAAATTACCTTAGGTAATTTTATGGGTCCAGCCCCTCCATGTAATGGGGAATATTTATTGCTTTAGACAATCGATGACAAGATTGAACTTGATTTGCCCATGGTCAATGAGAGAATGCTCTAATATCCTAATCATTTTCCTTCTGAAATCATTCAAAAACAGAGGTAAATCCACCGTATAATTCGGTTGAATAAAATATGACGCTAGGCGATTATTGAATGCAGTTTCGTAAGGGATTACATAATTTTCGTTTATCTAGGTGGCAAGCAAATTTCTAATATTTGGATCTGTTGATCTATTTCTATTCACATTAACCGAAGGAACTGTTGTAAATGACGGAAATTAATGAAAAACGTTGTCTATTTCCAGGAAAAAAATCAAGAGTTACAAAGTTAAATCGATTTTGACGGTTATAGGCCATCATCAGTAACAAACAATAACAAACAAATATTAAGTTATTCTTTGTTACTGATGATGGCCTAACCGTCGAAATCGATTCGACATTGTAACTCTTTATTTTTTCGTAGGAATAGACAACGTTTTTCACTAACTTCCGTTTTGAAATGGTTTCCACAACTTCGTCGTGAGCGATTTCGTCAAGTTCGTCGGTCTATGGGCTTCAAAACGCGTAGCACTGGCACAACAGCCTCCACAAGTATCACATAGTAAATTACTTTTACAGCATAATTCGTGATTTATCTTATCTGAAATATTATGAAAAACTTCCCCACATATGGCTCAATACATATTTCTTGTATGAATCACTTCGTATGAACTTCTTTGAATACGATTATCAAACGCTTCCCCACAATATGGGCACATATTATATGCAAATTGTAAACTCTCACCTCCTATGGTTAGAAGTGGTAGTAGTCCACAGATCCGAGGGTATGGGGCAGCGGGGAGGATTAAGGCCTTAAAGGTGGGTTCACTTCCACCCGGAATTGCGGCAATCCGTAAATGCGTTTGGCCTTCTGATTGGCTAGTGCCTAGACTGTTCACCGTCAGGACTCACGTGAGCTGTGGGGTATAGTTCTTTCCGGATAATTTTGGATGTGGCGTTTGGAGCTCGTCGACCCGACAACCGAAGAAGGGGACGCCTGATTGCTCTGTATGAATGCCCAACATACAGTTACAGTTACATTCTGGACATATTCATGTTGTGAGAAACTCTGGTTTCTATCGCATGTATTTTATGCGGCAAGAAGATTGAACACTTTCTCATCACCGATAGCTGAATGATTCCATGTTCTTTATAAAATTTTCTCTCACCACCAGAGCCTTACTTACAGATAGAGGTGTAGTTGATTCAATTTCACACGGCCCCTTCAAACCGTTCCCCATCATCCTCTCCAGTAATGGCATCAGGTAGGTAGTTATCGATCCAATATTAGATTTTATAGTGTGACCAATCAAATATTTGTTTTACTCAGTTATCAAGTTGCCAGCGAAACGAAAAGCTATTATGGGGACAAAAAGGTATAGAAACTTATAATATTGGCAGACTTTAACGTAAATAAATAGGAAATATCTCCAATCTGATCACCATACTAAAAAGAATTTGAAGCTGATATTCCAGGTTGAGAAGTGTCGAATGCGGGATTTTTTGCAATATGGAGGCACTTCGTCTAGCTTTAGATCCCTCCTTAGTTCATCGTTCTTTGGTATTTGTATATGTATTTGTCTATTTTTTTAAGCAATATCGGCTGTTTTGAATGATAGAAAGTAATATTAATTTCCAGGCATCGTTCTTGGACGAAGAAGGTGAGTCACCAGGTAGTATTGAGCAGGTCAAGGAACTGTGTGCTCGTTATACACACCGAAGGCAAGCTTCTTACATCCTGTGATCATCGGGCATTCATCAAGGGCACATAACTGACATTAGAGATTTTTATACTGATGATAGCAAAATTGCATTGAAGGTATGACAGGAGGGGCTTTTGTGTCAATGACCCTAATTCAAATGCTGAATGTAACTCTAAGAAGTTTTATTATGGCGCCCTTGTGCTCCAATAATCAGGCGGAGCTTTTGGAAATTGGGGGCTCTGGCTGGGAACACTGGATCTTCCGTGGAGAAGCAGAATGCGGTGGTCTAGAGAGAAAGATTGTCTCCTTGGACGCTATTCTCAACTAGAAGCTTCGTTAGGTCCTTGGTCAGAAAATTCGGGATTGCTTGTCGGAACTGGAGAGTCGAGGCACATTAGTCAAGGCGCATCTGGATCCCTCAGGCAATGAGCACGTGGATCAGTTCGCTAAGAAGCCAGCTGTTGACCATGGAAATATGATTTTTACCCTTGTACCATTGAGTTATGTGGAGGGTTTGGAGCGTCACACATTCTCACGATAATGAGATGAACAGTGTCCTAATTCGTTCAACGGAAGTCAAAATCGCTGAAGAGCGATTTTAAGCTGATGTGAAAGATGACCCAGGTTCTTACTGGTCATGTAAGAATGCGTCTTACTTGTACCTGTTCGATCTGTAAAAATATGCAGCTTGTTGCTTTGCTATGCTGGTACCATAGGCATGGTACAACCTAATTTGGGAGTGTCCGCAGTTTGAGGTGGAACGTGGCAGACTGATGAGGAAAGTTATATTGGAGCGAGGTATTTGGTCACCAATAATGGGAAAAATAGATGGGGAGCTACGATCTGGACTTGATTTCATAATTTACATTAATTTTATTTTCGATTTTCCTTTAATCGTTAAAGTTTTATAGTTTTGTTTAGGACTGGAAATTTATGAATCATGTGCCAATTATTTTCAATTTTCTTGTATTTATTCTCTCATGAGTGCATTTTGTTTTGTCTAGTTTGCTTATCTGTTCTAAAAATCTTCAAGTGTGTGTATTTATAATTCAAATTGACTAATCAATTTGTTATAAATATGCTGTTTAGTTCGTACGATTGTTGATTATGTAGTCGTTTCAGGGAGTATGCTGATTAAACGTTATTCCCTTGGAAAAAAAAAGATAGGAAAGTGATTTTTTCTCGTGTTTCCGAAAAAATATTGACCTTACTATTCGTCATCATGTTTTTCCGAACCAACCCTTCATACAAATCCTTTTTTTTTTTTGGGTAAATTTGGTAAATATCAATAAACAAATATCATAGCGTGATTCAGTATGAAAAAAAGCCGCGAAAAAACCGCAAAATCATGCAGGTATCACATGTGGCAATTTAAAATCTTCAAAAACTCATTACTTCACAATTTTCACACTTTTAGAGCGGAATCGCGCCCGTTTTCGCGCACTCGAAAACTCGAGTGACCAGTCATTTCTTCGTGAAATTTTACGTAGATTTCGAATCAGCAATGAAAAAAATGGGGGATCTTGTTAACAAGGATGGGGTTTATAATTTTCTTACAGAAGGGATTAAATTAATTTCACCAGCATATGATTCTATGCAAGGATGGAAGAATTTATCATGCATTTCCTTAGACATAACATGCATGACATTTGAGCTTATAATGATCCACCTTTTTGAATCCATGGCATGAATACCTGTACATCTACATGAATAAAATTTTAAAATTCGTGGAATTTTTTTTAGGAAAATATTCCTATATATATATATTTTTTTTTTTGCGCAAGAACGGTATTTTTATTTCAATTCTATGGAGAGTTATCGTCTGGAAGGCCACAGACACACAGGCACAGACACAAACAAACACAAACACACACACACAGACAAAAACAAATCCACACACATAAATAAATCCAACACACATAAACAACACACATAAACAAATCCAACACACATACACACACACACACATTTTTTTTTTTTTTTTTTTTTTTTTTTTACAAACCTCCCCTCAAAGGAGGAGGGGGCATACCATTAAATTGAAAAATAAACAAATAAAACAGTGGGGAGGACGCCCAGGTTTACCCGATGCCGGCTCTAGGGATAAGGGAAGTTGCGGGACGAGGAAGAAGAATGGGATGAAAGGAAGTGCCTCTTTAAAATGACCACCAGTTCATGTAAGAACCCCTCAGGACGCGGGTGGTGATACCACGGAGCACTCCCGCTGAGATGCCTAACTCGAGTAACTCCGTGGCACTTTTCCTGCACCACACCCCGCGCCATGACATGGTCGCGGCAATGACCTTGATGTTATTAAGTGCCACTCCTTTTAGCACAGATATCGCTTGTCACTGATCATTTCTATCATATTTACTTTTCTTAGCCCGCCAGATCTGCTCCATATCCACGCTGCCACTGACAACCTGGACATCCAGGTCACACACACACACACACACATTTCTCATTTATTTATTAATTATTTTTTTATTTATTTATTCTTTTAGAAACCTCCCCTCAAAGACGGAGGGGGCACGCCATTAAGAAAAAAAAAAAAAAAAAAAAAAAAAAAACTAAATTAAAAAGTGAGGAAGACACCCAGGTTTACCCGACGCCGGCTCTAGGGATAAGGGAAGTTGCAGGACGAGGACGAAGAATGGGATGAAAGGAAGTGCCCCTATAAAATGACCACCAGTTCAAGTAAGAACCCCTCAGGATGCGGGTGGTGATACCACGGAGCACTCCTGCCGAGATGCCCAACTCAGAAGCTCCATGGCACTTTTCCCGTACAACACCCCGCGCCATGAGACGGTCGCGGTCATGACCTTGATGTTATTAGGTGCCACTCCTTTTGGCTCAGATATCGCTTGTCGCAGATCACTTCTATCATACTCGTATTTACTTTTCTTAGCCCGCCAGGTCTGCTCCATGTCCACGCTGCCACTGACAACCTGGACATTCAGGATTATGGCAGACCCATCGGGCTTGATCGCAACAATATCTGGCTTCTTGCCTCGGTCACTCGGCATGTGGTATAGTCTCTCCCTTTCGACATCCCAACCACTAGATGACAAAGCACCTGCTATCTGCTTGGCAACCGCACCGTGAGTACGAGGAGGCTGCTGCACCACATGATAAAGATTCTAATTTTTATCCCGACAGGCACGGCAAAGGGTGTCTACTGTCCCGCAACTATTCCTCGAATACCTCACCGAGGTAGCTAACGTAGCCACCCGGACGGCGTGAAAATGGCGATAGTAGTGGGCCCTAATGCCCTCTGAAGCCCATTCCACCCACTGGGTAGAAATGGGGGATTCAGAGCACTGTCGGAGTGACAGAATGCTGCAGCAATCAGAAAGAGCGCATAGATGGGTACTTGAAGCTAATCGAACAACTGCCCTCAACTTAAATGATTAACTGAAAATGAATCAAAATAAATATTATTATCTCGGCCATGGATACGATTGTCCCGAAGAATTCATGTTGAATAATTTGTTTCTGTACCTTCTTATCTGTGATCAAGAATATCTATTCGAAATATCAGATTTACTTACTTTCCATCTTTTATTAGTGAAATTTCTATTCTAAATTAATCTATCAAATATAGTTCAGTAGAACCAAACAATCAATAAGTGCATAAATAAATAAATAAATAAATAAATATATATATATATATATATATATATATATATATATATATATATCACTTGAAGAGTGACTCTACAAGAGCTTCAATATAAATCACTTGGTAAGAAAAGAAAGCAGAAAATAACAACACAAAACTATTTTTAATATTTCGGCTTCTGCCTTTTTCAAAACTACGAGAGAAAATGATTAATTTGGGCTGTTTGCAACGTTGGCAAGGAATATTTGTAACTTTGGATATCGCTTCATCGTCTAATATTCAGTCCTGGAGGATCGTAGGCACCAAACACGTTACTATGGGCTTTTTCCTACTGGTGAAGCATTCTCTTGTTGTCGTTGGGCCTCATTTTTTTCAAGAGTTTAATGCCAAAACAATCGTCAAAAGTTGAATTATGTGTAATGGGATTTCGGCTTACAGGGAGATCATCGTCTGACCGAACCACGGATGCTCGATGGTTCACTCAACTTGAGACGATGAAGCGATATCCAAAGTTACAAATATATATATATATATATATATATATATATGAATTTAAAATGTTTTCACATGGGGGCGAATCGTAATGTTTTTGCCTGCCCGGGGGTGAAAGGTAAAACTCCCGTCGTGGAAACCTATTTCGATTAAAAAAAAAAAAAAAAAAACGGAAGTTAATGAAGAACGTAGCCTATCTGGTCAGTGTTGGTATATTGACGCTCTCCCAAACAAAAACATAAATATTCACACTTCCGGAGCTTTTGAAAATTCAGACCCGGATTGCAGATTCACGGCCCCGAAGCTTTTGAAAATTCAAAGTCGGTTTGTACATACATTCACACCTCCCCCTTTACCTAAGCTAGCCAACTTCCATTCCTCATCAACTTCCGTTTTTTCATTAGTTTTTACTGACATCTGGCCACATTCAGCAGGAAGCCGCTGACACCCTGAGTGGCACTCGACGTAAAAATGTCCCATCCCATTCCCATTCCGTTGCGCCAATATAGGTAGCGATGAGCCCTTTTTAAAAGCTCTGAATTGTACCTCCTTAATTAGGCGTTTTTTGCTTGGGTGTCCTGATCCAGTTTTGATTTTTCAGCAAATATTAATGAAATTTAAGTACGATTTTGAGCATAATTTTGTGTATACATTTTTAATGTTCTATTTCATTGTTGATAAACTTCTGTTGACTAAATTTCTGCAAAAAAAGTAATTTTAACAATTTTCAGCCTTTTTAAATTTAGCGCAAGAATGGAATTTTTATCAAAATCCTGAGGAGAGTGTTCGTCTGGAATGACACGCACAAATATATGTACAGGGGGTCCCAGATAATGATGAACCCCCCCCCCCCCCCCCCCAAACCATCCGATTTCCTCAATGGAAACCCCTTTATTTTTTTCATAGATCTCAAATATGACATTTAACGCACGTGCGCTACTAACCTCTTATTAGCTTTTGCAAATTCTTTCTCCTGTACAGGAATTCTCCGATTCGTCTAAAAACCTCTCCTTTATCAAAAACATGGGCAATGGCTTGACGAATACAATAGTAGTTTTTAAAATAATCGATAGTCAAGAGATATGGCAGGAATATAATGTCATGATTCAATTACTTTGTGAGGGAATACCTTGTATTGTCTGAAAATCCTCCTCTTGAATAACTAGTCGCATCGAATCCTCGAAAATATGTTCTCACATTTGTGTACGAGAGTCACATGAGTTTTTCGCAATAACAGGACATGAATATTCCGGACCAATATCGATTCACAGTTCGTACTATTTCTCATAACTTAAGTTCGTCAACTGTTGATTGGTTTTGTAAATTCCATCGAGGACTGGTCTCCGCGGGTTTGTTTTTCTGTGCAACAATTGTACCGATCAACAGTAACTAAATTTATTTATTTATTTCAATAACACGGGCAAGCCCAATACATGAGGAAAAAAAAATATAACAAATGTATAAATTCAAAATACATAGCGTAAATTACCGCGGCGAACAAAACAAAAAATTGAGTATACTACCTATAAAATAGAATTGAAAATAGATGGAAAAAAAGAAAGTTTATTGTCCACAGTTAAGGGTGGATCCACATAAGTTTTTCACTGTCGAGCGAAGCGAGGCTAATGAGGTGTTGAAAAAGTCGACGTCTGGATATTCGTTTAGAAGGTTGTTGGCTGTTCGTGGGAGTCTAGATAGGGGGCGGTGGTACATATAGTTTGTCGGCGAGAAAGGTGTCCAAAATAAGCCGTTGGATCGTGAGGCGGAACGGGGCACCAACAAATTCACCATTTCCAGAAGGTGGGGAGAATCGACGCGACCATTGAGGATGTTGTATAAAAATGAAATGTCGGCTAGCTGTCTTCTAACTCGAGGGGGTAAAGTGCCGCAGTGCTCATTAATAGCCTCATAGTTTAAAGAGTCAAATGGTATATGAAGCTTAAATGCCACGTAACGGAGGAAGCAGCGATGAACCCTCTCTAGCTGTTCAATATGGCAATTATAGAATGGGCTCCAGATCACAGAAGAGTACTCCATTAGAGGGACAACCAGAGAATTGTAAAGAGCGGTTATAGCAGAGACGTGGGTGAACTCCCTCGTATTCCTTTTCAAGAAACCCAAAGCGCGCATTGCTCGGGAAGAAGTCGATGTGATGTGTTCAGTGAAAGTCAGCTGGGTGTCTAAAAGTACCCCGAGATCACGGGTGGACGTGACTCTTCTCAATAACAAACCGCAAATTGAATAGTCACAGACCAGTGGAATCACAGAGCGGTGGAAGGAGATGATGGCACATTTCGAAGGGTTAAGAGATAAACTATTAGTTGAAAACCAGACTGATAGTGAATCCAATGCACCCTTGAGAACCCGACAGTCCCCGTCCGACTCCACAACCCGATAAATTTTTAAGTCATCAGCGAATAGAAGGTATTTGACATCACTTAAGACCGTGCACACACTGTTGATTACCAATAGAAATAGCAGAGGTCCAACATGTGATCCTTGAGGAACACCAGATGTGGCAAGGAATGGCCTAGACAACATGTCCCTACACCTAGCTATCATTGATCTACCATCCAAGTAGCTCTCCAACCAACACAGAAGACTGCCAAAGATCCCCAGTGAGCCAAGCACAGATAGTATTACCTGATGGGATAGCTTGTCGAAGGCCTTGGAGAAGTCAGTCGTAATCAAATCGACCTGGTGTCCCCGCTGAAACGCCTGCAGTGTATATTCCTGAAACACGGCCAAGTTGGAAGTAGTCGACCTCCCCTTGACGAAACCGTGCTGTTCAGGAATGATATATGATGAAAAGAGAGGTGTCATCTGTAGTGTAACAAGCTTTTCGAATAATTTTGGTATCGTAGAGATGGTAGATATTGGTCTGTAATTTCTTATGTCGGCCTTATCCCCCCCTTTATGTATTGGTGTAACGTAAGACGACTTCCAGCGAGTAGGGAACACTCCTACAGACAGTGATTTGTTGAAAAGTATGTGTAGGGGTGAAGCAGGATTTGAGCAGGATAGGAGGCACACCGTCGGGTCCCATTCCCTTCGAGATATCAAGTTGAGAGAGTGAATCGGCAACTGAAGTTTCAGATATGGTCAGACTTCCAATCACCGCGACATCCAAATGAGGTCCCTCAGGTACATCAGCACCGGCTTCGTATACAGTGGAAAAGTGAAGTCCAAACAAGTCGACGATTGACTGAGGGTCGTCCGCTGTTTTTTCATCAAGATACATTAGCTGGGGAAGGTCATTTGTACCATCACGGTAATTAATGTAGTTCCAAAATACTTTAACGTTCTGGTGGAGTGAAGACTGGACTGATTCGATGTATTCTGAATAGAGTGATCTTGATAGTTCTTTACAACGGGACCTCAGGGCTGAGAAAACCTCGTAATCGACCCCGAGACTCGAGATCTTGTAGCGGGAATGAACGAAGTTCTTCAGGCGCGAAAGCGAGATGAGCTCAGGGGAAAACCATTTGGGATACGAATAGTCTATCAATAATGTCTTAGGGACGAATCTCTCAATTGCGCCGAGAAGGACATCATAAAATCTATCTACAGCTTCATCAACACTCAAAGGATGCCAGTCGCCCCAGACATGAGAGAGTAGATACTGGTTCATCGCTTCGTAGTTGCCTTTTTTGAAATTGTACACAAATTGTCTGGAAGAATGGGTAGTTTTAGATGTTACAGGCGTGGTCGTTCGGAATTGGAATGGGGGGTGCGCTCGATCGATGTCAACTAGTTGATCCCACAGTTCAACAAAAACATCCGAGCAATCAGAGAAGAGGAGGTCCAGAACGTTACCAGATGCATTGTAGAAGTGATTAAATTGCCTTAAGTTGAAGAACTGAATGAAGTCGAAGACAGTAGAGACCTTGGGATTGTTATGAGAGGAGCCGTCCTCAAGATTCCAAAATCCCCAATCAACCCCAGGCAGATTGTAATCACCAACCAGAACGATTTGAAAGTCCGGATAAGAAGTGGTGACCCGTTCAAGCTCCTCGAAGTGCTGCTCGTAGGATGACAAGGGCATGTAGTCTGGAAGATACACAGTTCCGACAATCAATCGCTGGTCCGGTAAAATGACAAAAATATGTTCATTTGAGTCAGATGATGGCCATCTAGAGGAACGGAGACGACCTGAGATAGCGATAAGTACGCCACCACCTGTTACTTTGAATGAATTATTTGCCATTGAGCGATCAGTTCTATATATATTGAAGTTACGAAGCCGAAGTTCTGAAGATAAGACGTTTGGGGAGAGCCAAGTTTCGGTTAGGATTAGGACATCGTGGGTTATTAGAGGTGCCTGGTAGTGTATGGAAGAAAGCTTAGTATTTAGACCGAGAACATTTCGATAAAAAAAGGTTAAGATACTGGGCTTGCTTATTCGTTTTTTGGATTAAGTTTAGAGTTTGATAAATTTACTATAGAGGGAACACCATGTATGTATTTGATTGTAAGATCCTTTTCACCCTTACTGATCCGCATCTTTAATGTGGCACGGAGGTCATTGAGATAGGAACGTTGGGCAGGAGTTTTGTCTGAGGACATCGAAACGGTAGGGGGGTTGAGAGATCTGTTTTTAGTCAGGATTTTTGAGGCTGATTCAGGCGAGTCGAGTACAACTTTGATGGGACGTGGCTTCCCAGTATCCAATACTGTACCCAGGCAATTGAGACGCTTAATTAAGTTACCAAAATCAGGAGAGAGGTGATGAAGTAGTTCGTTGACTTTAGTGATGTCCTGTTCCATGGCGCTCAGTTGACTAGTGGGTGCTGGCTCTGGTACATCATACAGTATTACATTAGATGCTCTTTTGCGCCTTTCATCCATTTCAGCAGCCGAAACCTCAATTAGGTGGCCGGTAGAAACAAAGTTTGTCTGCGGATTTTTCGGGGAATTTACACTTTCGAGAGCTTTTACACGGTTGATCAGGTCCTCCTGCTTCATCTCAGTGACTTCCGATTGTAACTGTTCGACTTTAGCGGAAAGATCGGCATACTTACTCAGACAGTCGTCAAGTTTGACTTCAATATTACCAATCATAGCTTTTAGTTCGGTTTGAGATGAGGAGACACATTTCATTTCTGAAGCAATCGCCCGCTTTATCTCGACCGACATTTCAGCCTTAAATGACTCCAGAAAAGCCTTCAAAGCCATAGTATCAGTATTGGATGTGGCATAGGTATCACCAGGGCTAGGGAGTTCACCGGACGTGTTGATTTTCGATGAGGAGGCCACCCGGGGACTATTATCGGCAACTGAGTCATCGGCAGGTTTTGCTTTACAGTTCTGGCATTTCCAAGAGTTTTAAGTCAATTTGGCCATCTTTCTTTAAGTTTGATTCGCTCATTGAAGCACAGCCAAAATGTAGGGTCGTGGTGCAAATCGAGCATTTTAACGAGTCTTCGGGAATGAGGGAAGAATTGCACCTACCGCAAATCATCTTCGACATAACTGGTAACTGATTATGCAATGGGTATACTAAACCCGCAATGCAAGGATGTCGTGCGTACGGTGTTGATTAATTAGATCAGCTATGACATCGATACCAACGAGCACAGCTAGATAGCGTTCGATTCACGAATCAGAGTGAGCAGGAGTGATAAGACTCGTGATTAGGACCAAAATAAAGCAAAACAGTGGAAAACCAGGTAGCGTCAAACAATTAGTTTTCCGAAAAGCCTGAGTGATAGTTTAAACAGTGTACTGACAACTGGGGACTCAGTAAGGAAGACGGGATACAGGCAACTTTTGGTGAGTATTCTGAGTTATAATTTCAGTGTGTAAAGAGTAAAGTTAAGGACTCACCATAACCTCTCTGTGCTGTATTTCTTCAAATCGAGTTTTAGAAACTTTTTCGTTCGTTTCGGATGTAATAACACGATTTGATACGTAGAGATGGTCCAGATGTATAATTCCTATAGGCAATTTAAACAAAAACTTCTCACAGTAAACAAAGGAAGAAGAGAAATAGCGGAGACGATGTAAACAGAAACGCGCGGTAAATCAACAATAACCAAAGTATTGGAAGGGAGTTAGTAGTGCAGACTTGGAAAGGTGTCCACATCGAAAGTAGGCTTGACAACACGATGAACAGTAGAAGCTATTACTGATCAACTTCGCCGGAAACAAGCTGTTTCGTCCAAGCTGTGTTTGCCTTATCTGTCTGCTACTGATTTAATTAGAATGTAATATGCTGGCGTGGGTTTTGTGTTTCTCGGGGGATTAGCCCAATGATTGAGGAGTTTTAACCAAAAGGAACTAAAGGAGTATTCTTATCAACATCTGATTAAATTTTTGAAAAATATTAACGATGTCAAGTAATAGAAAACATTTTCAGATGAGGTACTGAAACGTGAACATTTACAATGTTATCTGTGTGATAATGAATACCATTAAAACTATGCTATGCATTCTGTAGAGGTTGCGTGGTTGGACATGATCACCAAAAGCAGTGACCAAGATAGATTTATTTCTTGGTTGGAAACAAAAAGTAGTTATACATTTTCAACCACATGTTTATTTGAACAAGCAAGGAGAGGACACAGTCTGGATCTTCAATTTCAACAACACTTTTTCTGTGGGTTCTACTACCAAATACAAAGTAACACTGTAAAATCCCTTTCTTGAGAATGGAGCCTCAAGACCGCCGCACTGCGATTCCTTGTTCTGAGGAGTAAGCACGATTTTTACAACAAATTTTAGTTTTGTTAAATATTGAAAGATTTCAAATACATCTTTATACTAGTTTTTATTGCGGAATATTATTTGGAAAGAGTTTGTTCGACATGAACTTTAATTTACTTAATAGGTACTTTTATACTTGGCACATATCCGTCCGAAAAGACAATGTGAAGAAATGTTGAAATTAAGCACAAAACGCCTAAATTTAGACGTTTATGCTCTCTTTGGGATCTTAAGGCAATATTATGAATAAGAGCAAACAAAGAAATTTTAGTTGAAATAGCCCAACCCCAAGCTCCGTGATCGAGTTTACTCCTTGAAAATATTTTTTCAAATTTCTCTTCGGAAACGGGAAGTTACCAGCAATATTTAAACATTTGGTACAACCATGGTATACTACCTGATGGCACTGATCTTCTTTTGAATATGGTATAAATTCAAAAAGTTCGCTGAAGCAGAGAGTACGCCTACCTATTAAAGTAATATAGAATGAACAGGAGATACTAAAACTACATAACATTTATGGTAGTGATTTATCACACTTCGAAAATTTACGAAGAAAAGTTGAATCGTGCATTCTATAGGTTCCCTCGATTGGAAATATCACATTTTTGAGCGGATACTGCCGTCATGAAAACAAACAAATAAAACGATTATTGCAGCTAGCTTCCAGTCAACATTTACGCATCACTAAATTTAATTGCAGTTAGAGTCTTTTGTTGGGGAGAAAAGAGCAATGGAAAAAGAATTTGGTGTAATGGTCGAGAGTTTATAAGTAGATGAATGGAAAGTGTGAAAGAAGCTGGAAAAAAGAGGATTACCGAATTTAGGGGAGAGGGAACTGAAGGAGAAAAAGGGATTTCAAAATAAGTTTGGGCATCTCGGGAGTAAAGTTGGGAATGATAAGTTTTTATTTTCTGCTAGTATTTGTGAAATGAATTGAAAAAAAAGAAAAAAAAGCAGTTAAACCAGTTGCGGCCATGTCGTGTGTTCAACACTTTGACGTTTAGACAAAGATTTACGATAGGTTTGAGTACTTATCGACTATTGTGATTGTAGTATACAAGATTTATGTAAAATAATCACTCTTTCAGTACCTATATATCTTGTCTTTTTGCTTCCAAGTTGTTAAAAGCTGTTAAAATTGTATAGTGGAAGCTAATTCGGAAGATGGAAGGCAGTATGATAAATAAATATCGAATATTTATATTGAACGATTTTAGACAATAGTTTACACAAGAGTGAAACAAGAAAAGAATTCGTTGATCAGGACAATTTTGTAACAATGATACAAACCATATGTGTGTATCGAAACGTTAATTATCCTAAATGTCTGGCGAGTGGAATGTTTAAATGGTATTTGAATTTCAACACTCCCCCTCACTCAACAGAACATAAACACTTAACAAAGTCATATAGCCTTTGTGAGTTCACAATACCGAGGGCTGGTTAGTCCTTTGGAGAGTATGTTTGGAGAGTATCCGTTTGACCATTTAATTATTTTGACTATTTTCCATGTTTCGTTTTCTTGGTGGGCTCTAATTTCATTTTAAATGGCAACCTCCCAAGATTTTGCGTCTGTTCTCTCCAATGCTTCTTTTTGGGTTAAGGCTGCGACTTCAAAATCATTGAACCTTGCTGGGGGATTTAGTTGTGTCCTATCCCTTAGATTGTACTGGTTCTCATTTCTTTGTTCTTCATCTTCTTCGTGATTGTTTTCAATTTCGTGTTCCGCCTCCTCGTCATTTGGTTGAGTTTCATGATTTTCATTCGTGAATACATCTATCATTTTGTCTTCGTTCTTGATGAATTCTTGAGTTTCAGATCCTGAACTGGATGGAAATGAATCATTTTTTGTTTGTTCAGTATCCCTTTGTTTGTTAAAAAATCCCTAGAAATCATAATTTTGTTTCTTGAGGGCATCCAGACTCGGTATGCCTTTGAGACTTCAGAATAACCAACGAATATGCCCTCCTCGGCTCTGGCTTGGAATTTGTCTTTACTTTTAGTTTTATCCATGACAAATGTCTTGGCGCCAAATATATGCATGTGTCGAACTGAAGGTATGCGTCCTGTCCATCTCTGGAATGGAGTTTGATGGTTTAAAACTCTAGAAGGACTTCTATTCAACAAATAGTTGGAGCAATAAATGGCCTCAGCCCAGAACATTGGTGGCATATTTGATTCGAGCATGAGACATCTTGCCTTATCTAGCAAAGCTCTGTTTCGGCGCTCGGTCAATCCATTTTGTTCGGGCGTTCGAGGGGCTGAAAGTCGACGTCTGATACCAAAATCCCTTAGCAACTTTTCAAATTCATGGTTGACGTACTCCGCTCGTTCATTATCACTTTGCAAATATTTTATTTTCTTGTTTAGATAGTTTTCGACTTCATTCTTGTATTCTTTGAAATATTGAATTACTTCATTTTTATGCTTTAGGAAATAAACTCGACCATGACGGGAATATTCTTCAATAAAGGTTACGAAATATTTCGATCCACCCGGAGACGCGCAACGCATAGGGCCGACCACGTCGGAATGAATAATCTCAAGAGGGTCCAAATTTTTAGGTTCATCCCTTGAAGGAAATGGGCGTTTTGAGAATTTTCCCTTGATGCACGTTTCACAATCATCGAGTGTGTCTGAAGGTTTAAATTTTAGTACTTTCATTATTTTATATTTCCTAGCTAGTTTTAGGTCATTTTCGTTGATATGGCCTAGTTTTTTGTGCCAGTTTTGGATTTCAGGTTTATCTGTAGTGGACATGTAAGCTGAAAAGTTATCTTCATTTATCGTGTAAAGATTATTATTTTTATTTGCTGTTACAATTACATTTCCATTTTGGTCCCCAATTTCAGCACGGACATTTTTGAAAGTTACCTCAAGAACTTTATTGGTTATCTTGCTAACGGATAATAAATTCATGCTGAGATTAGGTACGAATAATGTGTCAGATAGATTTACAATATGGTCATCTCCCAGCTTCACTTTCACAAATCCTTTTCCAGCAATATTAGCTGTAGATTCTTTAGAAGCTAGCTTTAGTTTGCCATTTTGTTGTTCAAAACTTGTGAATTTCGATCTATTAGAACATAGGTGAGATGTACTACCACTATCCAAGCACCAACTTGAACCTACATTATACGTCTTAGTATTCGCGGCAAGGCTTTCTTCTACAGTGTACCAAGTTGATTCTGGTAACTTTGATTTTTGTTGGTTACTTTTATTTTGCCAACACTTCTCAGCAGGGTGATTTGTTCTTCCACAAGTCTTACATGGTTTTCTATTTTTATTTTTGTAAAATTTCGACTGCAGTTTATTATTTGAGTAGAGTGCGTCTTCCCAAGTTTTTAGGGTTTCATCCTTTCTCCTAGCTTCGAATTCATCTATGATTTTTATTTTTTATTCGTCTGGAGTTGGAAGTTTATCCCTACTTTCTATCGCTACACGGAAATTTTCAAAATTTTGAGATAAGCTATAAAGCATCATTATACTCAGTAATTCAGGATTTATTTGAATTTCCATTTCGCGTAGTTTTTCGACAGCATCCATGAATACATTTAGATGGTCATGAATGTCGTCGGTTTCTCTCATCTTATGTAAAACAAGTCTTTTTAAGAAAGTTGCTTTTCGAGCAGGACGAGAACTTTGGAAAACATTTTTTAATGTGTCCCACACACTTTTTGATGTGGTACAGTTTTTAACTTGCTTAAGTTCAGCTGGAGATATGACTAATAAAAGATCAGACCTCGCATTCAAGTCGTTTTCCATCCATTCTGCCTTTTCTGCTGCTGTTGCTGCCTCGTTTGGTTCAGGAATCGTCCCAACAACGTATCCCCACAGCTTGTTCTTTATGAGGATTGCTTCTGCCTGTATCTTCCAAGTATCGTAGTTGTCTTTTCTTAATGGCTCTATCCGGTAATTACTTCCGGCCATTTTTCTGAATTAGACAATTTCTTAGTTGAACCGAATCTACTACACAGAATGTTATGCTGAAGCAATTTTGGTCACAACCGTTTTTGAAATTTTTTCCGATACTATGTACTGGGATTCATAACCTGTTAAAATTGTATAGTGGAAGCTAATTCGGAAGATGGAAGGCAGTATGATAAATAAATATCGAATATTTATATTGAACGATTTTAGACAATATTTTACACAAGAGTGAAACAAGAAAAGAATTCGTTGATCAGGACAATTTCGTAACAATGATACAAACCATATGTGTGTATCGAAACGTTAATTATCCTAAATGTCTGGCGAGTGGAATGTTTAAATGGTATTTGAATTTCAACAAGAGCAGAAGCATTGTTTTCAGTTTCGGGAGAAATTTTTAGACCATTCTGAACTACTTTGGTTTCGTTTCGGTGTTTGTGTCTCTTTTTAAAATATCAAAATTATTTTATTCAAAATAGGTCCGGACTTGTTATGTCCAAATAGCTCCAATCGAATTCCAATTATATATATATATATATATATATATATATATATATATATATATATATATATATATTTTTTTTTTGAGTTTCAGGTAATTTTCAAAACGTTGTCTGTAATAGTTGAATCGTTCTTTTTTCGGGTCGAAAGGTTCGAATGGTGGAATGTTGATCACATTATTGCTGTTCAATCTAACTACATCACCTTGTCCTTGTTGAGAGTGAGCTTGTGGAATCAGTCGTTCCAAAGCTGACAGGAACTGTTGAAATTGTTGAGGATCCATTTTTCTTTTTAATCAATCGTCGTCATTCTATTGTATCTTGAATAATATCTCCAGACTTGATTTGTAATAAATTCGTGTATTCACGTAATTAGAAATTTGAAAAGTGATAACAGGGAAACGATATATAAATAAAAATGTAACGTTGACGCTAGGTGACTCGTAACATTGTAATAATTTAGACACAATACCTATAGTTTCATTTTTTTTTTTTTACAAGTTGACTCAAATACGTATTTATTATTATTTAGACGTTGTATTGCCTATATTGTAGGCCTTCACATAAATGAACATTCATTATTCATTCAAGAGTTGTGAATTCGAGAAGTGGACTTACTAGACAAGGAAGGACTAGGGTATGAAGGTTTGTCAGAGCTAGGGGGGGGGGGGGGGGGGGGGGCAGGTAATCAACGCTATATCCATATGGAAGGTCTAATTGAGCGTGTTTCTCTGGAATTGACAGGGAAGTGTAGCTTATTTGTTCTTACGTGGTACTACTTGGGTCACAACAGTAAGTAACTATACAAATTACTTTCCCTAATATACAAGGCACACACCGCACTTGGTTCTCTATTGGGAGGGAGACCACGTTCGCTTAGTGTGGATCGTAATTATTTGTGGAAACTGGTTAGATAAGAATTGGTTTTCAATCTTGAAGCGCCTCACGATTTTAACCAACGCCATGGATATTGCGCTAAAATCTATCACGAGGTTTCCTTTTCCCCTCATAAATTTCCGCTCTTATTTTTTATCTACCCTAGTACGAAGATAATATTTAAATTATAAATCACTGGTTATTCAACAAGTTTGGGTACCATTTGAATCCATTACCTTTATGTTGTTTCTTTTTTGAGAAAAAGTGTCGGCATTTCTCTTTGGTGATTCATAGGTAAACAGGAGACGTGTGGAAGCATCCAACTGTCGAACAAACGCAATCATCGATGTGCCATTTCTAACTCTCGACTAATTCTAACACAAGTAGAGTCCTAATCTCTAGTCCCACGAGTTCTAATAATTTAGTAACTTTTGCAATCTCTAATACTAACTCTTAACTGCTCCCACGGCAGCCCATACTACTTTCCTTACTACTGAGGACTTTTCCACAAGGTCGAATTCTCCGCCGGGGGTTTGCATAATATACAGGGTGTCCGGTTACACCCCCTTCATTTCCCCTGAATACAGCCATTCTTCATAATTCTTTGCGTAGATATAAGAAAAAATACTTTCGCGCGCCTTCAAAAGTGGCACAAATGACATCAACTTTGTTTTTTTTTTAGATGAGAACCCCCATTTTTTTATTGCCGATTCGAATTCTACGTGAAATTTGATGAAGAAATGGCCCATCACTCGATTTTCAAGTGCGCGTAAATGGGCGCAATTCCGCTATAAAAATGCGCAATTCCGCTATAAAAGTGCAAAGTGTGAAAACTGAGTTTTTGAAGGTATTAAATTGCCGCATTTAGTACATGATTTTAGGTCTTGCTGAACCTCGTATTGATGTTCATTTATTGATGTTTGCAACACCAACTTGGGAATTGGTGGAATCGACCAGAATTGCACTTATTTTACTCATTTCCAATTTTTATCTCAATCCGGAAGGACAAACACACGTACGCATGTACGCACACACGCAGACACACACACTTTATTATTATTATTTTTAAAGAAACCTCCCCTCAGTGGTGGAGATGACACACCATTAAATTTAGAAAAAATAATAAAAAAATAAAAAATGTAGAGTGTACGCCCAGGTTTACCGCTGGTTTAGTACTAGCGTACTAGAGATCAAGAAAGCTCCACGGCCTTGAGTATGCATTTTATTCCCCATGGATAATAGAGTCGTTCTAATCCTGAGCGACAGTGGTTTATTCGCGAATTCATTAATTTAATTAAATTGTCGTAATAATAAACATCTTGAATGTAGATAGTTCTTTGAAAAATGTAAATACCGTTATTTGGTAAAATCTGAAAAATTATTATACATTCATACATCAAAATGAGCCCACTGACAAAAAGGTGAGGATGAATTTTAGATAGCAGGGGTCATTGCCATAAAAAGTGAAAACTACACTTCAGAATAGGTGCCGATTTCCAATCCTACAAACTACAACAAACAATAATTTACAAAACAAATAAAACTAAGTAAGAAAAGGCTTGATATTGTTTTGAAATTAAGCTTATTGACAAACATGAAATGTATATTGGAGTTAATTGAAAATATAGAATAGCTTATGCCGTTTCGTTAAAAGTGCTGAGCTATTGCGACTAAACTTGAGTTGGCTGTCAAAAAGATTAGCTAAGTACTTCACATTAGTCTTGAATGGAACAGGACTACAAGTAGAAGGAGAAGATATCCAAAAACATTTCGGTTATAAATGAAATTAAGTAGTTCTAATTTTCAATTTTTATTGCCTACACGAATATGTTACTCTTCAGAAATAATATACCTAACATGGTCATTGAGATCAACACTCTCTTTTGAAAACTGAGATAATCATCTAAGAAGATGTTTTTGGATGCTCATTCAAGAATATTAAATGATGATAGAAATAACGTTTGATTCTCACCGTTATAAGTTGAGACCAATATAAGTATATGATAATATGAGAGACCAATATAACCGATATAAGTCGACCAATATTCATCAATGTCAGCCAATATGTTACTCTCCATTTGACTAGTTGAGTTGCATATAGTGAAATTATGTAAGGCGCGGAAAGTATGTTAGTGAAGAACTTCTGAGAGTTGTATAGAAACGCTAGCATTCACTGCTGAGCTCGGAGCATCCATCATGAATGCCTGGTGAACATGGCGCTGCGGCAGACACATAAGTAATTTGCGGTCATCTCCTAACTAGACTGGGGCCAGTTTTTCTTCACCCAGATCACCCTTATAATGAACGACGGCTCGTAGAGAGAAGGTTCTGCCTTTGAAATAACGAGGGTTGAATAAGTAATATCATCCTCCTCAATGGATTACCACATGAAAGAAACAAACCAACTTCCACTTGGGCGTTGTGTTAATTGAGCTTCTCTTCCTCTCAGCATTACCCCTCAATCCCGCTCGGTCTTACCAGGTTATCCTACTCCAACTTATCCCTTATTTGCTTCGCCATGCACCGCACAACGTTAATACTTGATTATTTATTCCATCTCCACAATGCTATTTTAGGAAGTTAATTTAGCAACAAGTCACTGACCAATCGGACATTAATTCATTCTGAACATTGGACAGTACAGAACTGAATGTACTCAAGGTTAATTGGAAGGGTGGCTGGATCGCATTAGACTCATTGTTATCCTAAATGAGTAGTGAATATAATAAAGCTGCAAAAAACGGATAAACATACACCAAATATGTTGTAAGAATAGCTTCTCCAATTAAATCATCAACATTTAGATAGTACCGATAGGAGAAAGCTAGATCAAAAATCAGTGGTTGTATGTATGACGCATGCTCATGTACTATTTTTTTACAAGCTATTTATAAGGAAAGTGCCCATAGATGGCATTATTTCTGGTGAACCCTACATTGACCTTGCCATCGATAGGATTTCTAATCTGCTCATATAAATAATGGCCTTGTTGGTAACGTTATAGATGTGATCTTTGTGTAAGAACTCGTGAAATGATTCCAGTGGGTTCTACTGCATTCCAAAGCCGTACCCGGTGATTTGAAAAAGCGGTCACTGATGAACGGAGGTGAGCGAATCATCCACCCCATATAAGTTAGGTCATAAGAGTCCTTATAACCTAGTAGACTTAGTGGGAGGAGAGTACCTAACGTACCGAAGGGGTAGGGTTTTGCAGTTCCCTAACCTCGCGAGTGGAAACAGTTCCAGTCATGCAGCATAATCGTATTAGCGAATTTTCGTAAACTATCTTATTAAGTTATATGTTACATTGTTTAGAAATTTGTTGCACTGTTTTGAATTTGAGCGCTTCGAGTGCAAAGAAGTAGTTAACTACTAATTTTATGGCAACGAAATTCGTTCAAAATAATAATCTACAATTCAAAGAAGATTTGGAAAGTTTAGCTGTTTTAAGGAGGTTTAATTGATTTTTTAGATTTTATAATGTAAATGTAATGTAATGTGGATTTTATAATAGTTTTATAGATTTTATATTGTTCTTGGCGCGCGCACACACACACACACACACACACACACACACAAACATACACGGCGATAGGAGGAGGGGCGGAGGAGAGGAGAGGCGATATAGGATCCATCTGGAGTAGCCCGTGCCCTATGACAACATCCCCTGACATCTCACCCCTGTCTGATCGTCACGCCCTAGTGGTGCAGACAGGCAACATATTCAGTTGAACGAGGAGAAGCCTCAACATCCCGAAGACAATTGGTCAGGGCAAAATGCTGCAGTGCCAAAGGCCTTAGCGATGTTCAGAGTGGCAAGATGCCGTTTCTTGATACAGGCCAGCGAAATGACAGTTTGGAGAACTCTTAGGTTCTCCGCTGTGCCATCCTCTGACCAAAATGCTCTCTGGACGTCACCGATGACACCAGCCTCTTAAAAGCGAGATGCCAGAATCTCTTGAAAGTGGTGGTAGACAAATGGCAGCGGACGATACAGATATTGGACGGTAGCCTCTAAGCCTTTTTTTTTTTTTAATGAAAATTGTCCGCGTATAGGCCAATGCTTTTAGAGAACATAGAGAACATATAAAACTTCAACAAGCTTCAAATTACCATGCTGCAAACTGCGACAATCTAAGATTAAGCAGTAAAAGCTTCATTTATTTTTCAGCAAACTATTGTCATGTAGCTCGATTCAAATAATAAATAAGCTTTTACTCTCTACTCTCTAAAACTGTCATGGCTTGGGCCAGAATTGGAAGCGTTATCACAGTAATGGCTCAAAAGGGGGAGTGTGGTGGTTAGGGGAGTTGTGATCTCGATGGCTTTGGCTATCTAGTAGGACAAAATGTCGAGACTTTTTGAAAAACAACCTATTGTGGAGTGGACTTAATACTATGAAGTATAGTAGGTAGATAGTAAACTATTGAGGGGAAAAAATTAAAAAGTACTAGTTAATTTCAATGGGTATATGGATTAAAAATTATGTTTCCAATCTTTCAAAAATTCAAAAAATTCAACTATTTAATCTTCAACTATCTAGTCATGGATGAAAACTGGCTATGCAAGCCCAAGTAAACCTTTATTTTCTAAATTGAATATTCTCCCTCCTCGACTATCATATGTGGTAGAAGTATTAAAGTATTATTTTAAACATGAACTTTCAGATATCCCCCCTTTACAAGGTATTACGCGTTTAAATTCATATATTACGATTCCAATCCCATACCCTAAATGTGATTTTTTCAAGCGACAGCTTTCTTTTTTAGGCCCTAGATTGTTTGTTGAGTTGCCAGTTCACATTAAGCTAATTAACAATTTTATTCAATTTAAAAAGAGTATTAACATATTTTTCAGGAATCTCTATCAAAACGATAATTTTTATTTCTTTTTTTAGCTTTATTTAGCAATTTTGTCATCGTCTAAAGAGTTTTCGTTTTTTTTTTTTTTTTTTTTTTTTTTTTTTTTTTTTTTTATAGTATGTTTTATTTGAAATTTATTTTGTCAGATGGAATATAGTACGTACTTGTTGTGCCATGTAAGATCTTATTCCCTTATCTTTAATTAAATCATGAAATGGTTCATATTTGTGAAATCATTGCACTTGTCGTATTTTCTGTTTTTGTTTTTTAAACTCCTGATCTCCAGACAATTTTTATAAATTTTGGAGATCAGTAACTGCCAACTTTAATTAAGATGTGTTGTTTTTTCCATAGATCGAAGTATCAAATACTTCCTTATCTTTTTGTGTGTATAAATATGTACTTACATTCTTTTTTTAATAAATGGCATTAATTAAAAAAAAAAAAAAAAAAAAAAAAAAAAAAAAAAAAAATATTACCGATTTTTACAACTAGTGAACGGCATTATTTCAATTTTTGACTGATTTTTCAACTTTGAAATTTTTGAAAACTTGATACATATTCTTATAGGAAATTTTACGCTAATTCCGAATATACCACATGTTAGTATGCTGAAAAAATTATTTCGCACAACAAATCGCAAAGAACAGGCTATTTTGAAATTTTTGACTACATTTTTGAAAATTTCAACCCGAAGATGTAATCCGATCATGCTGGCTAACGAACTTGAACTTTCGTTTTGTGTCCTTAACATTTTTAAAATTTGTTTGAAGTTTCTAGAACATTTCTACGGACAGTTATCGTCTGGAATGACTAATACATCTGTATCTCTATCTCTATCTCTATTATTTACTAGCCGCTCCGGCTCGCTACTCTCGCCTCCACGTCCAGCCGGGGGGCAAGCCCCCCGGACCCCCCATTAAGTTGCTCGCTTCGCTCGCAAAGTGTGGCATGTAGGGAATATTGCTCGCTTCGCTCGCAAAGTCTGGCATGTAGGGAATGTTGCTCGCTTCGCTCGCAAAGTCTGGCATGTAGAAAATGTTGCTCGCTTCGCTCGCAAAGTATGGCATGTAGGGGATGTTGCTCGCTTCGCTCGCAAACGGTAGATCTCTAAGGGTAGGTTTAACTTCTGTAGGGTATGCTGCTCGCTTCGCTCGCTTGAGGAAGTTATACTGCCCACCCAACTTGGCAAACGTTTTTTTCTGTTGGAAATTCTTACAAACAAATTAAATCTTATAAAACTACATGGAACCACGAAAGGTTTATTAGAGAATGTTGCTCGCTTCGCTCGCAAGGTATTGCTGTATATGTGTAGGAAAAAACCCGTATTTATTCTGTTGAAATGAGTCATCGAGTCCCTTCTGGTTAGCAACATTGTGAAACGGCGGCGGTCTCGATTTGTAGGAGGAAGTTATATTGGAGGAAGTTATACTGCCCACCCAACTTGGCAGACGTTTTTTTCTGTTGGAAATTCTTACAAACAAATTAAATCTTATAAAACTACGTGGGACCACAAAAAAGTTTATTTGGGGATGTTGCTCGCTTCGCTCGCAAGGCATTGCTGTATATGTGTAGGACAAACCCGTACCTATTTATTCTGTTGAAATGGTGCTCGAAAGGGAAAGTTCCATCCTTATACGCGCGCGTGCGTTGGCCTGCTCGCAAGGTATTGCGTAGAAGTCGAGTCCCTTCCGTTGTGAAATGGGCGGCGGGGTCGATTAAAAATGTAATTTTAACGATTCGCCTCGCTTCCGCTCGCGATTTGACCAACTTAACGTCACTTTTTTCGATACGGCTGAGTGGGCCGGATCTACGAGTGGGGGGATCTTCTTGGGATTTTCCGATAGGGTGTATAAGCGAATTTAAAATTTTCTAATCCCACCCGAACCATGTGCCGTATGGCGGGAGGGGGGTCGAAGTAATAATTAATGTGCGCTTTTTGGACTTCCCCGCTTCCCCTACCCCTCTAAACGGCCGTTGACAATTCCGGAAAAATACGGGTTTCGTAGGTTTTCCTACGAGGAAGACGACGGCGCGATCGGATCGCGAAAAAAGTATCGGGAAATGCGTCAAAAAAATGCGAAAGTACGGACCGTGTTTTCTCGAAAAGTCCGCCGAAAAACTTGGTTTTTTCCGATTAAAATATACCCCATAAAGGTACGTTTTTCGGAACGGTTTTCGCGGGCGAAATACAGCTTTGGGTCCGCCGAATCTGAATCCGAAATCGGATATCGAAAAAAGTGACGGGCAGTCGGTCAAATCACGAGCGGAAGCGAGGGGAACCGTTTAATATGAGAAATTAATCGACCCGGGCCGCCCGTTTCACAACGTTGCTTACCAGAAGGGACCCTCACAGGGGGGTTCCCATTTGCACTTCTACGCAATACCTTGCGAGGCGAGCAGGTATACATAGGTACCTACCTTGCGAGCGAAGCGAGAGCCATTTCAACAGAATAAATACGGACTTTGTCCTACACATATACAGGTATACCTTGCGAGCGAAGCGAGCAACATCCACTAATAAGCTTTTCGTGGTTCCACATAGTTTTATAAGATTTAATTTGTTTGTAAGAATTTCCAACAGAAAAAAACGTCTGCCAAGTTGGGTGGGCAGTATAACTTCCTCAAGCGAGCGAAGCGAGCAGCATCCCCTACAGAAGTTAAACCTACCCTTAGAGACCTACCGTTTGCGAGTTGAGCAACATCCCCTACATGAAGTTTAACCTACCCTTAGGCGAGCGAAGCGAGCATCATTCCCTACATGTTGGGTGGGCAGTATAACTTCCTCAAGCGAGCGAAGCGAGCAGCATCCCCTACAGAAGTTAAACCTACCCTTAGAGACCTACCGTTTGCGAGCGATGCGAGCAACATCCCCTACATATTTCAATTGCGAGCGAAGCGAGCAACATGCCCTACATACCACACTTTGCGAGTGAAGCGAGCAACATTCCCTACATGCCACACTTTGCGAGCGAAGTGAGCAACACTCCCTACATACCACACTTTGCGAACGAAGCGAGCAATTTAATGGGGGGTCCGGGGGGCTTGCACCCCGGCTGGACGTGGAGGCGAGCGTAGCGAGCCGGAGCGGCTAGTTATTTATAAGAATGAAACTCCGTCTGTCTGTTTGTCTGTCGTGTCTATGCACGGCCAAACGGCTGAGTGGGCCGGATCTACGAGTGGGGGGATGTTCTTGGGATTTTCCGATAGGGTGTATAAGCGAATTTAAAATTGTCTAATCCCACCCGAACCATGGGCCGTAGGGCGGGAGGGGGGTCGAAGTAAGAATTAATGTGCGCTTTTTGGACTTCCCCGATTCCTCTACCCCTCCAAACGGCCGTTGAAAATTCCGGAAAAATACCGATTTCGTAGGTTTTTGAACGAGGAAGACGACGGCGTGATCGGATCGCGAAAAAAGTATCGGGAAATGCGTAAAAAAAATGCGAGAGTACGGACCCGTTTTCTCGAAAAGTCCGACGAAAAACTACGTTTTTTCCCATTAAAATATACCCCGTAAAGGTACGTTTTTCGGAACGGTTTTCGCGGGCGAAATAAAGGTTTGATCCCGCCGAATCTGAATCCGAAATCGGATATCGAAAAAAGTGACGTTAAGTTGGTCAAATCGCGAGCGGAAGCGAGGAGAAGCGTTTAACATCAGAAATTAATTTTGCCGTGTTCGCGAGAAGGCTCTGGGAAGACGTTTGGGGTTCGATGACAATGTGGCGAGCAGGTACACCTAGGTGTCCTACTCATATACAGGTATACCTTGCGAGGGAAGGGACTCGAAGTTCGCTCTTGGCCTCTTGCGAGCTATTCATAACGGTCGCTAATGATGCCCTAACACCCTTTGGTGTTCCAAATCCCAAGCGGTGCAAATTCGTAGGTAGTTTTTAACTATTCACATGTCGGAATATGCAGCACCATTCAATAACATCCCCAAATCAACTTTTTTGTGGTTCCACGTAGTTTTATATGATTTATTTTGTTTGTAAGAATTTCCAACAGAAAAAAACGTCTGCCAAGTCGGGTGGGCAGTAAAACTTCCTCGAGCAAGCGAAGCGAGCAGCATCCCCTACAGAAGTTAAACCTACCCTTAGAGATCAACCGTTTGCGAGCGATGCCAGGAACATCCCCTACATGCCATACTTTGCGAGCGAAGCAAGCAACATTTCCCACATGCCACACTTTGCGAGCGAAGCGAGCAACATCCCCTAATAAAATTTTCGTGGTTCCACGTAGTTTTATAAGATTTAATTTGTTTCTAAGAATTTCCAACAGAAAAAAACGTCTGCCAAGTTGGGTGGGCAGTATAACTTCCTCAAGCGAGCAGAGCGAGCAACATCTCCTACAGAAGTTAAAACTACCCTTAGAGATCTACCGTTTGCGAGCGAAGCGAGCAACATCCCCTACACGTTTCAATTGTAATACATCGCATGTATACAGCCACACTTTGCGAGCGAAGCGAGCAACTTTCCCTACACGCCACACTTTGCGAGCGAAGCGAGCAACATTCCCTACATGCCACACTTTGCGAGCGAAGCGAGCAACATTCCCTACATACCACACTTTGCGAGCGAAGCGAGCAATTTAATGGGGGGTCCGGGGGGCTTGCCCCCCGGCTGGACGTGTAGGCGAGCGTAGCGAGCCGGAGCGGCTAGTTATTTATAAGAATGAAACTCCGTCTGTCTGTTTGTCTGTTTGTCGTGTCTATGCACGGCCAAACGGCTGAGTGGGGGGAGTCTACGAGTGGGGGGATCTTTTTGGGATTTTCCGATAGGGTGTTTAAGCGAATTTAAAATTTTCTAATCCCACCCGAACCATGGGCCGTATGGCGGGAGGGGGGTCGAAGTAATAATTAATGTGCGCTTTTTGGACTTCCCCGCTTCCCCTACCCCTCTAAACGGCCGTTGACAATTCCGGAAAAATACGGGTTTCGTAGGTTTTCCTACGAGGAAGACGACGGCGCGATCGGATCGCGAAAAAAGTATCGGGAAATGCGTCAAAAAAATGCGAGAGTACGGACCCGTTTTCTCGAAAAGTCCGCCGAAAAACTTGGTTTTTTCCGATTAAAATATACCCCATAAAGGTACGTTTTTCGGAACGGTTTTCGCGGGCGAAATACAGCTTCGGGTCCGCCAAATCTGAATCCGAAATCGGATATCGAAAAAAGTGACGTTAAGTTGGTCAAATCGCGAGCGGAAGCGAGGAGAAGCGTTTAACATCAGAAATTAATCGACCACGGGCCGCCGTTACACAACGTTGCTTAGGAATAACTTCCTACCTGACGGGAACGGGTTGCGAGCAGGTACCTATTAATGGCCTACCTCCAGAAAAATAGAACTGGAAAATAAATACTTACAAACATTCAACATCTGACTGTACTGTTAGTACTGAAGTGTTCTTATAACTATACGTTTCGTGGTTCCACATAATGTGCCGCGTTTGATAGTCATTTCCAACAGAAAAAAACGTCTGCCAAGTTGGGTGGGCAGTATAACTTCCTCAAGCGAGCGAAGCGAGCATCATCCCCTACAGAAGTTAAACCTATCCTTAGAGATCTACCGTTTGCGAGCGAAGCGAGCAACATCCCCTACATGTTTCAATTGAAATACATCGCATGTATACAGCCACACTTTGCGAGCGAAGCGAGCAACATTCCCTACATACCACACTTTGCGAAATAAATACTTACAAACATTCAACATCTGACTGTACTGTTAGTACTGAAGTGTTCTTATAACTATACTTTTCGTGGTTCCACATAATGTGCCGCGTTTGATAGTAATTTACAACAGAAAAAAACCTCTGCCAAGTTGGGTGAGCAGTATAACTTCCTCAAGCGAGCGAAGCGAGCAGCATCCCCTACAGAAGTTAAACCTACCCTTAGAGATCTACCGTTTGCGAACGAAGCGAGCAACATCCCCTACATCCCCGGACGCGAGGGGGCTCTACAAAGACGTCAAGGGGTTCGATGACACAGGTGTTTCGCAATGTTACGAGGCGAGCAGGTACACATAGGTACCTTGCGAGCGAAGCGAGAACCATTTCACCAGAATAAATACGGATTTTTTCATACACACATACAGCAATACCTTGCGAGCGAAGCGAGCAACATCCCCGAATAAACTTTTCGTGGTTCCACGTAGTTTTATAAGAATTAATTTGTTTGTAAGAATTTCCAACAGAAAAAAACGTCTGCCAAGTTGGGTGGGCAGTATAACTTCTTCAAGCGAGCGAAGCGAGCAGCATCCCTTACAGAAGTAAAACCTACCCTTAGGGATCTACCATTTGCGAGCGAAGCGAGCAACATCCCCTACATGTTTCAATTGTAATACATCGCATGTATACAGCCACACTTTGCGAGCGAAGCGAGCAACATTCCCTACATACCACACTAAACTTTCCGTGGTTCCACGTAGTTTTATAAGATTTAATTTGTTTGTAAGAATTCCCAACTGAAAAAAACGTCTGCCAAGTTGGGTGAACAGTATAACTTCCTCAAGCGAGCGAAGCGAGCAGCATCCCCTACAGAAGTTAAACCTACCCTTAGAGATCTACCGTTTGCGAGCGAAGCGAGCAACATCCCCTACACACGTTAAACCTACCCTTAGGGATCTACCATTTGCGAGCAAAGCGAGCAACATTCCCTACATGCCACAATTTGCGAGCGAAGCGAGCAAAATTCCCTACATGCCACATTTTGCGAGCGAAGCGAGCAATTTAAGTGGGGGTCCGGGGGGCTTGCCCCCCGGCTGGACGTGGAGGCGAGCGTAGCGAGCCGGAGCGGCTAGTACATATATACATACATAAAAAAATGCGTTAAACTTCAGAATATGATTCAGAATAGCCTGAAACGGATTTCTGTATAAAATTTTTTCAAAAATTCACATTCTACAAATTTTGAGGCGAGAGCAATAGGTTAATTTTCTTCAAAAATTCGCTAAAACTTCCCAAAATATGTTTAAAACGAACTTTTGTTCAGGAAATTTTGTATTGCAATACAATTGATATTCAACAACTTCTGTGTACACGAATCGCTCAAATTTCAAAACATAATAACATTATAGGATAATAAACAAAAATTTGCTCATAAATCATGCTGGATGACTGGAACTTTTTTTCTCCCTCCATCAAGAAACTAAGGTGAGGGGGCGTAAAGAATAATGTTGCAGCATACATAGTAAAGACACATAGTAAAAATACACAGTAGAAACAGGAGAATCATCCTCTAAATCCGTCTCCATTTAAAGGTCTGCTTTGGAATACCTAACTGAGTTCAAGAGTGCAAAGAACTTCATCTTTTCATAAATACCCTGGAATACAATGTGCATTTTTTGACATTCCCCGGGCCCTTCAAGGACCTCGTAAAGTTAATGTTTCATATTAAGAGAACTGCAAAAGCGATGTACATGTGTATACGTAGGGAGTCGTCGGCATAGCAGGGGAATGTCTTAGGAATGCCAAGTCTGTGGAAAATTATCATTGCCCTGAGGAGAAGGAAGGTGGAGAATGCAAAGACGCCCTCGGATCAACGTCGAGAGAATGGATTAAATAAGAGGATAAGGCTAGGGTGGTTAGAAGTTTGAAAAAGGGTGGGTGGGTAGTGAGAGGTTGCTCCCCGCAGCACCCACCGTTATACCTTACTCTGAGAATAGGAGCTTCTCCCTAATTCACCTTTTCCTGGAAAAAGAAAAAGGGATTTCCAGTGATATTTATACTAGGTAGTGGTAATAATTTTCATTGCCATTCCGTGTAATATGCTTTAGCATTGCTAATTAATTTTTTTAAGAACGATGATGTGAATCTATTTCTATCTATTATCAAGCAGCCATTGCGATTTATAACAAAAGAGTTCAATAAGAAAAACTTTAATGTAAATTTTCTCAAACATTGGCATAATGAGTGGATTCGTTATATGGTCTTGTTTTTAATTGATAATTGAGGAACTTTTACTCAAACCACAAAGAAATTTTCTAGAACGTTCAGCTTCAGACATAGCCTAGTTATACGAATATTGGGCCGTTTTATAGTATAGAAAATATTATTGCAAACAAACTGATGCAATAACACGCAAACCCTTGACCGAGAGAAAAAAATGAGGGTCTTTACCAGCTTGATGACGTCGCAAATGGGCGTCATTTTAAAAATAACCTGATAGGATCTAAAGAAAACCCAATAGGATAAAATCCTGTCTGGTATTCAAAAAAGGCTTACTCCTATCGGGTTTTCACAAGCCGAAATCTATCGGGTTATGAATTTACTGATAAGGATTTACCGGGTATCCCAATTTTTATTGGGTACCCTAATTCTCCAGAGATAATAAATTTGTGACTTTGAGTACAGGAACACCCGATAGAATTTCTATCGGGTAATCTCAAAGAACCACCCCAAAAACGTTCTTCTTCCTATCGGGTATTTTGATTATTACTATATGGGGAATTTTGATTATTCGTTTTGGGGAAAATTTATATTACCGTTTGTTTTCTAACAGGAATTTAAATAAGCGTTATTGTCTCATCGGGTGTTTTTGATACCCGTTTGTTTTCTTATCAGGAGTTGTAAATACCCGTTTGATTGCTATCGGAAAATCATGTATTCCCGTTTGGTTTCCTTTAAGGAACTGTAAATACCCATTATTGTCTAATCGTTTCTGATACTCGTTTGATTGCTATTTGGTTCAGCCTAATACCTGTTTGTTTGAATGTCCCTATCCGGTTAAACCTTATACCCGTTAGAATTCTATTGGGAATTTTCAATTTTCTATCGGGTCCGCCTCGTGAAACCGGATAGGATGGTATAGGGTCTGGTCCCTACAACCTGATAGGATTTTATCAGATAGTAGGGACTAGACCCGATAGGCTTTTATTGGGTCCAGCTCCTACAACCCGATAGTACACTATTGGGTTGTAGGGACCAGAGCGGAGACGAGTCTATCGGGTCTAGCTACTACAACCCGATAGCATTGTTTCGGGTTGTAGCAGCTAGAACCAATAGAGTCCGCAGCTATCGAGCCCGCTCACTATCCGACTAAATTCCTAACGAGCCTGCTACTCTTGCTCCAAAATTTACCCGTGAATAAATTCAAAACACACAGGTGAGAAACCTAATCACATAGGGAGGAGGAGGAACCAGTGAAGGAAATTGAAACATCTCAGAATTTTATGAATCTTATGAAAATGGTTAAATAAAAAACTGGTTAACAGAATTTTATGAATCTTAAGGAAATGGTTATATAAGAAAATGGTTAACAGGAAACGTGAAATTAGGTTTCTACATTCTAAATACTAAACACCTTCCCCCAAGTCTTCTAATCAAGGCATCATTACTTTTTCTTCCTTATTGCAGAGTTGTAGTAAGGTTCTATCTCTCACTAGCAATATAAATACAACACATCTTTCTCCCTTACTATATATTTTATTTACCCCTTCCCCTTACTTAAGGTTAATTTTGTTCCCTGGGTTAATTAAACCAGGTGGTAGCAGAGACGCTGCTTTGATTTTCCCCTCCCATCAGAGAGAAAATAATTTAAAGTTTGAGTTGTGCCTTTTCAAAAAAATAGTACTGAATTAGCCAACTCATTACAATAGATAGGTAAATCAATTAAAGTTCCATGCACGAGGTGATTCGTAACCCATTGTTGTAAGGCGAGGAAACAACGTAACAGGTTCACACTGTTCAGAGTTTCAAAACTGTATTTCGCCTGTTGTGAATTATGCACCAACGGGTAAACATAGAGTGACTTGGCTATACCTAATGAAGTCATTTTGAGGGAGCGATATCCAGATGAATATTTGATCGGTGGTACAAGCGCTAAGGCAGAGTCGCCTTCTTGTCGTAGCGCCGGCGCTGGAGGTTCGGCCATGTTTCCACCAATACCGCCCTAGTGCTTTGTAGGCGGTTTGATCCAATCGAGCAGCCCTAAAACATGTCGATCCGAAAACTGAGTTAACTAAATAATCTCAAACCTCAAGAGAAAATACGAGTAACTACACACATTGAAAAAATGAACAGTACTAAATATACAAATTAAGCATCAATATTGACATTAGAGTTTATTTCTGGGATGGAAAATTGGCACAAATAACCATTACCAAATCGCCAAAATCGCCAGGCAGGCCAAGTATAATGACGAATTTTCATTTCAAGTCTAGATTTCCCACAATGAATGAGCTTAACACTTCACAAAAGAGAAATATTCTTAAAGGAAATCTTACGCTCTTCCCGACACGGTGTGCTGATTTAGAGTTTACAGTGATCTTAAGCGGGAGATGATAATTTTAATATTGTAAGGCAAAAAACAAAAACCTCGTAAAAATTAATTTTTTCGAAAATGAAGAATTAAAAAAAAATCTCTAACAGGAACTTCTGTAGGAAATTAGTGTAAGATTCGATTCCAAGCAGGTTCTAAACCAGAATTGTTAACACAGGGTGTCCCAAAAGTTACTTTTTTCCCCACCATTTTTGAAGTGTCAAAGTGAAATTTAGAGAGCGTTTCCGGGGTGCTTTTAGACCCCAACCACCATCTCAAAGTTTTTGGACAACCCAATGAGAGGGAACCTTTTTCATCTCCATTTTATGCCGAGTGACACCTCATTTCAAAGAATTGTTAGCACTGAATACGATGGTGAAGCCAGAATTCTGATTACTTGGGCAGGGAGATTCGGCTGTTCTACTGTTTTAATGTTTTCAAGGTTAAAAAAAAAAAAAAAAAAAAAATTGTGAAAATTGTAGGCACTCGAAAACGGATTGTTTAAAAAAATCTCTAAGAGGAACTTTTTGTTGGAAATTAGTGTTAAAGTTGATCACACTTCACAAAAGAAAAATATTCTGAGAGGAAATCTTACGCTCCTTCCAACAGTGTGCTTATATGAAATTCACAGTGACCCTAGGACAGTTATGGCCATTTTAATGTCATAAGGTGGAAAACACAAAAAAATTGTACAAATTAAATCACTGGAAAACGAATCGAAAAATCTCAGGGAGGAACTTTTGGTTGGAAATTTGTTGTAGAATCGATCCCGAAAAAGGTGCTCAACCGAAACTGATAACACCCTGTATAAAGAGTATCCCACAAGTAATCCCCCCCCAACCCAATTTTACCGACAGTTATGGAGATACTGAAGTGAAACTTAGTATCAGGGTGCCAGATACTAAGTTTTAAGCAAATAAAAATCAGGATAAAAATGTTTAAGTTTTTGGGCTACACAAAAAGTATGGGGGGGAGTATTGGGCACTTCTAAAAATAATTTTCCATTTTTGCTGGGTGACACGTTTCCCAAAGTACCTACCAAATAATTCCCCTCTTTGGGTAGTCCAAAAACTTTTGGATTTTATCCTGATTTTTATTTGCTTAAAACTGATTACCAGGCACCCCAAAAACACTCTCCAAGTTACACTTCGATATCTCAAAATTTGCGGGAAAAAAGTAGAAGGGTTTGTTTTGGGACATCTGTATATTCTGTTCTTCTGGATTTACTGGCGTACTGCCAGTGTAAGTACTTTACGTTATAAGTCCTAGATATACATCATATGGGCATAATACAATTTAAAGTAAACGGTTAATGCATACTCAATTTCTAGCGCTCAAGTGTTGCCGTCCTTGAATCAATTCTGACCAAAAGATGGTATTTCGTCTTTCGTCCCTGGTTTCTTAATATACATCATGACATATACTACTACATATGAAAATACTATAAATACATGAAACTAATTACACATTTGAAAAAACTGTTAAACTCCAGGGATCGTTTCATAGTGCCTCAAAACGGATTTTCAAGAAGGAAATGTTTATTTTACATTTTTTTAGAACCATCGCAAAAGGTCCAGTTTCTACGAAAATTAGCTAAAAAGATGCTTATCATACGAGTTTAACAGTTTAAAGAGAGATTTATTCACTCTTTGTCTTGAATTCAAATCGTTTTCCACATTGTAGACGAATCTCACTTCAACTATTACAGCCTACATCGCTGATCATGAAAACCAGCAATTCTTGACTGAACATTAACGAGATTTAGATTTGAGAACCACCACGCTTTATTTCAATGTACCTTCGGATTCTCAATTACGAACATACCAACCAAAGAATCTAGGCGTGGCTTTTTTTACCACTTAAAACTACCAACATAACTGATTTTTGGAAAGCAGAATAAACCCCATTTTAACGATTTAAAAAATCACAAATCCAATCAAAAAACAAATAGTAAAATATCTAGCTCATCGCGCCCGGCTCCAAATCTAAAGTTTCAATACCACCCTAATAAAAATGTTAAATTAAGTTAATTAAATTAAATTTAATTTTAATTAAATTTAATTAAATTTAATTAAATGTTAAAGTTAAGTCCTGAAACTGTTGAGCGTAAAACATTAAAGAGAGCGACCGAGAGAATCGGAGAACGGAATATTTCACAGAGTAAACTCATCAGTTGTGATTACATTTTTTTTTTTTTTTTTATATTTATTTTATTTTAACAAGCACCTACTACCTACGTTTTAAACAGCATGGTTCTAGGATTGTTTATACAGGGATACTTCCATAAGAGTAGTTCAATCTGAATTTGGACAATGTTTCATGCATTACTTTGAAATTTTTGAAAACGATACATATTCTTATAGGAAATTTTACGTTGATTCCGAATATACCACATGTTAGTATGCTGAAAAAATTATTTCGCAAAACAAATCGCAAAAAACAGGCTATTTTGAAATTGTTGACTACATTTTTGAAAATTTCAACCCGAAGATGTAATCCAATCATGCTGGCCAACGTACTTGAACTTTCGTTTTGTGTCCTTAACATTTTAAAATTTGTTTGAAGTTCTACGGACAGTTATCGTCTGAAATGACACATACATACATACATATATTTATATACATACATACATACATACATTAAAAAATGCGTTAAACTTCAGAATATGATTCAGAATGGCCTGAAACGGATTTCTGCACAAATTTTTTTCAAAAAATCACATTCTACAAATTTTGAGGCGAGAGCAATAGGCTAAAATGATTAATAATGAGCAAAACCGAGGTATAATTCTCAAATGTTCGAGCCATTGTAATATTTCAACGTGAATAGTTCCCAATAGGCAAGATACTTCTGGCAAACGAATGGCCTGCTTAGTGATTTCAAGAGATTCGAATTTCGAAACAATATATAAGCAATGAGTGTACATTATGTAAACTATATTGCATTATTTCACTATATTGCATCATTATTATAATAATATAAAAATATTGAAAAAAATGAATAAATAAATTATAGGATTTCAACAGAGATGCATTTCGAATTCACCTATAAACCTGATAACCTAAAGGAAGCGCCCCAATTTTCCATAGACTAGTTGATACAAGTCCCCAATATTTGCAAAATTATAATTGTAAATTCTCTATAGCTGACGTTATAGTTGTCAGCACTAGTCTCGAAGAACTTTTAATTCAGCTAAGGAAAATATTCGATAAGGACTTCTAGCTAAAAGAAATGAATTATTTTGATAATCCAAATGTATGAAACCGAATTTTTCAAGAAACGCATTGGGTCAAAATTTTAATATGTTTCTATTCTATTTTCTTATAGCTGAAGAAGTGAGGAACACTCTCATGTTAGTCACAAAGAAGATCGGAATAGTGTGTTTCATAGATTTTTAGAAATAGGTGCCTACATTAAAAAACACTAAGATGTATCATCTTAAGAAACTCACTCGCTAGGCTGCCAGATACACACCTGTAAAAAAATAAAATTACCCATTAAAAATTGGAAAAATTCATGGCAGAGTGTCAAATTGTTGAAATAAGCAATAGTTAGAATGAGAAAAAAGTTCCAGTCATGCAGCTTGATCGTATGAACGAATTTTCGCAGATTATCCTACTATATTGTTTGAGCTTTGTTTTAACATTTGTGCACTTTGAGTGCGAAGAAATTGTAAACCACGAATTTTCTGGCAATTAAACTCATTCTAAATCATGCTTTAAAGATTCAAAACAGATTTTCAATTTTTAGCAATTTTTCAGTTTTTTAATCGATTTTTCAACAAATATTAATGCAATTTTAATATGTTCAAACAAATCCAAGTTGACCGCTGGGATGATCAATTAATTTCCAATCTCGCGCCAAACAGTCCAAACACTGCGCCAGAATCTCAGCTTTCCAACGGTATAATAAATCTTTATTTTACTTTGTTAAATGGGGGAGAAATGTATGTTTGTATCCAAAATCGCATTCACCGCACCAGCTCCTCGCACTCGTTGGGGATCGTTGTTTGTATCGATTCTGGTCTGTTTGACAGAATTGCACTCATCTTACTCATTTCCACACAGCACAAAGCGTACTAAAACGTAATTTTTTCGGTTTTTTCCCAAGTTGGTGTTGCAAATATCAATAAATGAACATCATTTCGAGGTTCAGCACGAAAAAATACTCCAAAATCATGTATTACATGCGGCAATTGAATACCTTCAAAAACTCAGTATTTTGCAAAAAATACCGAGTTATTCGTCATTTCTTCGTGACATTTAACGTAGAATTCGAATCTGCAATAAAAAATTGCGGTTTTCATTTGAAAAAACGAAGTTTATGTAATTTGCGCCACATCTGGCGCATTTTTCTGAAATCTACGTAAAAATTATGAAGAATGGCGTTGGTCCCAATTTTTTACGATGAATTCAGAGGAAACGAAGGGGGGTGTAACCATTCCGTGGGACACCCTGTATATATATATATATATATATATAAAAAATAGAATAACTCACGTTGTTAGAGTTTTTAAAAACTGATTTATTGGAATATAACACAATACGGACTTGATACGGACTTGGTGTTACATCGGACGGCGGAACAAGACTGAAGGTTGGAGCCGCCTACGGGCTATATATATAGGATAGTAATGCGTGATCAGCAGTTTGCTGTTACAATACGCCTAGTGTCGCCTAGTGTGTACGTAACTTTCTTTTTGGGGTTAACAAAATTTTCAAAGTTCAAAGTTCAAAATTAATAAAAAATTTTCAAAGTTCAAAATTTAAAGTTTCAAAGTTAAGTTAGTCCGCATTATTAAAAATATGATATTACAAACATTACGTTACATTACATTTCCATTATAACAATGTCATAATACTACCACAAATACTAGTACGAAAATTAGTACGAAAAATTAGTACAAATTATTGCAAAAATACAAAATTAATACAAAAATGCGAAATTACAAAAATACAAAAATACAAGATTAATACAAATTAATACAAAAATACTAGTATGAAAATTAGTACATTAACAAAGTACAACCTAAAACCTATTACATGATAATACAGAGAAAAACAGAGTTTTGATTACAAATTACAGAAATTAGGTTACAGATGCTTGCACTGTATTGTATTGTACTGTACTACTGTTTTGTATTGTAATGTTGTACAATAAAAATACGGTTACTGATGGTTTGGGGAAAGCCTTACTTTTCTTTTGTGGCGGTAGTACTGGGTCATAATGTATGTGACGAGTGACACGAGGAATAAGTACAGGAGGATGGTCCAAAAGCTGGGTGTTTTGAGTTTCTCATAATACGAGATGGGAATTGCGCGGGCATCGGGCATGTGAACTAGGTTAAGGTCGAGACCTTTTAGTTGAATTTCCGATTCCGGATATTGAGAGGGTTGTAATTGTAGTTTGATGGAGTTCATGATCAGGGGTCGGCCGGACAGTTCCTTTCGGGGGGCAAACAAAGTTTGGTCATGGTATACTAATCGGTCCGTCCCTGGTTTCGCGAGATGGATTCCGTATAGGGTTCGGACTTCTGTCCCTTCTGTATTAATAATTTGAATCGTGTCTCCGTGTGGGAAGACAAGAAGGTATTGGTTGATTTCCGGTTATATATATATATATATATATATATATATATATATATATGGGTATATCTAAGAAGTAAATGATTTCGCTACTTCCCACGAAACATTGGACTTGAATGTAGGATTGAATCTCAAACAGGGCCTTATTGGAGTAATCTAGGAAGACCAAAATAAAAAATAACGATGTCTCATTCCAGTTATAAGGTGTTCTAGTGTAGTGATAATTGCGTTGACTCGTCCTAACTCCAAGTTTATATATTTGAGATGTCTTAATTCTTTGATGATCACGCGGTTATTGTGTGCTATGGTATCTATGGTTTTGTTAAAATTCTCTAATATTGCTTGGTTGATAGAATACTGTGACTTTATTTGTTCCTGAAGGTCCTCTTGCTTGTTTGATAAATGGTTCAGGATTTTATTGTATTTCTCCTCATCGCGGGAGTCTAGATTACCAGTGATGAATTTTACTAACGCAGTCCCCGTTTAGATCTAGTTTTGGGTGGAGTTATTATGATATTGTCTAGTTTCTGGTCTATAAGTCTGAAGGTGTGGTTTACGGTGGCTGTGAGCATCATCGTTTTTTCGGCGGTGTGGGAACTGTTGTGGAATGTTTTGAGGGTTTCGTTGTAAGTCAGTCGCAGGAGGTTGAGTTGATCCAAAATTTGATTGAGGTCGTAATAGTGTGAAAGGGTGTGGTAGCCCTTGACAATTTTTGCGGGTTTCATATTCACTGCAATGAGCCCAGGGTTTGAGGTTACATCGATAACCTCGATTCCGTACGTCGCCATGAGAAAAAGGGGGAGAACGATCCTGGAACAATGAAAATCGATAAGGAGTTTTAGGACAGTGAACCCTTTAAAATTTCGGAACACATTTGTTCTCGAAGTTGGGGAATATCCTTTTGTTCGAAGGACAGGGCTTCTTTATGTGTTAATTTTTTTGCAAATTGGCACATAAACACACCACAGTCATCGAAATTTTCTTGTTGGGGAACAGTCCTCAGAAGGGTGGTTCTCCAGTTTTCGGAATCGAGCATAACATTCCTTTTCTCGAGGTATTCGAAGGCTAGGTAAGATTGGATGTTCTCGAGGATCTCGATTGCGATTTTGTTAGCTGTTCCTAGTTTGAGTCTGTTTTCGGAAAGGGAGTCTAGGTACCTAATTTCTTTTTCTTTGACGTCTACTATGACCAAGGACCAATGGTTGTTTTCATGGATCGGAAAGATGATAAAGTCTTTTCCGAATATGTCGGACCTACTCGTGAATTTCCTTACTCTGTCGTAGCCCCCAGATTTCAGTAGAGGATAAAGGAAGGTGTTGAAACAGTGGGTCGAGGGTAAGTTTCTATTATTGCGACTCCTTTCGTCTAAGAGTTCCATATAGAAATTGATGATCATATCATCGACCCAGTTTCCTGGTTTTAGAGTAAGGAGGTTTTGTCTCGTTATTTTTAAGCCGTATTTATGGGCAAGAGTTTCGGAGGGCGGTGCTTGATCATCCCAAGCGTTTTGCACGTTGGTTTGATAAAACTTCCGTGGGGGTTTGATGTTTGTTAAATGTATTTTTTCTTTAGTGTTGTGGTGACGGGGTTGTATGAGGGCTGTTTTTGTTATTGGATCAATTTCCTTTAACTGTTCTTTATTAAATTTGGGTTTTGACTTACTTTGACGTTGCGTTGTTTTGACAAAAACTTCAGGTGGCAATTCTGGGGGGTCTATTCGTCCTATGTTTTTTGTGTTGGTCAGGTTTTCTTTGTGTTCTTTGAACTTGTCTGTCATGTGAGTGTAAAGAGCCTTGGTTTTTTCCTTGTGTTCGTTGAGGTAATTATTTGTTATTATTTTATCTAAATCTATTTCTACTAATGGTCTGTTGTTTATGTGTCCGTAAAGTAGTTCAAAAGGGGTTAATTTCGATACTGAGTGTATCGTATTGTTGTATGCGATGATCGCGTAATTGACTTTGGTACGGGTGTTGGAGGTCTTGAACGCTTCTTGTTGGTTTAGGAGTCTCACGTGTTCGATTAGGGTTGAATGGAATCTTTCTATGATTCCGTTTGACTCTGGGTGTTGGGAAGAAATATAATGAATATTTATTTTGTGTAAATCCAGAAGTTCCTTTATGAGGCTGCTCTGAAATTCGGCACAGTTGTCCGATACTATAGAATTAGGTATACCGTGGTGAGTAAAAAATTTTAGGAGTCCGTTTACTAGTTCCATGCTTGTGGACGAGTTTAGGGGGTATGCTTGCGCGTAACGGGAAAATGTACAAATTACTGTGAGGAATTTCGTATTTTCTATTGTGAATTTATCGATGTGAAGGGTCTCCAATGGCCGTGAGGCGGTTGGTGTTACGTTATATTTGATTTTGAGGGGAGATCTCTCATATTTGCTCCTAAGGCATAATTCGCAATTATTAATGAATTTTTGTATTGTTGTCTTTAAATTGGGCCAGTAGAATTCTCGTTTTAACTTCTCGTATGTTTCTTCTATTCCTCTGTGATTAGTGTGACCTTCATGGTAGTTGCGGATTATTTTGGTTTGTTCTTCGTTAGTTTGTATGTCTCTTAGTTTTTTGGTGTACCTCGTGATGTCTATTTCCGTATGGGTGAATTGTTTGGTGACTACTTGCACAAATTTCTCATAGGTATCAGTTTCAAAATATATACCATATTTGACCTTTGGGTGAATAAATTCCTTAACAAATTTTGTAATTTCGGATTCGAATTGTGATTCGCTGACTGTTACTATCATGCGCGTTTTGTTTCCGAATAATTTGATCGTCGTAACGGGTTTAAAAACAGGGTGTCGTACGGTAGTGAGTAATATTTGATTAGTGCATAGGTTCACGGGTTGGTCTCTGATACTTATTGTCGTTACGGTGTTGCCGATAAAATTCGAGTGTACTGTAAGGCCAGACAAAGTTTCTAAGTTATCGGAGTGAGAGTGAGTTTCTCCTCCCTCCTCCGGGTCAAAGTTGGCTATCACTGAGTCGGAAGACTCATACTCGTTTTCGATTGCGTTTAGATTTTGCGAGACAGATTTTGGACTCGGCGAGACAGACTTTGTTTGCGGCGGTCGGGACAGCGCGTCAGCGTTCGTGTTTAATGCTCCCTTTTTGTATACTATCTCAAAGTCGTAAGCCTGAAGTTTGGTTTTCCAGGCGAACAGCCTTGAGCTAGGTTCTTTGTGGGAAAATAACCACTGAAGGGGGCGATGGTCTGTGTAGATTGTGAACTTCCTTCCAAAAAGGTATGGTCGGAAATAACCCACAGCGTAGACTATTGCAAGGAGTTCTTTCTCGATGGGCGAGTATTTCTGTTCAGAGTCATTTAGTGTACGACTGGCGTAGGCAATCGGGAGGTCCGCATTGTTAGTTATTTGGCTGAGAACAGCTCCTAATGCTACGTTACTCGCGTCCGTTGTGAGGTGGAAAGGTTTGGTAAAGTCAGGATACTGAAGTATCGGATCATTGCACAGGAGGTTTTTACACGTTTCAAAGCAGTTTACGTAATCGGGGTCCGTTATGTCTATCGTCGCATCCTTTTTTAAACATTGAGTTAAGGGTTTAGTCAGTCGGGCGAAGTTGTTGATAAATTTTCTGTAGTACCCTAACAGTCCTAGAAAACCCTTGATTTCCTTTGGTGTTTTAGGAATAGGATATTTCTGTATGGCTGATATTTTATCGGGGTTAGGTTTTACTCCCTGTGGGGTTACTACATGTCCTAAATAACTAACTTCGCGTTTGAGGAAGTCTGTTTTGTCGAGTTGTACCTTTAAGTTCGCGTCCCTAAGGCGTTTAAAAACGGCTTCTAAGCGTTGGATGTGCTCTTGCAGGCTAGTACTGAATACTATTATGTCGTCGAGGTAGACACAACAGTACTCGTTAGCAATTCCGCGTAATATGGTGTCAATAGCACGTTGGAAAGTCGAGGGTGCATTACGCAATCCGAATGGGACTCTAGTCCATTCTAGATGGCGTGTGGGCGTGCTGAACGCTGTTTTCTCAATACTGTTCGGATCCATCTCAATCTGGTGAAATGAGGATTTCAAATCGATCGTACTAAAGTATTGGCACCTCCCTAATTTGTCTAGTAATTCTGAGACTTGGGGAAGAGGGTATTTGTCCTCTATCGTTTTTTGGTTAAGCTTCCTGTAATCGACAACAACTCGAAATTTTTGTTTACCGCTATTGTCTGCCTTTTTTGGGACAATCCAAATGGGGGCGTTCCAAGGGCTTTCAGAGTTTCTAACGATGCCTTGTTGAAGTAATTCCTCCATTTGTTTGTCTAGTTCCTCTCTGTATATTTCGGGGAACCTATAGTTTTTCGCGTATACCGGTACATTGTCTGTCGTCCTAATCACATGTTTTACGTTGTTTGTGAAGGTCAGGTAAGTGCCGTCTTGATGAAAGATATCCGCGTATTTTATTACTAACTGGGAGATAGCTGTTTTTTCTTCCTCGTTCATATGGTCCATCCTGAGTTGTCCTAGATCGAATTTGAATTTGGGACAGTCGAAATTGTTGAAGTTTTGACTCGGATTTTGTGATTCGTGTGATGGTGTTAATTCGTTCGGGGTAATCTGTTCAACTGTTACAGGGAATGTTTGTACGAGTCTCGTGGGTTTTTCTTCTGAATTTAGGACGTGAACATGGGCTTCGAAGTTGTCTACTCGTACTAAGCATTGTGGTATTTCTATGGGACCTATCTTTTGGTAAGGGACGATAGCGTCACCTTCTTCAACATTGTTTATTTTCAATTTGATTTGTTGGACGCACCTACTGTCAATGTTATGGATTTCGTTGGTTTTGAGGTTTAAAAATTGGAGGGGTATGTCAACCTTTGGTGTTCTTAGGACGTTTTCATGCAGCATTATTCCGGCTCGCAGTAGTCTAAGATTGTCTAAGCCCAAGAGGAGGTCAAATCTGCTGTGGAAATCGAAGATGTTAAATTTTAAATTTAGACCTTTGGTTTGGAAGAGTTCGCCACATGGGACCATTGCGTTAGTTTTTGCCTTAGAAATTCCGTGTACGGTTTTTACAAGGAAAGTACTTTGGGAAATTTTGTCGGGGAAAAATTTGTTGGCTATTTCGGGGTTTATAAAACTTGCAGAAGCACCAGTATCGATTAGAATTTTTAGGTTTAGTTTAGGCATAGTTATGTACGTTAGTTCGTCAGTCGGTTTAGAGTATAGTGACATTAGGTCGTATGTGGGGGTTCGAGGCTGGTGTGGTCTAAAAAATCTGTGATCTCGTCTATGTTATGTTCATAGATCGGGTCGATGTCTTGGGTCTGTTCATCTTGTAAGATTTGCCAAGTTTCATGGTCCCGATTTTGTTCCTCAGAGTCGGGAATTTGGGGTTCGTCATTTTCGAGGTTATGGAAATTTGGGTTAGATGTCCTCCAAGACATAGGCGTCCATTTTTGAGATTGGGGTTTCGCCGTTGGGGTTCTATGGGAATTAGTTTGAGATGTTTTGGGTTGTTGAGCAGGCCTATTATACGTTTGCGCGTTTTGGTTTGGGGAGGTTTGGTTTTGATATTGATTTGGGGTATATTGAGGTTTCGATTGATATTGAGGTTTCGGTTGCCAAGGTGGGCCGGGCCTCGACTGGCCGCCTTGGGCAAGGCTTTGCAATAGTTGGTAGGCTTTAGCAACTGGTGTTTGGTATTGGTTTTGAGTGGGTCTGGGCGTGAAACGCGATGTTTGTGGTTGAAACGAGGGGTTTGGTCTTGGGACGTTCCGGCTCGTTGACGCAGCGGCAGGTTGATAAGCCGGATGAGCGGAGGAATAACCTGGGGAAGGTTTGTTCCTGGGTTTTAGGTTGAAGTCGTTTGTCAACATAGTGAGAGCCATTCCCAAACTGGTTTGGTTAGTGTTTGTTTCAATCGACGTGCCAACTTCATACCCGAAAAAAAAAGCGGTCGGGTGGTATTGTATTTTCTGCACAGAATGCCGATGGAACGTTGGTAGGTTAGCTAGGACGAATGATGTGGAAACGACTGAGAAGAAAAAGCAAGGGAAAGAGGGGGGTTTGCGCTTTTTTTCTGAGGGAGATGAGAGTACAGTTGCTGATAACTCCATGTCGAACCGGGTTGGGTTGGTCAGAGGGGGGCATGGAGATACACGTTTGATGCGTGCATGCGATGGGAGGAGGTTGTAGTTGAAATTGCCAGTATTTTCATTTGGGCAGCGGTGTGAGTTGATATTGCAGCTGGCCTGAAATCAACTAGATTCCAACCAAGACTCACCCCTAGCCACTTACCACTGGCCTACCACTACCCTAGTTATTCAAATAGAAAATGTGAGTGAGGGAGGTACATTACATCAACAAAAATCGAATGAAGCGTTTCTAAAAGCCCACAGTCAGAGCCGTATTGATTCCGTTCAGCGTAGGTTGTGCAGTCAAATGCAACATAAAAAGAAGGTGAACGGTGCATCGAATCAGGAATTTTTCATTTCATTTTATGCGGTTTATGGTGGGGAGGAAATATTAAGTCCCTGTTTTCGACCGGAGACCGGGCCTTTGTTAGAAACCAAGAAAACCTCAAATACTTTTACCTTATAGGTTTGTTATTTTCAACATTAAACCTTTGTATTCCTGTTTTTGTCGATTTGGTTCCTGTGTAGATCTGGTTCGTATCTGTGTAAATTGAAATTCAAGGGAAATCGGATTTGAGACATAAGTGGTTGTTGTAAGACTGATGGTTCTGGGAATACAGCATTACGAAATTTCCCCATTTTTTTCCTAGTAAAATTTCCCCAAATTTTCCAAGTCGGGCCGTGGGACCGAGGGCCGTTAAGTGTTAGTACATGTTTTCGAGCGAGCCTCTCATTCTTACTTTCGATATCTGCTCTAATGGGAGTATTACATGGTGGGTTTGTTATCTGTATGAGTATGTTATCTGCTCTAATGGGAGTATTACATCGTGGGTTTGCCCTACTACCCTCACAGGCCCGGAGATGACCCTTTGAGTAATATTTTCTTCACACTTTTTTCTATTTACAAGTACGGACACTAAACGATGAACTTAGTTTAGTAATTTATTGCTGAAAAACATCTTGAAAAGAAAAAAAAAACTATATTTGCGATCAAAATTTTACCAATAAGTCAAATGTGCATGAGGCATTACTAACAAAAGAGATAAGTACTCTGCAAGCACGTGTAGGTAAGAAATGAAGAAAGAGTGCTACATTACCTAGGTACCTAAAAAATGTCTAGTTTTCAGGAATATTGGGAAATACCTATAATCTTACCTATACCTAGTGTTAAAAAGGAAGATGAGGAAAGAACATAAGAGGTTTAGAAAAATGGGCATTTGCGCCTAAAGAAAATAATTATAATTCAAAAATTAATTATGATTGATCAATAAACAAATGAAATAGTAAAATAAAGGGAATGTGTGGATTATATATTAGATGGCCCCCTACCAATTTCATTGCAATCAAATTATTACATCATTCTGCGCAAGTGCGAACATCAATTACTTCATATATAATTTTCTGGTTTCCTAATTGACCGATTTTGACAACATATCTAAATGTTATCTATATGTTATGGAATTTATCAAGATCATTTAAAGCATTTCAATGATCTGTACATGTTACGGATACGAGGAAACTATGTGGCACACCCAACGTGGCAGACGTTTTTATTGTATTTTACCTATTGTCATCAGAAGCGAAATCGACGAGGTGTGCCACGATTCCTAATGTAAGAAAAGAGGAAGCTTGAAATGATTTTCAACGGGAAAAAAGTGGCATTGCAATACCCATACCCACGTGGTTGACAGGTCAGCATTCGCTCAAAGTGCCGAACCACGAAAACATGCTAGGCTATTCAGTTTGCCGCCTTATCACGAGACACACCACATGTGGGGGAGAAGGGAGTCGTTGTCTCGTTCGACTGAGGGTGGAGAGATACAGAGGGAGGTTGAGAGAGAAAGAGAGAGAGAGAGAGTGAGAGAGAGAGAGAGAGACAGAGTGAGCGACTGGTCCTTATCACCGTAATGGGGACTACATGTGTGTTGCCACTCAGAAGGAATGTTCAATTGCTATGCGAGCCACAGTATCTTCATCTCGACTGTTCACTGGTACACTAAGGTGTAACGCTTGGATGGCAATCCTCCCCCGTAACAAAAACCTTACAAATGCGACGGATCGAGAAGGGGAAAGTGCAACGTGATGTTATATTTCGTATTCAATTTTCGTAAATATATGTAGGGGATTGAGCTGCTGAAATAAAAACAAAACCATTAATGAATCATTTCTAAAAAAAAATAAAAAAAAAAAAAATAAAAAAAAAAAAAAATAATAATAATAATAAAAAAAAAAAAAATAAAATAAAAATAATAATAACTTTTTTTGTTTGCTTCTTTCAATTGAAATGAGTTTTGAGGGGCTCCTACGTACTGGCTTACTATTTCCAAACCAGACGTATTCAATCCTAAACTTCATGACCGAATGTGGAATCTTTCTGAGTACGAAACACAAATGTTCAGGTTCTATAAATCTCAGATTTAACATAACGCCCTAGCCAAATACCTTACTCATGCCTAATACTTACTCTGCCTCGAGAATGGAGTTACAAATGACACCGCGCATATTCCTGGCACGGGCAAGTGCAGGATTTTTGTTGCCGCTCTGGAGGAAGCGAAGAAAAAGCTGAAATGATCAGGATCCTCCAGGGGAACATGCATCGGAGCAGCACAGCTTGTAACTTTTACCAGAAAAAGAGATTTGAGGGGCCTTTCAGAACCTCTTCTCTTTAATTCAAGGGTGCTCTTTCAACGTGAGGTCAAATATCTGGGTGTATACCTGGATACAAAACTCACCTGGAATAAACACCTAGGATACATTGCAAACAGATGCAGAGGAGCGCCAAGCGTACATGTGGGAAAGTATGGGGGCTACAACTGCGGATGGTCCTGTGGATTTACACTGCCATTGTTAGACCCATAATAACGTACTGTTGCATTGTATGGTGGCACAAGGCAGGTCAGGTGGGAGCTCGACAAACTCTCACCAGCATCCAGCGACTGGCCTGTCTAACTATCACCGGAGCAATGCATGGTACACCCACAGCAACCATGGAGGTTCTACTGGGTCTACCCCCAGTGGATTCTTCATAAAAGGAGAGGCCATGATGGTCTCCCTTAGGCTGAAATGGAATGGCTCTTGGCGGACAACCCCTCACCGAGGTCATACCAATATATTGGAACTGATACAAGAACCACTACTCGACATGGTGGCCGATATCATGCCCAAAACTCTCTCCCAACCCCATCTCTACACGTCAATCATTACAAGAGAGGGGCTATGGGAGAACAAATGCTGCTCCAATGACATCATCTGGTTCACAGATGGGTCAAAAATGGAAGCAGGAACTGGCGCAGGAATACATGGGGCCAAACCCAGGTGGAACACCTCGTTTCCACTTGGGCAACACACCTCTGTATTCTAGGCAGAAATTGTGGCAATCGAGGCAGCAGCTGCGGAGAGTCTTAGGAGGGGGCATAAAAAAGCCCACGTCCGCATCCTTTCTGACAGTCAAGCGTTGATAAAAGCACTAACGGCTCCAACCATCTCGTCCCGAGTGGTATGGTGCTGCATGCAAACCCTCAACAACCTAGCCAAACACAACCGGGTTCGCCTGGAGTGGGTGCCGGGGCATAGAGGCATTATTGGCAACAAAAAGGCTGACGAGCTCGCCAGAAGGGGCTCCCAAACCCCATTTGTAGGGCCTGAGCCAGCAGTCGGTTTGCCAAAAACCACCTTCAGAAAAACCATCAACACGTGGGTCAACCAACAAACCGCTAAAAGATGGTCCAATATTGAAGGACACACCCACAGTAAACTTATGGTGGCTGAACTCAATACCAAAATCACTGAGGGGCTACTTAGGAAAACCGTAGGGAACTAAAAACACTGGTTGGCCTCATAACCGATTTTGCACCCCTACGATTTCACCTACATCGCATAGGGGTCACACAAAACTGAACCCTGTGCAGACTATGTGAGGAGACTGACGAAACCACATCCCACATAATCTTCGAGTGCCCTGCACTCACCCATCGCAGAATTGAGCTCTTTGGGGCCCAAACCCCCCATTCTGAGCGAACAATTAATCAAGAGCCTCCCACCCCTTATCAGGGGGCTGAGTCTCTTTGATTAAACAAAAAACTCTCAGGAAAGTACAATAAGCCAACAGGCTTCCGTGCTGGGGGCTCAAAACCCCCGCCCTGAAAGTTTTTTCTTCATCTACATCTACATCTAGGGGAACATGCATCGGAGCAGCACAGCGGACTCTCTGCTAAAACAGTTCCGACTGGAGAAGAGGGCAGACATAATGCTCCTTAGTGAGCAGTATAATGATAAGACTGAGAACTGATATTGTGACACAACCAAAACAGCGGCAATATAGGCTTCTTCGTCCTGGGATGTACAGGTGCTCCGAACGGGAACTGGAGAGGGTTTTGTTCACGTTACGGTGGGGGGATCACTTTTTATAGTGACTATCTCACCCCCAATGAGAGCATTTCCCAATTCAGGGCAAAGCTGAGGGCTCTGGAGGACAGAATCAGCGACATCGGCGGGAGCGCAGTAGTGGCTGGTGATTTTAATGCCAGCGCCCACGAATGGGGTATGAACTCCACTAACAGTAGGGGCAGACAGATCTTGGAGATGGGAGCACGGACGGGGTTGATCGTGTTGAATGTTGGTACGACCCCGACGTTTAGTCGCCGGAGCCAGCGGGGCATAATCCCTGACGTTACCTTTGCCACAGAAGACTTGGTGCCGCGGGTGAGAGATTGGATGGTCATGGATGACTATAATGGCAGCGACCACAAGTACATCTCTTTTGTACTGGTCCAGAGGGATAGGAGACAGGGGCCAGCTACCCGGCTCACACGGGGCTGGAACCTTTCCAACCTGGATCTCCCGGCTTTGGAGGAGTCGCTGAGACTCGGTGATGGACTCCTAGCTGCGAAGTGGGAGAGCATTGAGGTCACCACGAGACAGCAGTCGCAGCGGCTTGTAGAGGAGACAATGGAGGTGATTCGGAATGCCTATGACCTGTCCATGCCCAGGAGGAGAGGCACCCCAAGGAGGAACCAGGTGTATTGGTGGTATGACGCGATTGCAGCCCAGCGAAAGGAATGTATCAGGCTCCGGCGCAAAGCTCAACGAAGTAGAGGAGCTGCCCAAACGTCAAGGCAGGAGGAGTTTTGTGCAGCCAGAAGGCGCCTCCGGAGGCTGATCAAGGAGAGCAAGGCCAAGTGTTGGTTTGCCTCTATCAAAGAGGTTGATGAAGATCCATGGGGAACGGGCTACAAAATTGTAATCAGGAAACTGATGAGAGGAGGCACGGTGGTGCTTGAGGACGAACTTCTGGAGAGAGTCGTCGGTGGGCTTTTCCCCCAGCACCTAACCGTAGAAGATACTGAAATGGAGCTCCTGGGCCGGACGGGATTCCTGTGGTGGTCCTGAAGGTAGCAGCAAAATCTGTACCGCAAAATCTGTTAGCCTGTCCTCCTGGACAAGGGGAAGGAAGACAAGAGACAACCCTCTGCATGGAGGCCCCTGTGTCTTCTGGACACCTTGGGCAAGGGACTGGAAGTTCTTTTGCAGCCAAGGATCGTGGCAGCAGTGGAGTCAGCGGGCGACCTGTCGCCGAGTCAGCATGGATTCCGAGCCAGACATTCCACGGTGGGGGCCATTCAAGAAATGGTGAATGGCCTACAGATGACAATGAGTAAAAACCACCGCTCGAGACCGATGGGACTGTTGGTGACGCTGGACGTGACCAACGCGTTTAATTCAGCCAGGTGGCTTGATATAATCAAGGCTTTCGAGGTCGATTTCAGGGGGGTAGCATACTTGGTGAGGATGCTGAGGCACTATCTGAAGGATAGATCGTTGATCTACGAGTCAGCGGACGGAACAAGACGGAGGCCCCTGACGTCCGGGGTCGCTCAGGGCTCTATCCTTGGCCCACTGTTGTGGAATATGAGCTATAACAGCTTGCTGTGTCCCCAACTGCCTGAGAAGACGCACTCAATCGGTTATGCCGATGATGTAGCCGTCGTTATACTTGGAAGGACCTTAGACGAGCTGAAGATCAGATTGAACATGGATATGGGGCGGGTGACGGAGTGGTTGCTCTCACACGGCCTGTCCCTCGCTGCCAATAAGACTGAGCTGGTCTTGGTCACAAGCAGAAGAGTCCCCACAGCTGTACCATTGAAGGTGGCAGGAGAGGAGATTATGACGCGGTCTTCAGTCAGATATCTCGGGGTCTATGTTGACCGCTCCAAGCTGAAATATGGGGACCATATAAAGCGCACGGCTCAAAAGGCGTCTCAGGCAGTGACCAAACTCAGCAGGATAATGCCGAACATTGGCGGCCCTAGGCAGCCCACGAGGCGTTTGTTTATTGGGTGATTCACTCCATTCTGCTATATGGAGCGGAGATATGGGGCAATGCAGTAAGGCGAGAATGCTACAGGAAACCACTTGCAGCAGTGCAGCATATAGGGGCTCTACGAGTTGCTCGTTCGTACCGCACGGTATCAGAAGAAGCAATACCCGTGGTCGCTGGTGTTGTGCCGATTCACCTATTAATCGCGGAGCGAAGAGCCTTTTACGAGAGGCGGGATGATGTCCCCAGTGAAGCGGCCAAGAAGGAGGAGCGAGAAAAGACGCCGAATGCGTGGCAGGACGAGTGGACAGGTGGACACAAGGGGAGATGGATAAGGTGTGTCATCCCTGACTTGAGGAGATGGGTGGCCAGGGGATATGGGGAAGTGGATTATTTCCTGACCCAATTCCTTACTGGTCACGGCCTTTTTATGGCCTACTTGTTTAGAATGAATACGGCGTGGAGCCCCAAGTGCCCATATGGGGATTCCGACTGGGACGATGCTGAGCACACATTCTTCTGGTGCGATGGCCATTCGAGTGACCGAGAGAGTTTGTCCTGCGAGACAGGAGTTTTTACGCCCACGGCAGCGGTGAATATTTTGCTAGAAAGCAGCACGAAGTGGAAAACGGTTGCCCAATATGTGCAAGACGTGCTACGGAGAAAGAAGGTAAGATGGCGGAAACAATCAAGACGTGAGAATAAGCAATTTGGATAGCAGCTGGACATCGGTGGACGAAAACAATGATGAAGTGGAAGAAGGCGAGGAAGATGAATGAAGGCACTCCTGAACCTCCCACCGGGGGGACGTAAGGAGAAAAAGATCTGTAAATCTTGTATAAGACAGAGCAAATGCGAGAATAGGCATTTTGAGGGCGAAATGTCAAGAAAGAAGAGGCTTAAAGCCGAAGAGAGAGAGGGGTCAACCCGAAGTAATGTGTTAAACAGTCCCGGGTTGGCCCTTGCCTCAGGAGTATCAAAGGGACCACTAGGAGTCGCCCTCCTACTACGCCCCGATTTTAAAATCCTAAACTTCATGACCGAATGTGGAATCTTTCCAAGTACGAAACACAAATGCTTAGGTCCTATAAATCCCAGATTTAACATAACGCCCTAGCCAAATACCTTACTCATGCTTGGTCGCAATTGTTATACCTCTCAACTCACAACATCCCGACAAGTATTGCATGCGCAAACGTGAATTTCTCATAATGTCGGTTTCTCATCATCTGTTGGTTTGATTTCGTTCAAACTCGGTTGGTAGTTGGGTATATGTTCTGGGAAAATGCTCTATAAATTATAACGCGATTGTTGGAGTAATAACCACTGCGCATGGGCGAAACTAATATCGATTGTCACCGGCAAAACTCAGAGTATAATAGATTGATTTTGATGAAATTCTCAGGGATTCTGCGGGTTTGCTTCTAGACCGTCCCCTATAAATTTCATTGCCGTTGCATGAATAGTGGTCTGTGCAATAACTATAGCGCATGCGCAAAACTAAAATTTATCAACGCAGACAAACTCCGTGACTAATGGATCGATTTTTATTAAATTTTCGGAGATCTTGCGGTTTTGGTCCTGTACAGTCCCATTTACATTTCATTGCCGTTGGAATATTAGTAGTCTGTGTGCATGCGCAAACGTTAATTTCTTATAACATCGACTCCTTACCATCTGTTGGTCCAATTTCGTTAAAACTCGAGAGGTTGTTGGGTACAGGGTGATGCTCTTTGTATTTTATTGCGTTCGCTTCAATAATATTCAACTATTGCGCATGCGCAAGACCAATATTGGATGGAACTTCGAGAATAACGAATCGATTTTGATGAAATTTTCAATTATTCTGTGGGGTAACCTTTAGAAAATTTTAGCACATGCAAACATGAATTATAGCGCTAGTTCGCATTCCAGCAAATTCATTTATACACATGAATTAGAAACTGTTATATTTTGCATTCAACCATTTCGACTCGGACTTTTTCTTCAAATAATTCTATACGTCCATGCTACAATGTGTGAGGAAGCTCTACTGCCCACCCAACTTGGCCCTTTTTTTTGCAATTTCCTTGGGTCTACAGAAAGGGATTGTAAGCAATTTTCAAGTTTTCCACCCCCACCCAAACCATGGGCTGTAGGCTTCGGTAGTATGAGGACTGTATCCTGTCGCATCTATTCGGCGATCGGCGATTGTGTTATCATTTTTCATCTGACATTCTGGACAGAATACCAAGAGATGAGAAAAACGTTTTTAAATTAAATACCTAAATATATATATATATATATATATATATATATATATATATATATATATATATATATATATATATATATATATATATATATATATATATATATAAGGGGTCATTTCACGCGAACGGCCAAACTTTTTTTTTCGATATTTTTTAAAAGTCCTGATTTTCTAGTATGCTGTACCCATTGGTAATACAAGCTAGGAACCAAATTTTCAGACCCCTTCTTCGCCCAGCCTTTTCTCTACAACTGTCCGAAGTTTAGGGGTGAGCGCCAAACACTAAGTTTTTTTTTAATTGCTCAACCGTTATTGTGCCCGAAAAAATAAGTAAGGTGGCCAATTGTTATGGTAAATCGTCTGCTCTTTCTGGTAGTCATGTCTAAATTTAAGCTTCCTCATGAAAACTCAAAATAAAAACTTCTTTTTCACATTTCATCAATTTGGCATTTTTTGCAATTTTTTTTTTAAATCTTAAATCATACCTACCAGTATGTAGAATACGAGGGTAAGAGGACGTAATGGGCCGACAAACGCTTTGTCGCCAGTGGTACTTAATGCACGGCCTGAACTCCCAAAAAACGTAAGCTTCCCCATGAAAACTCCACATTTCATCAATTTCGCATTTTTTGATCTTAAATCATACCTTATGTAGAATACGAGGTTAAGAGGACGTAATGGGCCGACAAACGGTTTGTCGCCAGTAGTACTTAATGCACGGCCTGAACTCCCAAAAAACGTAAGCTTCCCCATGAAAACTCCACATTTCATCAATTTCGCATTTTTTGAAAAAAAATTTTTTGATCTTAAATCATACCTACTAGTATGTAGAATACGAGGTTAAGAGGACGTAATGGGCCGACAAACGGTTTGTCGCCAGTGGTACTTAATGCATGGTGGTACATTAAGTACCACTGGCGAAAAACCGTTTGTCGGCCCATTACGTCCTCTTAACCTCGTATTTCACATACTGGTAGGTATGATTTAAGATTTTAAAAAAAAATTTCAAAAAATGCCAAATTGATGAAATGTGAAAAAGAAGTTTTTATTTTGAGTTTTCATGAGGAAGCTTAAGTTTTTTGTAAATTTAGACATGACTACCAGAAAGAGCAGACGATTTACCATAACAATTGGCCACCTTACTTATTTTTTTGGGCACAATAACGGTTGAGCAATTAAAACAAAAGTTAGTGCTTGGCGCACACCCCTAAACTTCGGACAGTTGTAGAGAAAAGGCTGGGCGAAGAAGGGGTCTGAAAATTTGGCTCCTAGCTTGTATTACCAATGGGTACAGCATACTAGAAAATCAGGACTTTTAAAAAATATCGAAAAAAAAAAGTTTGGCCGTTCGCGTGAAATGACCCGTATATATATATATATATATATATATATATATATATATATATATATATATATATATATATATATATATATATATATATATATTAATTGCTATATATATATATATATATATATATATTGCTATGCAATTCTTAGGCCGACCCCCAATAATTTTTTTAAAATGTCCACTTTTTTTGTGTAACGTTTTTTGTCCCGAGATGGGAAGCGAGAGGTCGTGGGTTCGAATCCCGGCCAGGCCTGAAAAAAAATTTTTTTTTTTTTTTCTCGTGAGACGAAGGTTGTGGGTTCGAATCCCGGCCAGGCCTGAAATTTTTTTTTTTTTTTTTTCTCGTGAGACGAAGGTTGTGGGTTCGAATCCCGGCCAGGCCTGAAATTTTTTTCTTTTTTTTTCTCGTGAGACGAATTGCATAGCAAATTATCCTCGTTTTCTACACAGTAGAAAAGAGAAAAGATCCGGCGAGGCGCGAAGCGCCGAGTATAGAGTAGAGGGGTCCAGGGGGGCGAAGCCCCCCTGGCGGGGTCAAGGGGCGGAGCCCCTTGCGAGGCCCGAAGGGCCGAGTATATATATATATATATATATATATATATATATATATATATATATACACTGGTTTTATACTCAGGTATATATAAACCTAGAATTAGGAATTTCTAGGTCACCACACCTATGTGCCACTTGTACATTTTTAACTACTAAATTTCCCATCTTAAGATGATCTACTAACCTAACTCACAAAATTGTAAGTACATCATATACCTATCATCCTATTATAACATAGTAGCTATGCGAAATTCCTAATTCTAAGTTTATATATACCTGAGTATAAAACCAGTATGAACCATGTCTTTTATCAATAGGCCCTGATGATGAGAAAATATATTCTCGAAACTTTGGCGAAATAAGAAGAGTTTTCATTGACCGGCCCTCAACATCCTCTGATAGTTATATCAGAAATCTTATAAGTCTGATAGTTATATCAGAGCTCAGTTATAAGTCGCCGAAATATTGAGGTACCTACATATTTTCCCTTTTATCAGAAGTTTTTGTGTGCCTATATCTTTCTACTTTCTCTCATATCCAAATTTATATATATATATATATATATATATATATATATATATATATATATAGAATGAGTACCAGTTATGGATTCCGTACGAACGACATTGAGGAAGAAAAATCGGGATCCGTATGCCTTAGTCTCTTATATTTCTCCCCCATTTGTAACGGCTATCGAACTAACTGTAACTGAAAGGTAAAGCAACGAATCGGCCTCTCGAGATTTTCTGGGGGGCGAAGGCGGGTGATTCATTGTGTTTGATTCTACCGTCTCGGTGGATGCTAACTCCATTTTTATTTAGTAATATTTGCTATCCTTAGGTTATTCAATCATTCCAAATATTTCCCCTTCATACCTGTATGCTACCATGAATTCGGACAAAGGGAATTTCGTGCCTAAAATAGTGTTAAATTATTCTGATTATTGGTTATTAAAATGTGTTTCACTTTCAAATACAAACATGCAATGCAACCAATCCGCAGAAGAAGAAAGAAAATTAAAATAATGAACTTTTTCTTAAAGATGACAATCATTTAGGTAGGGAGGCTTTATGCCATCAATTTGAGAATTGACAGTTTTACCCCAGAAAGTGCGGAATATCATACAAATATACACATTATTACGCAAAAGTCTATTATTTTTTATTAGATTGCCTCTTTACGTAGATCACTGTTCTATCCATGAAGAAGGTAGTAGACTAACATTAATCGGCCTCTGAAACTTTTTGATTATTTGACGGTTCATGTTTGTAAAACACATCTGAAAAAAAAGTCCAGTCATGCAGCATGACCCCATGAGCGAATTTTTGAAGAATATTACCGATTTTTACAACCAGCGAACGGCATTATTTCGATTTTTGACTAATTTGTCAACTTTGAAATTTTTTCATCAATTTCATCATGTCAACTTTATTTTATTTTAACAAGCACCTACTACCTACGTTTTAAACAGCATGGTTCTAGGATTGTTTATACAGGGATACTTCCATAAGGGTAGTTCAATCTGAATTTGGACAATGTTTCATGCATTACTTTGAAATTTTTGAAAACGATACATATTCTTATAGGAAATTTTACGCTGATTCCGAATATACCACATGTTAGTATGCTGAAAAAATTATTTCGCACGACAAATCGCAAAAAACAGGCTATTTTGAAATTTTTGACTACATTTTTGAAAATTTCAACCCGAAGATGTAATCCGATCAAGCTGGCCAACGAACTTGAACTTTCGTTTTGTGCCCTTAACATTTTAAAATTTGTTTGAAGTTTCTAGCACAATTCTACGGACAGTTATCGTCTGGAATGACACATACATACATACATACATACATACATACATGTATACATATATACATACATAAAAAAATGCGTTAAACTTCAGAATATGATTCAGAATAGCCTGAAACGGATTTCTGCATAATTTTCTTTCAAAAATTCACATTCTACAAATTTTGAGGCGAGAGCAATAGCTTAATTTTCTTCAAAAATTTGCTAACAAGTACAGGACGCTCGATAACTTGATTACTTGGGTTTTCCGAGGACAAAACCCCAGAAGTTTTTTGTTCAACCTTTCCTTGTGTTTTTTGGGGTGCTTAATCCGAATTTGAGGTTTGACCCTGATCCGAGTGTGGTGTATGTCCAAATTTGGCAAAAATCTCCAAATTTCCTACTTTTTTAGTTTTTTGCTTATATCTTGAAAACCATACAATTTTCGAAAAGGGCCATCATGATTAGATTTAAAGTAGACAAAATTTTCTACGAAATACACTAGTTGAATTTGAAATTTGCACCACCAGAATTAGCGCTACAGCTTGTTGAAATAACGTCATTTTTTGCTGTTTGGAGACAAAGTTAAAAATAAACTTTTAGAAGTTCGGTAGTGCCCACAAATAACTTTTGAGCCTAAAACTCATTGTTCCTCTTGTTTCTTCCACAACTAGTCAGTTGTAATGAATTACCGAACGCCATTGAGGGACCATTACACAGTGTTTGTATCATGTAACTAACTATTCAAGTCATGTCATCGCTATAGGGGAAGTATGGCTGAAGAAGTAAATTGATGCGAACAAACTTACTGTTGATTCGAGCAGTTCCAGATCAATCTGACTGAGGCGAGGTTTTTAGTCCCGATTTTACCATTTTCCAAACTCTTGAATTAATTTTTTTTTTTTTTTGCGCAATACAAAGAGGGAGAAAAATAGAAGCAAACATGATTTAAATAATCAAAATTCGTCCAAAAATGCCAGATAAAGGCATGGAAATAGAAGACATTTTGAAAAATTTGATAGAATTTTAATAAAATTTAAATTTTTCTTTGAGAAATGCACCACCCCTCGCAGAATTCAACTAATCAAGCTTTGGAATGTGAAAATTGGTCAAACACTCAACATTTCATGCTTTGAAAACCTTCTGAGTAAGGGTTTGAACAGCCTTAAGTCGGCACTGAAAGGCTACCACCTCATAATACAGCGTATAAAAAGCCACGATATTATGTTTGAGAACGCTACAAAAAAAAAAAAAAAAAAAAAAACTACGCACTGTTCTCACACGATAGACAATTTTCGGGTGGGAACCGCATCATTGCTCTTTCAATAAATCAGTAGAGTGTCGACTCTCTTACTATTCTTAACAGTGCATTGGCATACAGCTGGGCTGGATGGATGACTGGTTTCATCTCTGCACTATAACTCAGATATATACGATCGCCATGCGGCAACTGTCACACATTTTATTACGCTATCATACTGTCAATAAATCAACTAAAACAGGTCCAAGATTAAGTAATATGGTTATGTTGTCACATATTGTTGCTCGCAAATGACCAAGTCGATAACTAGTTTTTAAGTTGTCCCATGTTATTAATAGAAGTGCTGCATTTCGTTCAGTTCCATTAGTAATTTACGTTTTAATAACAACGCACGCATTGCGAATGTTTTTCTCGTCAAAGGCAGAAATGAAACCACTCACGTCACGCTGAATCCCAATCACTCAGTAAAATTACTGGTGTGTAAGTTGGACTAGTTTGACTGAGTGATCCGTTCATGAAAATTCTTTTCCATCTACTAAGATTTTTATAGTAAATCACTGCGCAGTGAGGAACCAGACATTCTATGGTGAATCATCTACATAAAATGGGAGGACAGGGATATGACTCTTTTTGTGATTACACTTCTCCGCTGCTCCCCACATCCCGAATCGAATGCAGATTTATAACAGTCATGAAAAAAGCCCTGAAAGATTACGACAGAGAAAATGGGCTCTTCGGCTGTCGCAAGTCCGTATGGAAGGTCAGGCTACTCTCCCTGGCATCATCTCCCATCTTTACTCGATACCAAGAAGGTCCAGGTCTAGCGGAATCAACCGCTAGTCGTTTCAAGCGGAACGAAATTATAATACTTTTGGAAACACAATTTCAAATAAGAACGATTCAGACACAACAAATTAATACATTGCTAGTAATTACTGTAGGGTGTGTCGCGATTATTAATAATAATAACAATAATTAACAGTATTATAGTATTAATTGTTAATGATATAATAGTAATACATAAGTTAATTGCTCCTCTCATAATTTTCCTCTCAGATTTTCTTTATTACCTACTTCAAATGTGGGCTCTACTTTTGCCTTACGATTTTTCACGACTTATTGGTTAATAGTGGCGTGGCCCGGGCAATGAAAAGTGGTATTAAAGAGTAATTAATATCCTTGGATCTTGATAACCGAATTGAAATTACCTTCATTACATATAGATGTAGCCCCAAAAGAAGTAATTTAAAAGCAACAATTGAATCGACGTATGTTTTGATTCAGGTGTCTCTTTTTTCATATAATTAAATAGCTGGGGTGGTGGTACATGTAATGATGGTAATTTGACTTTGCCATTGATACAGCACATACTTGCAGTTTAACCCTTAAATTTATTTGCATTGAGATATTTGTATACTATATTCTTTTTTTTAAGATCATAGTGAAACACTTGAAGTTTTAAACTCTCATTTGTAAGACGTTGTTGATATATTTTGGCCATTCTTACTCTACTATTTTAATTTTCTTGTTACCTCCGATTAGCTGATTGGAAACGTTGAATCTGATCCGCACATGTTCGTTAGAGTTGTTTTTTGTTCTTCACTTTGACTTGGTTGTTGTCGTTGTTCTTCTGTTTCATTTGCACGCGCTGCTTTTTTTACTCACATGAGATTGCGTGAACAATTTCTTGCGCTTAGGCATTTTTATTCAGCAAGTATTTGTTAATTTTTTTATCCATAATGATCCTTACGTCTTTAACTTGTTGAGTTTTTAACCGTAGCCGACACTAACAGAAAAAGCGTTGACTCTCGCTTATATACTGAGAGTAATCAAATTTTCTAATTCCAGAACGTTCTAGACTGAACAACTTCACTGAGATTCAATAAATCTGGGAAATTCTGCACTGAATGGCTTTTGTATATTTTATAATAGAAATTTCTAGATTTATAGATGATTCTTTTTGCCGAACCGTCTAGAATCATTTAGAAAAAATATCCTAGAATATTTCAGATCATTCTGGAAAACTCTAGAATATTCAAGAAAATTTGGAAAACTGTAAAATATCCTAAAATATTCCAGATCATTCTGAAAAACTCTAGAATATTCGAAAACATTTTGGAAAAATCTTGAATATTCTAGAACCCTAATAATCTAGAATAATCTAGATTACTGGATGATTCTTCTTCCCGGATCGTCTAGAATCATCTAGACAAAATATCCTAGAATATTCCAGATGATTCTGAAAAACTCTAGGATATTCGAGAACATTTTGGAAACATCTTGAATATTCTAGAACACTTGAAAAATCTGAAATATTGTGATGAAGTGTTGAACAGGTTCACACACACGCATATTTTACATCATTCAGCACGGTTTCGAGCCTCCATGAGCCATACTATGTGTTATAGGAAAGGATTCTGACGTCTTCAACTTGTTGATTTTTTTACCTTAGCTGATATCTGACTGACAGAAAGGTGTTAACTCCCGCTTATATACTGACAGTAATCGAATTGTTTAATTCCGACATCATTACGACCTCAAAATATTGTAAGTACCTACTACAAGTGAGGTGAGGAATCGTGAGGTCGAGTAGACGTCGAAAACCGTGATCTACAAGTTATTGTATGACATATGACGACAATGAGACGTCACATTAATGTAAAATTCTTGATGTGTATTTTAGTGTCGTTGAAACGATAATTGATTGAATTTCCTCACCGTAAAGTCTGTTTTTCATATTACATAATGATGATAATTATATACCGAACGGTATAACAACATTTATTCAACCAATTTTCCGAACGTGAAGAAATGAAACTATAAATTGTCTTCAGAATGATGTCCTGTCTTACGGTGGTCTAGGGGATGTTTTGAGAACAAAAATTGTTGGATTTTCAACCTGAGCAAAATGGATTGTTAATATCAGCAAGAACCCTATGATCTGCGAACACTAGCAGGAGAGAACAGCTATTTATTTGTATTTGGAAATTCTATCTCCGAATTAATGAACTGCTAGAGTGAGGATCCTAAAAGTTATGTTGAAAACATTGTGATGAACGGTTAGATGATGATGAACGATTTGAGATATATTCCTCCAATCGAGTCGGGGTGGCACGTGAAATATCATATTTTCCTCATCTATCAAAGTAATTATAGTTTTCAGATGTCCCAAAGGATATCTGAGGACACAAATTATTGCGATAGAAAACAGTTGAATGCTGCATTATCGAACGAGCGATATTTCGTGTTATCGTATTATAGAGGGTGCCCAAACTTAAGGTTGCTAACCTCAAGTAGTCGATTCCACGACTAATTTGCAACAGCTTTTGTCTCCAAGCAATTTTTTTAACAGGCCTAAAAAAAGTTATATAAATTTTAAGATTTTTTTCTCGTGATTTTGTAACTAAATATTAGTCATAACTCCCTTAATATTCGTTTAAATTCAGATGTGAGGATACCGTTGGAAAGAGCGTTACTTTTGTTGTCTCTCCGATGCCGAATGTTCTAGCTGGGTATATGGAAGAAAAATTAACCGATAAGGACAAAATAGGTCAAAGAACACTTAGCAAAATTCTATGGATCAGGGAATTTTATTGGAAATGATGCTATTGCAATGGTTAGAAAAATGAGTGTCTGGTACAACTCAATTGTGATTCTGTGCAAAAAAAAAAAAAAAAAAAAAGGATTTAGGAATTAGGAAGGAGAGTGGTATATAAACACCCAACCTTGGCAGACGTTTTTTCATGCATTTGATTCGCAGGTAGGTGCACAGAGCATAATATTATGATATTTTGTTCTCTGTGATCAAAATTTGTTCCATTTTGTCACCCTCTGTTCTAATGTATGAGTGAAGATGCTTTACAAATACAAAGAAATGTCGGCCTAGTAGAAAGTTGGCCAATCTTCGAGAACCCTTAGGCTTCAATTTATTACTAACGTGTAGGAACTTTTCCGTTTGTTCATCTGTCCGCCCAATTACCCAACAAAGTTTCTGGTATAACTCCACTGTGATCCTGTGCAAGGAAAGACGAAAATAAGGAGGGAAATTCCCCTTCCAGTGATTTAGGAACTAGGAAGGAGAGTGGTATACAAACAGCGTTTCAAGTCGATCGAAGTCATTCGCACAGTTTTATTTGGTAGCAGGAAGTCCTTCCTCTGTGGTCTCACTTGTACTTGAAATTTGAGCCAAAGTTTTACGATTTTCCCTGTGTCTCACGACATTGTCTATCTGCATTACGCCAACTAAAGTCGAGATCTTTTAAGTTTGAAGCATCTGACTGTGGCATGAACCTCAGATACAGTTTCATGAATGTTAAAAGTTTTAAATGATCTTGAAAAATTCCATTTTGGAGAAGAGTACATCAAAAAGTAGCATGAAATGTCATAATTGGTCAATTAAGAAACGACAAAATTTACTCAGTGTAATTTTCGTTTGTACAAGCGCAGAATGAACTGATGAGTTGAAAACAATGAAATAGTACGGGACCATCTACAACCTAAACCGCGCATTCGCTGACAATTTCATCAAAATCGGATGAAAACTGTGAAAATTAAGACCATTACAAGTATTTCACATTAACGCATGCGCAGTAGCTATTAATGATACAATTGAGTTGAAATTGATATGAAGTAATCAAATCTTCATTCCCCAACCTCTTCCAAATTTGAGCGAGATCGGATGACTAGTGCGTGAAAGAATGGAGTTTAATGAAATTTAAGTTTACGTATACGCAGAGTGAGGTATTGATTTGGCAACAATGATACTGACTTTATTGGACAACGACATTATTAGAACATTTTAACTGAGATAATTCAGAGGGGTGAATTCAGAAAATTCAATGCCACTGTTTTGTATGACGGATTGGATCTAAAAGTAAAATGTTGCAAATTTTCACGCAAAGGTTCATTATTTTTTAGTTAGATAACCTGTCACAACGCTCGTAAACACTTGTCATTTCCTAGTCTGTCAAACTCTCAGTACTTATGTTTATGTTTTTACTCTGTATGCGATCTGTGTGATGATATTTATTTGTTAAATGGGAGAGTGACTACCTACTGGCCCTTCCGGAAACATGCCCGTGAATTTCTAGTGTTCTGAAAATTTTATATTTTGTTGTAACTGGAGCAAAATTTTGGTTACCTACTAATTATTTCTGACAACATGCTCGCAAGATGGAGTACCATGCTGAGCCTAACCTATCTGAGAAATTTCCGAAACATGCCCGCGGGCTGAAATAGACTGCTGAGCCTAACCTACGGAATATTCTCAGAGTATTCTTAGGAGATTGAACATGCCCGCGGGAAAAAAAATTTCTTGATCAACATACCCAGGACATGGTTTCTAATAGCGAACATGACTACTCTATCCTGTACCTCGTTCCTATGTTTCGGAGACTGTAGAGAACCACCTCTTGATCCACGGATTCACATTCGCACTGCTCAGCGATCAATTATTCGGCTCCTACGACGAAGCGCCCGAACGGCACGAAAATGGGACCTTTTCTTCAACATGCAAGCCTCGCTCTATAATGAAATACGATTTCCCTTGATTCACAAAGTAGCAACAAACGTCCGTAAATATATTCGAAAAACTATTTTTTTTTCCTGCTTCTTATCAAAAGCCTGAATTAGGAAAATGAGTTTGATACCTTACAAGGGGAAAAAAACCATTTCTCATCAATTCAAAATAAATTTAATGAAATTTATCCATTTTGAGTGGCTTTTTGAGCACATATTTGGAAATTTGAGCAATTTAAAGTGCTCAAAATGTTTTGGGAAACGATCCCGTTATTTGAAATGCTTGACATCTTGGCAAAACGGAATTTTTTTCTCAAATGCGATAGGTACTTATAAACATATGAAAAAGCGTTCAAGTCTGGGATCCGTATTTGTGAATTGAATTTTTGTAAATTAAAATTTTCAAAATTTTCAATCCATTCCAATAGCTTCATTTTCTACGAATATCCGCTAATCATGAATAAAATGAAATATTAAAAGAAAGGTGGGCAGTATAAAGCCTCCCAGGAGTAAGGTGGAAGTAGAACAATCATAGATTATCAAGAAAGATGTGAACAGTAGAAAGACTGCCAAAGAGGGTGGGCAGTATAACGTCTCTCTGGACTAAGAATGGGATAGTACGACTGCCAGGAAGGGTGGGCAGTTTCAAGTCTCCCAAGAGCAAGAAGGGGAGAGTACAACTGACAAGGAGGTGGGCAGTATAGTCTCCCAACAGTAAGAAGGGGATAGATAGTACAACTGCCAAAGGTGGTGGGTAGTATAAAATCTCCCAGAAGCATGGCTAAGTGGAACAATCATAGAGTATTAACGAGGGAGTGAACGTAAAAAGACTGGAATGGAGGGTGGGCATTATAACGTCTATGGGGAGTCAGAAGGAGGGGATAGTGCGACTGCCAAGGAGGGTGGGCCGTATATAGCCTCCCAGGAGTAAGGCGGAAGTGGAACAATATTATAGATTATGAAGAAGGATGTGAACAGTGGAAATACTGCCTCTCTCTGGAGTGAGAGAGGGATCGTACGACTGCCAAGGAAGGTGGGCAGTATGAAGTCTCCCAAGAACAAGAAGGGGATATTACAACTGTCGAGGGGGGGGGGGGGGGGGGGGGGGGGGGGTTGGACAGTGGACATTATGAAGCCTCCCACGATTAAGGCGGAAGTGGAACGATCACAGAGTACCTAACAAGAAGGATGTGAGCAGTAGAAAGACTGGCACAGAGGATGGGCAGTATAATGTCTCTCTGGAGTGAGAATGGGATAGTATGACTGCCAAGGAGGGTGGGCAGTATAAAGTCTCCCAAGAGTAAAAAGGGGATAGTACGGCTGCCAAAGAGGGTGGACAATATAAAGCCTCCCAAGAGTAAGAAGGGGATAGTACAACGCCAGGGAGGGTGGGTAGTATAAAGTCTTCCAAGAGTGAGAAGGAGATAGTACAACTGCCAAGTAGGGTGGGCAGTATAACGACTCTCTGGAGTGAGAATGGAATAGTACGACTGCCAAGGAGGGTGAGCAGTTTAAAGTTTCCCAAGAGCAAGGAGGGGATAGTACAACTGCATAGGAGGGTGGACAGTATAGTCTACCAACACTAAAAAGGGTATAGTACATTAGCTCTTTATATATTAAGGGGCGGTTGAATAAAAATAATTCAGGTTTAACTACATTTTGCTGCCTTCAGCAGGCCCCGTACGGAGTAACACCTTCAAATGTATACACATCATATTTGTCTAAATATTGATACCGTTTCCAGAGTTATTAACGGCGTACGAGTGTGGGAAATGGAACTAACCTGAGAAAAAAAACAGGTGTACCAACTCTTTGCCGGCCCCAGTGGTCCCCAGTTGTAGTGCCAACTTGAAATGTACACACAGTACTCTTAGAAAGTTTACCTAAACATTGATATGATTTCCAGATTTTTAGGCGGCGTAGGATTGGGGGAATGCAATAAATCTGAAAATAATGGGAAACTACAAGTTGCCGCCCCCCAGTTCACCCAGCGACGGTCCATGTATCTCCGTTCTTATCAGTGCTAGAAACCTGAACCTTCGTCGAACGGTCTCCCTTGGTCTTGGGGTGGGGAGGCGAAAGTTGTACCAACATTATGCACTTTTAACTACATTTTGCCGCCCCCAGCCTCCCCCGATCGGGGTGCTTGTACCTTGAGTAGTATACTCAGTACTCAGAGAATGTTCACCTTAATATCCATACCGTTTCAAGAGTTTTAGGAGGCGAGGGTGTAGTAGGAATAGTTTATTTAGATTTTTACCATTATTTTTGAAGAATCTTGAATGATTAAAATTCTCCAAAATTGGTGTTTGTTTGCTAGATTCTACAATTTAATGGAAATTCACAAAATGACTCCCTACCCACATTCTTCAGGTTATTTGAAGGGCAGATGAAAATTTGAAGGCCTCAGCTCGCGTATGTAGGTGCTTCAGAATAGCTTGGAAAAAATCTACCTTAAATTTTGCATCCCCCCACAAGACCTTGGAATTTGATTAAAATTCAGCAAAATTTGATCTAGTAGGTAAATTGAGGTGCTGATCCGTATTGCTCTAGGATGTTCCATTCTGCGGTAAATGAAAAAAATTCGACAATTTAGTGAAATTTTCCAAAATACATTCAAATTGTGTTTATTTGGGTAATTGCCTGGGCAAAAACTAAATTTGGTGCCCCCATCACATGTAAGTGCTCCAAAATCAAAACATTTATTAAATGTTTATTTTATCCAGCCCCCCTACTCTATTGTTGATCTCTGTACGGTGGTTATAACCCACTAGAAATATTCAATAATATATAAAGATAACCACACTAAAATTTCCCGAAATGGTCCTAGTTTGGTACTTTGACGTGCTGAATCCGTTTTGCGCTAAGACGCTCCGTTCACAAGATATCGAAAATTTCCTAAAATTGATGAAAATCTTCAGAAAATGGCCCTTGAATTGAAATTCACCAAAATTGGTATGCATCGAGGTTTCTCAATGCGCTAAATTCGAAATTCAAGTCTATTTCGCTCTCTGAAGTTGCGTTTGCTAACTTCCACGTTTTCATGAAAATACAAAAAATTCTTCATTACCAACGCCATTTCTTCAGAGTACTCGAACGGTACATACCGAATTTGGAGTCTCCAGCTCACGTAAGTGCCTCGGAATAGTTTAAAAAATATTTGGACCGATATCCTTGAGGCCCCAGAACGGCCCCTAGATGTTCATTAAAAATTACTAAAATGTGTTCTAGTAGGTAAAATAAAGCGCTGAAACCGAATTTGAAATCCGTCTACTATATTCCGTTCAGGAGGAAATCACGAATTTCCACATTTTCGTGAAATCTCTAGAAAATTTTTAAAACCCTATGCAATTGGGTTTGGGAGGGATAACTAAGGCGATTCAATACCCTAGGTACCCTTAGCTAAGCCCAGTAGAGATCGTACACACCCTAGGCAGACACTGCTAAAAATTCCCATCCTCCCGCCAGCCCATGTACGTTTGAATAAAATTCACCAAAATGTGATCTAACATGTGAATTGAGGTGCAGAGTCCGAATTTGAAATCTGTTTTGCTCTAGGATGTTCTGTTCTCTGGCAAATGACAAAATTTCGATAATTTAATGGAATTTTCCAAAATTCTTCAAAATTGTGTTTCTTTGGATAAATTATGTGGGTTATACTAAATTTGGAGCCCTCATCACATGTACGTACTTCATAGTTCATGAAAACATTCATTAAATGTTTAATATTATCCTCCCACCACCACCACCACTCTCTTTTGACCCCTGTATGGTGGTTATAACGCACTAGAAATATTCAATCTCCAAATAGATCTCTATCTCAACCTCAATCTATACTATTTTATAAGAAGGAAACTCCGTTTGTCTGTCTGTCTATGCTATGCATGGCCAAACGGCTGAGTGGCGGGATTCTACGAGTGGGGTATCTTCCAGGATTTTTCCGAACGTGTGCATCACCGATTTAAAGGGCTGGACGGCGTGAGGGGGTTGGAATCACCTTTTAATGCGCGTTTTTTCGCCGAGCGCTCGATCTTCTATCCGCTGCCACATTAAAATATGATCGAGAACACTTCATATCTCAGCGACAAAGTTACATTTCAAGACCCGTGGAACACGATGGTTCCGTCAAAATCGCTGAAAGATGCTGTCTTCCTGGAAAAATCAGCGAAAGAATGCTGGAAATTAAGAAAAAAATCGTTCCCCGCTTAGGTTTTCTCTGCCTTAATCGAGTAAATTTCGACGGTTCTTCCTCGGGTTAGTTTTAAAATTTTCTTTGGAGTTTCAATTTGATCCCATTCGAGTTTCGAGGCATGAAATTGCATTTCCCGATTGTTTTTAACAAAAACGTAGACAAAAACGTTGGTCGCTCTTCCTTGAAAGTGTCTTTCAAATAAGCAATGTAGTTATTTGATCTTTGCCTTGGAACCTCTTGAAGGAAGGAACCTCTCGCATTTGAAAGACAATTCAGACGAATAATAGACGGGGAAAAGGATAGCCCTTCTACCCAGATAAAATAATGGCCTATATTTATTAAACCTAATAAACTTTTCGTGGTTCCTCATAGTTATATAAGATTCAATTTGTTTGACAGTAATTTCCAACAAAAAAAAACGTCTGCCAGGTTGGGTGAGCTGCATAGCTTCCTCACGTTCTGTTAGTACTGTAATGTTCTTAAAACTAAACTTTTCGTGGTTCCACATGATCTTATGGGATAGCCGTTCTATGCAGATAAACGGCATATCTTTATCAAACCTAATAAACTTTTCGAGATCCCACATAGAAATACAGCAAATTATTACAAAGCAATTTATTATTTTCGTTTTGCCCCTTTTATAAGATTTCATTTTTTGTTTTTTCTTTTTGTGGCTCCACATCATCTTAAATGGATTGCCCTTCTACACAGATAAATAGCCTATCTTTAATAAATCTAATAATCTTTTCATGGTCACAACGTAAAAAACGCAGCAAATTATTACACACATGTCCCACTCAACAGTAAAGACCATCGCATCTATACAGCCATACTGAGCGAGCGAAGCAAGCAACATTCCCTACCCACGTAGGATTTCAACGAGGATTTTCCGACGCACTCGGGATGGACTATACCCCATTGCATCCCATTGGCCTACCTTTAGAAAAATAGAACTGGAAAAGAAATACGTACACACATTCAACATCTGAGATCTGTTAGTACTGAAATGTTCTTAAAACTATACTTTTCATGGTTCCACATAAGGTGCCCCGTTTGATAATCATTTCCAACAGAAAAACTCGTCTGCCAAGTTGGGTGGGCAGTATAACTTCCTCACATATAAAGCCATACCGAGCAAGCGTAGCGAGCAACATTCCACACACACACGTCGGATTTCAACGAGGTTTTTAATACGGACTCGGGACGGACTATAATCCCATCGCATCTATACATTCCACAAAGAGCGTGCAAAGGGAGCAAGACAACCCACCTCAAACGAGCCAAGCGAGCAGCATCCCCTACACACGTTATACCCTTAGTGATCTCTCATTTCCGGTCATTCTACAAGTCCCACTCGACAGTAGAAGATCACCGCATCTACACAGCTACACCGAGCGAGCGAAACGAGCAACATCCTCTACATGTTTCAATAATTGTTATCTCAATGGTGGAAGGGGGGGGGGGGGGGTTCAGGTGACACCCCCCCCCCCCCCCGCTAGACGTGGAAGTGAGCGAAGCGAGCCGGAGCGTGGCTAGTTATATTATATGAATGAAACTCGGTTTACTTGTCCATCCATCCGAGATATGCATGGTCAAATGGCACTTCTATGCTCGTCTACGAGTGGGGGGGATCTTCTTGGATTTCCCGGAAAGGGTACGTAAGCGATTTTGAAATTTTCCACTAGTACGCGAATCATAATAGGCGGACGGGTGAGAGGGGGGTGAGAGCCACTTTTATGCACGTTTTTTGGCCAAGCACTCGATCTTCTATCCGCTGTCACATTAAAATTTGATCGAGAGCACTTCGTATTTCATTTAAATTTATGTTTTTGGACCCGTAGAACATGATGGTGCCGTCAAAATGGCCGAAAGATGCTGTCTTTCAGGAGAAATCAGCGGGAATATGCAGGAAATTATGAAAACAATGCATTCCTCATTATGTTTTTTTCTTCCGTAGAACCAGCGAATTTCGACGGTTTTTGCTCGGGTTGGTCTTAAAATGTTTGATGGAGTTCCAATTTGATCCCATTCGAGTTTCGAGGCATGCAATTGTATTTCCCGATTTTTATTAATGAAAATGTAGACGAAAATGTTCGTTTTCGAAATAGCGCTCTTCCTATTCCGTCGAAACGTAGGTAAACTCTGAACTTTGTATTCCAACCTCTTGAAGGAAGGAACCTATCGCATTTGAAAGGCACTTCAACAGAATAATGAGGAAAAGGACATCCCTTCTATGCAGATAAAATAATGGCCTTTCTGTATTAAAGCTAACCAACTTTTCGTGGATCCACATAGTTTTATAAGATTTAAGTTGTTTGAAAGTAATTTCCAACAGGAAAAATACGTCTGCCAAGTTAGGTGGGCAGTGTAACTTCCTCACTTATTGTAACATGGAAGTATAGAATTAGTGGAAGAACAAAAATTTATTATCCGGCAGTTCTGCTTGTACTGAAATGTTCTTAAAACTAAATTTTTCGTGGTTCCACATAATCTATATTGGATAGCCCATCCACGCAGATAAGTGGCCTATCTTTATTAATGGACCTTTATTATTAACCTTTATTTATTGAACCAAATAAGCTTTTCGTGGTCCCACATAGAAAATGCAGCAAATTATTACACAGCAATTTATTATTTTCGTTTTACCCTTTTATAAGATTTATTTATTTTGTTATTTTATCATTATTATTATTTTTTGCCATTCCTTTGGGATTGTATACAGAAAGGGATCACAAGCAATTTTAAACTTTTCCACCCCCACCCAAACCATGGGCTGTAGGTCTCGATCCGATTTCATTTTCTACAAAAATTCGCTAAAAGGTAGTTGTGGAAAAAAAAAATTAAATTAAAAAAATGTTTATATGCGAGTATTATATAAATTAGTGTATCATTACGTGTGCATATTTATGTAGGTCGCCAAACAAACTGCTGGAGACGCCAAAACAGCGGAGTTTCACAGAAAAACACAACAGCCCGCCTGTTCTCAATCTTTCTCGGCAAGCTCGACGTCGAAGGTAATTAACCAGTAGGCGAGTCGAAGGAGGGGTCACTTGGTCAGAATGGTTTTTGGGTTCCGGCCAATATTTCCGACCTTACCCACCAGTCCATTCCCATCACCACGACCCTCAGAGCTTCCTTATCCCCTAATCCAAGCCTTGGGAATATTGGACCCCCCTCGCCGCACCGTCGTCAATCCTTGTTTTCAAGGGAAGCGTCCTGAAAAATGAGTAGGTAGTCCCGTTTATCCGAGTTCCTAGAGCAAGGCATGGGGACCCTTTCACAGTCTGTGTTTGCTTTTGTATTTACGTGCCCGTAGCTCATATTATAGAAAACCTCTCGTTTTGCCAGTCGTCGGAAAGCATTGGAAGAAAATATCTGTGGAACGGGCTGAGGGCTTTGGACTCCGAAGAGAAAAAATATTCATTGTGCATATCGTGTATGATGTAACCCAGTATGTATTGAACAATGGTTAAAAGGATATTTCGGAACATTTGCAAAAAGGAATTTTTAAATTTATGACAGACATAATGTATCGCAATGAAACTATTTAACGATAAATAATAAAAAAAATGAAAGATATGAATGATGGACAAAAGCAACGTAGGAATGTATCCCAAAATAAATAAAGAAGAGGATACGTTCGTTGCGTAGTACACGGTGGTCCGCTGACTGATTCAAGGCCGTCTGAAATGCCGACGAAAACTGACTACAAGACGGTGTTCTGGAACCTTGTACGAGTAGAAATTGACCCCCCGGGAAATCCGAGCTGATCGTTTACTCGTACAAGACGCAAATCAAACATTCAGTTTTCGGGTGTTGTAACAACCTAAATTATGGACTCAGTAAAAACAATTGGGTGAAACTTGACCCCAAATGGGGTAGAATGCCACCAACCGCACTTTTTTATCTCAACCCGTTGCCAAGATATGATTTTTAAAAGTTTTTTTTCGACAAAAACACGTTTTAGACCATAAAAACCTCATTTTCCCCACTATAGATACACTTTTTTCAATTTTTGACTACATATCTGAAATCAACGTTAAATTTCGTATAAGAATATTGTTCTCTGGATCTTCAGAAGTTCAATCCTTAAACCATAATCCTTGTTCAAACGTGAGAAAATTATAAAAACCAAGTTTCCCGAAAATCTTCGAAGCTGTACTGTCTCCCAATAAATAATCTTGAGACTTATTAAACCTCACAAATTTATTCTTCATTCAAAGAGCTTTCAAACGATGGAGACGCTTTTGAAATTTCCTTTCAAATTGGTGTAGTTATTTAACCTGGAAGATGAAAAAACGTGTTACCTTTTGGTTGTTTTTTTCTTGATGGACGGGCTGGGATGAGAAAACAAATAAAAACACGGCGGCTGTAAAAAACGACTAAAACTTCCTAATCTCATTGAATAGTTGCTCTGTCTCTCATCAACGCGTTGGAAATTGTTTTGGCTGAAGAAAATGAGTTAGTTCGTCCATTCACTCTGTGACGGTGGGGTCGTTTCGAAAAAGGGCAAGAGCGTGCATCCGCAGTCGAGGGAGCCACTTTGAAAACACAAAATTGTGAGTTGCATTTGAAGCAATAATGTAAATGTAAAAGTAAATTTGTTTTCTCTTTGTCCAGGAGTAATTTTGATTTGCAATTGCGTTTTTTCCGTTGCCGAGTTTTTATTTGTTTTTTCATCCCAGCCCGTCCATCAAGAAAAAAACAACCAAAAGGTAACACGTTTTTTCATCTTCTAGGTTAAATAACTGCACCAATTCGGTAGGAAATTTCAAAAGTGTCTCCATCGTTTGAAAGCTCTTTGAATGAAGAATAAATTTGTGAGGTTTAATAAGTCTCAAGATTATTTATTGGGAGACAGTACAGCTTCGAAGATTTTCGGGAAACTTGGTTTTTATAATTTTCTCACGTTTGAACAAGGATTATGGTTTAAGGATTGAACTTCTGAAGATCCAGAGAACAATATTCTTATACGAAATTTAACGTTGATTTCAGATATGTAGTCAAAAATTGAAAAAAGTGTATCGATAGTGGGGAAAATGAGGTTTTTATGGTCTAAAACGTGTTTTTGTCGAAAAAAAACTTTTAAAAATCATATCTTGGCAACGGGTTGAGATAAAAAAGTGCGGTTGGTGGCATTCTACCCCATTTGGGGTCTAGTTTCACCCAATTTTTTTACTGAGTCCATAATTTAGGTTGTTACAACACCCGAAAACTGAATGTTTGATTTGCGTCTTGTACGAGTAAACGATCAGCTCGGATTTCCCGGGGGGTCAATTTCTACTCGTACAAGGTTCCAGAACACCGCCTTGTAGTCAGTTTTCGTCGGCATTTCAGACGGCCTTGAATCAGTTAGCGGACCACCGTTAGTATTTCACCCACAAGTGACATGAAGTTTTCACACTGCCGAATTGCAATATCTCTATTTAGAAAATCGCACTACTATCTGCTTCTACACTGATCCCAATCATGAAATTATGCGTTCATTTTCCGACTCTTATTGTTTTAAGATAGTTGGCGTCATTAGCTAAATTGTTCCCTGTCTGGCTGTCTTTATGGTTGATCGATTTACGAGAACAGTGATAATAAAAAGTTAAATCTGAGAGTGAATATATTTTTATTACTCTGAGGTTTATCATGATTCCTTCATTTGCTTACATCACTTGCTTTACCCATATGTTTTTCTGTAACTCTACCAGGATGTGGTTCCTGACATCACCTGAATACATATCTATACGTTTCTTGAAAATGAATTGGCGTGTGAAGTAATGTAATGATTTGGATAGCGGAAGCTGTGGCTCCAGGCCAATGAGGGGCCGCCGCCCAGGACCAGCCAGGAAACCCGACCAACAAGGAAAGAAAACCACACACACAACAGTCACACACGAAATTTACATTCACGCTCCAGATACATTCCTATTATACAAAAATAACAACTTGATATAGAAACTAACAACAACAATGATAGGTCGATAACAAGATAATTTTAAAAACACCTAAACTATCATAGACAACGACTACTAAGTACTACAGATCAAGCCAGTCTAGCCAGTACTACAGATTCTCCGCTTGAGTCATAATAAGTTTAGAGCAAAACAATACCATGTAAAAATCCACCCGAGTCTGCAATATCACCTAAGTTCCAATATCACCTAGTTTGGCCAGTATTTCACATACCCTAAAATCATATTTCATAAATTCGTCATAGGTGTAAAATGCATTTTTCTTCAAAAATGTATCAATGCAGCTAATGAAACATTTGAATGGATGTTTTCGAAGAGCAGGGGGTCATTTATTCAAAAATGCCCAATTGGCCCAATGACTATAAGAGTGCTCTGACCTTTTTAACCTGTTAAAACCTGCAATATAATTTTCACCACCCCTTGTAAAATGGTGGTGGGAGTCACTAAACTTTATCCACTCTCTCTGATTGATATGAGCATACTTAAGGCACTCTTTTATGTATATACAGGGGAAGGTAAGTATGCCAAGACTAATAGAGCTACCTTTACAGTCTTCTCTATATCTCAAAAGGTCTAAAACACGAATGCACCTCCTTTGCACGGCAAAAACAGATTTAGAGGAAGCGCAATGGCTCCAAGCCAAAACTGCATGCGCCATAGAACAGCTAGCACAGGTGTGATAACATTTCAGTAAAATATCACATCAATTGTAGCAGTTTTGCTATTATTCAGACACAAACTATTTGCATTCATCCACTCAACAGTCATTTCCTTCATGGTTTCGCTGTCCTCTATAACCTTTTCTGTGATCTGTACAGTCTTCTATATTTTGCAATCTCTTCATCCAGGCTATCGGAGGGAAAACATTTTGATTCTTGGATAAGGAAATCAAGTTGATCTTTTGTGGCTTTTAAATCACGAGTATACCACATCCCAGCTTCTTCTTGAGTTACATGTTTTACTGTTACAGTTTTACTCGGAACATGTTTATCCATGAGCACACGGATAGTCTCTACGAAATTAAACCATTTCGTCTCTACGTTTAAAGAGTCATCTCCCTTTAAACTGTTGAAACCAGTATTTCTTTCCCTCCTTTCACTTCATTTGATTAGCTATAGTCCTCCTTCACTTTGCTTGCACTTTGTTGGTTGTACCTCCAGCCCCCTTTCCTTTCTCTCGACCAATGGGATTCAATCTCTCTTCACCTGTGACTATATAAGCTGTATCCTTTCTAATGTGTAATCAGTTATTATTTGTTACTGGTGATGGTCTAACCGTCGAAATCGATTTAGCATTGTAACTCTTCACTTTTCGTGGAAATAGACAACGTTTTTTCACTAAATTCCGTTCTGTGAAACTTAGTTCCTTCTCGGAGGTGTTGAAATTAAACGTTTCTTACACAGTATGCGATGTAAACCTTTGTCCAAGCTACAAATCATTACGAATCGGAGTCTATCATCCGTCTTCAAAAGGAAACCATCGATGTTTGCCTCGGCTTTTATTGGAGCAAAGTTAATTAAAGCTGGTCGGAAGCTCAGCATCCGTTTAACAAATATTTCTTCGCCGGAGAGGTTTAATAGAAGGTCTGGAGCTGAATAAATATATTTCCACCACCTTCCGAGCCCTGAAAACAAATTACCAGAAGGGAAAAGGAAAACCGACGCTGCCACTATTCGATATTTTAGGTTGAATTTGTCTACATAATACACATTCACGTTATTGGGGCTTCGTCTTCAATTAGTCACATTATTCAAAACGAATGCCTTTGGCAAGGGATTGCTTTGATATCGCTGGCGTCGGAATGAGTGGATAGAGCTGAAAGGATTGGGAAATCTATTCAAGACTGATCTAATGACTTTCATCGACCTCTCCACGGTTCCGATCTAATGTGATTGATGCAACACAGTCATGAGCCGGGGTAGACGATCTTCATTTTGAACGTAAGTATGTAATGACACATTGTGAAGGAAGGGTACATATGAGTTTATGATAATTACATAGGCTGTCGAACAGTATCAAAATCTTTCCATCACCAACTATGTTTCACAAATAACCAAACTCAGTCTCATCCAGTTCATACACATCGGAGGCTCATAATGTTTCAAAGTCTCCTGTTGCAAACGGCTCGAGTTTTCTTACCTGTATTTCAATTCTAGCGAAATCTTTTGACGACTCAATTGATTATATACACTCCCCAAGTAATGCGTGCTTAGTAAATTTTCTTCTCCTGAGCCTTTAGGATGACGGGTAAATCGTTAGCAAACTCAATCTCTTGCAAAAAATATGTATTTAAAGAAAATGATGATAATAAATAAATTAAAAAAAAAAAAAACACACACACACACACACACACACGGGAAAAAACAAGATTAACATTGAGCTAAGGACGTGTTTTTTACTCATGATGATGAGTCTACCTGTATGCTTCAAGCGAAAGATCCAGTCCATGGACTCTCGGAAATATGAGCACAACGAGTTCTCGAAAGTTATTTAACAAATACAAGAAGACAAGTGAGAACTCACTAATTCCAGGAATAGAAGTGAAGCTTCCGCGAAAACATTCATCTTATCTATTGTGCTAAAGATTTTCTTTCCTTAAATCTCCTGGCAAAAACTACAATAACGTTTCACTAATCCATTTGTTCTTTTTATAACATAATGATGGGGGAAAAAAAATCACGTACCACAAATGCTCCAGTATTGACTCATAGTTTTCTTCTTTTTGGATTCATCTTCGAAAACAACGTTTAATGCCACGCTTCAGAAATTGCAAAACTCGCAAAGGACTCCAATGCAGACTCTAAAACATTAGGAAAAATATGTAAACGACCACTCTTCTGACAGCTGTTGCTGACTTACAATAAAAACACTCATAATATTCAGTATTCCTGCAAAAAAAAAAAGAAAAAAAAAAAAATGGAGCAATATTATCCAGTGCTTCCCTGTCAGATGAGGAGAAGCATGTACTCCTGATTGCCAAGGGCATCAAAGAAAAACTTTAAGATTATAAAGATGGGGGGGGGGAGGTATGAACCCAGAATTTGAATTTATCTTTTACTTACATGCATACACACTTTATTTTATTTATTTATTTTTCATTTTGATCCTATCTCTGGAATATGTTACACAAATTTACGTCATACAGCTTCGCTCATGTCTCTCAAACTTCCACAAAACAAGGAAACGACCATTATTCTGTCTATTACTTCTATCATACAGTCAAATTATGCATCATAAATCAAACCTCTACCAAAACGGAAGCATTGTTATCGACTACTACCCTGTCAGACGGTAAGAGATCTTTGCAATCTACTCGTATTAATTTTCATATTCTTCATACAATATAACTACCAACCATGCTGATGAAACTTTCAAACTCCTTTACAATCACTGTACCACTATCTTAAGCACGGAAATATTCATATCGGCCGACGCACAAGGTTAGGTAAAAAAGAGTATGATATCAGGGGGGATAACTCTCACAAGAGTGCAAGAGTGGGGTTCCTAAAGCTCACAGACCATGGCTCCCATCAAATCAAGGATCACAATATCTGAGTTGAATGATGCCTTTACTCAAACCAAGAATATGATTTTAGTTTTTGGATTTAAGTGACAGCATTCTTGAAATTTTGAAAATAGTTTATATTAAGTCGCATTTTCAAAGCCGGCTCATATTTAGGACGTCCCTCTGAAGCTAGAATATGTCAATAGAGGAGCTATCTATTGGAATTAATCCAGGGGGTGTGGGAAATCCCAAGCATGAGAAAAAAAAAAAAAAAAAAAAAAATAACCGCATACAAATCCGTTTAAGACGGAATCCGTGAAATAAACCAAAGGTGTATGTCTGTGAGTGGGTGTTTGTGTGTTGTAGGGTGTGTTATTTATCTGTTCATCGATTAGGTGTATTTCCAGACGATAACTTCCGTAAAATACGGCGTAAAAAAATCGTTTCAAACTTTAAAAAATCCGTCTTGGCAAAAGACAGGTCTAGGTAGTTGGCCAGACCAATCGCTCCAGAATTTCAGGTTCAAATTTATAATTTAGTGTCCCAAAATGCTTTTAAAAAAATCGGTTTTCTGACAGTAGGACATGTGTCTTGGATTCAGTTAGTATGTAGTGGTTGTTACCATGGCTTTTTGTATCTTATTGATAGTTCTCTTAATTTCTTCCCCTTTATTGTAGTTGCTGTTTCTATTATTGCATGTATTTTTCCAGACGCTATGAGGTTTTGCTACACAATTGCCAATCCCCTCATGAGTTATTCTAGTTGGATGCTTTTAAACAAAAACTGTTTCCCTAAAGGTATTTTTTATTTTTGTTCCTTATGTTAGTTAGCCTTACTGTTGAGTTTCCTCTTTCATTTTCCTGTCGTTGAAGTGCATGCCTATTTTTGTTTACTCTTAGGATGTTCGGAGCTTTTTTATATTTTTCTTGTTGAAGATGGTCTGTGTTAACAGACCGAAACCGGTACAGTTGTATTTTACCGGTGCAATTTATTTATAAACGTGACGCTCCCTTACGGGGAGAGTAAGGAAACTCATGATTTCTTCTCTTCCCACCCCTCTGTAGGGATATAATCGCAGATTCGCCATCACCTTATTTTTGAAATAAATTGGGTTGAAATTTTCAAAAATGTAGTCAAAAATTTCAAAATAGCCTTTCTGTGCGAAATAATTTTTTCAGCATACTAACATATGGTATATTCGGAATCAGCGTAAAATTTCCTATAAGAACATGTATCAAGTTTGCAAAAATGTGAAAGTTGAAACATCAGCCAAAAATCGAAATAATGCCGTTCGCTAGTTGTAAAAATCGATAATATTTGCATGAAACATTGTCCGAATTCAGATTGAACTACTCTTATGGAAGTATCCCTCTATAACCAATCCTAGAACCATGCTGTTTAAAACGTGGGTAGTAGGTGCTTGTAAAAAAAAAAAAAAAAAAAAAATGTAATCACAACTGATGAGGTTTACTCTGTGAAATATTCCGTCCTCCGATTCTCTCGGTCGCTCTCTTTAACGTTTTACGCTCAACTGTTTTAGGACTTGATGTAGCTTTAATACTGACTGTGGCTTAGAAAATATCAGCCATGAAATTATGAAGAAGTTCTATTTATGTACGTACTAGCATGCAGACCCAAGGCCTCCCTCCACTCGGCCATCAGTAACGTTAAGCGTAAGGCCTCGCTTTACCTACATTTATCTTTAAATCTACAAGATTAGTTAAATAATAATAAAGTATGAGTACCTCCTAATTATTTTTAATAATTAGATTCCATGTTCGTCTATCAAAATCATAAACTAAAATTTCTCTACACGATCAATAGCGACTGAAATGTCGAAGATTTCTTCAAAAATTCGCTCATGGGGTCATACTGCATGACTGGACTTTTTATGTATGTATGTATGTATATATATGTACGTATACATATACATATACATATATGCATACAAATAAAAACGCAGCATCCATTCACGTTCATTCCTGTTTGTTCCATAACGTTGTGTAAAATCATATATCTTGGACTGTAACCACCACATTCCATTCTTGAAGTTTCAATTTTTCAAATTTTCAACTGCATTTGCTGATCAAATACAAACAAAGTGCCTGATGAGAGCTAAAACATTCCTCCCAATAACGTTTGATTGCCATCGGCAGCTACGAATTCTGGCAAACTTTCTATTTTAGTTAATCAGAGGTTATTAGGAAGCATTTTATATCCCAGTGAACGACTACCGATCTGTTGCAAGTAAAATATTCCTTGATTTAGTTAGCCATTGAATTCATTCCAGCACAACAACTCCGGTGAATGGTGCTGAGGGGAAACCTTATTTCCCGTGTACCATTACCAGGACAGATTATTGACATTATGGACATTATTATTGATGGCATATGCAAAAAATGTAGGGGTGTCACAATGAAACTAAAAATTCTAAAATTCTATTCTACTAAAAATTATACTTTTTTGTCACCCTATTCGAATTAATAATAGCATGTGCGCATGGGCAAACGTGAATGTCCTATAACGTCAATTTCCCACAATCCATTGGTCCGATTTGCTTCAAACTTGGTGGTTAATTAGGTATATCGTCCTGGAAAGTGCCCTATGAATTACATCACAATTGTTCGAGTAGTAATTAGCACGCATGTGCAAAAAGAAAATTGGTTGACACATAAAAAACTCCGGAACTAATGGATCGGGATTGAAGGCATTTTCAGGGAGTGTGCGAATTAGTTCCTCAATGATGTCCTATAAATTTGTTTGCCATTGGATTAATACTACAGTCTGTGCTTATGCGCAAACGTGAATTTCTTACAATGTTAATTTCTCATTATTTATCAATCTCTCTCTTGATTATTGCCAGCGAGTCATTCACATATCGCTTGAAGAGCATGAACAATTTATTACCTATCTTTGACTACCGAGTATTCGAGTTTTCGCATCGCTAACTTTGCTATGAGCGGAGAAATTGGTGATCCCATAGGGCAGCCTTCTATTTGTTTAAATATTAAATCTTTCCAACCGAAATAATTGCAGCTGCAACAGAGACGGAGTAGTTTCACAACTTCTCTTTTCAACAGTGTTGTTTTTGATTTCCACGTTTGCTTTGAGTCCATGAGCTCCACAATGTATTCAATGGTATCGGTCACAGGTACACGTGTAAACAGAGACACTACATCGAAGGACAGTAATTCTTCGTTTTCCTGTATCACCATGTCATGGAGAACCCTGTTCATCGCATTTGTATTTTTCGTGCTGAATGGATTGTTATTGGTTAATGGTTGAAGAACCTTAGTTAAGAATTTTGCTAGTTTGTATGTAGGGGTAAATCTACATTTCTAGTCCACCACATCTCAGTACAACGAAATTTGAGTAAGTAGGTACTTGCCAACTGAAAATAACAAAAATGTATAGATAATTGAAATGGTTTTAATAATAATCAAAAACTCCAAAGCCGAGCCGACGTAAAACGTCGAAATCGGTCAATTAGGAAACTGGAACATGATTCTTGAAATAATTTACGTTAGAGAATGCGCAGGATGAGGTAATGATTTGAGGAAAATTAAATTGGTAAGGGGAAATCTACAGCCTAGCACGCACATTCCCAGAAAATTTCGTCAAAATCGGATAAAGAGTAAAAATAAAGCTTGTTCCTGGGATTACACTTTCACGCATGCGTAGAAGATACGAGCGATGCATGTTTAAATTGATATGAGATCATCGTCCCTTAACTATCCAACCAAATTTGAGCGAGATCGGACGACTAGGCTGTGAAAAAATTATGCTTGAAGCAATTTACGTTTGCGCATGCGCAGAATGCAGTAATGATTTGAGAAGAATGAAATTATTAGAGGACCATCTACAGCCTAATCCGCACATTCCCTGAAAATGTCATCAAAATCGCATGAAAAAATCGGAATTAGACTGGCTAAAAGGAGTACACATTCGCGCAAGAGCAGCAGCTACTAATCATACAATTATGTTACAATGTATATGGGTTTATCACATTGTTTCCTCTCAACTAGGTATCCTTCGAATTCGAGCTAGAACGAGGGCGTAAGAAAAGGACGCTTGATAGAATTTACATTTTTGTGCAAGCGCAGAGTGAAATAGGTATTGATTGGGGAACAATGAAACTGATAGGGCCAATGCCTGACTTGCATGCGCCCTGAAAATGTCATGAAAATCTGATGAAAAATGTGGTAATAAGCTTGTTTTCACATTTTCGTATGCGCAGGATCTACTAATGATAATATTATATTGAGGTTGCCAGGGAATGCACAAATTGATTTATCCAAAGTTGAGCGAGATCGGATGACGCGGGGTGAGAAAATGACGCTTGATGGAATTTACGTTTGTGCATGCGCAGAGTAAGTAACTATTGATTTGGGAACAACGAAACTGATAGGGGACCAACTTTTTCCTAACCCCCATATCCCAAGAACATCATAAAAGTTGGTTGAAAATTGTGAAAATTAAGCTTGTTACCAGGATAGCGGGCACACAACAGACGCTCACGCAAACAGACATACGGAACAAAAGTTGATCAAAATCTTTGTACAAACGTAAAAAAATGCGAGCGGAAATTTCGATTTTGGAGACAATAATTGTTCATTTTTCCAAAGTGAAAACAATGCTCCCTCTACCTATAGGTAGACTCGCAAGCAATTTATGAGATAAAATATTAAGTACCTATATACCAATGCTTCACTAGAACCATCCGCACGGACAATCGTTATTGAACTCTATTTTTCAAAGATAGAATTCCAATGGAACTATAACAGCTGACAATTCCGTTTACTATAACTATATTAAGGATAACTATGGATAACTCCGTAATACCATACTCTTTATACATATGTGGATCTTTGATCTTCAAAAATTTGAGACCATATTAATGAGACTCGTGAAAAAATTCATGGAAAATTATTAATATAACCTTATGTCTATGCTAATAAGAATGAATAATATAAGTAATAATGATAATACAATTAATATTTTTAATATTACAGGAGTTATTTTCTGTGTTGACGAATACTTTCGCAAATTATGTCGAAATTTGACTATTGAAAATCAGCATCTCCCTCTTTGATATATTGTGATACCCCCTTTATTGGCTACTGGGCTAATGCCCAAGGCGCTAGATTTTGGAGGCGCATCATTTCCGAAAGCAATATAGTTTTTATTGTGTGTATAGTATTGTATTGTTTGTTCCATTATCAAACGATTACTTCTTAATATGAACTCATAACATTAAGGAAACTAATAAATGTTTCTATGACAGTGTGTGTGTCTTACATCCTATGACCTTAATAAGGGTCAGTTGAATTTTATTTACTAAGTGGGAGTGTTTCAGTGTATGTCCAAAGTGTACCTCTAAGTGCGTGTGGAATGCATAAATTATTCAAAGAGAGGTGTGAGGGCGCCAAAGCAGAATGCAGCCCAGGTCGCGATTAACTTGAAACTGAAACCGTTTCTTCAGAGGGATTTTGGCAACGCTGCCGCTTTCCGTAATGTTAGTCAAGTGTACAACTGGAATGATATACGGAAGGCCCGATGTCTGTCCTTATGCGGATGCACAAATCGGGCCAACTGAAAAGAGGCTTCTGTACTATCTATAGCAGATGAATATAGGATGAATATTCACCGGAAGCCGAAAGATCCGATAAGCAGACGGATGCAACAAGTACAGTCAGGTTTATATATATATATATATATATATATATATATATATATATATATATATATATATATATATATATATATATATAGAATATCCAGGAATCAAACTGCAACGAAATGGATTTCAAAGAGGTCAATTTTCAAACAATTTCATTTTGAAAGTTTGTTTTTTCTACGAAAATTTGCTAAACATCTTAAAAGTAAAATACTCGAGAGCAGAGCGTTTAAAACCAATCATCAAGTGGCACTTATTATAAGAAATTAGTTATATAATCTTATTATCCAGTTAATATTATTCCTGAACACCCTGTATACGTTATTGAAACCGGGAGATCATATCTTTTACACTTTCCTACCTTTGAGCGACGGCACATTTACACGAAAACGTTGAATATATTCAAGAATTTCCTCAAGTGGATAGCATCTAGAAAGTGTTTAGTAAGAAGATAACCCCGCATCTGAAATGACAAGAGATTAATATTGCGTGTCAATGATCCGAATGGAGTTGACGGAAAATTATTTAAGATGGATGAAAGGATATTAAGAGCACTAATTCCTCACGTACTGGAGAGACGACGTAATTAGAGGGAGTAACAACCTTCTCTCAGCTTTCCTGAAAAGGATTAGGAAAATATGGCGTAGTGAGAGGCGGGGGGCCGATTCATCGGTGCTTTGCTCAATTAGGGCCGTACAACGTGAGGAGCTTGGGGCGGACCATGAAGCTGCGATACTTCCCGTTTACATCTTTTGATGGTGTGCTCGACCTGAAGGGAGTCAAACGGATGGTCTTTTAGGTCGTAAAAAGATTTTCCCAAACCTCTTCGACCAGTTATGAAAAACCCGTATTTGAATAACAGCGTAACCTGCAGTCCTGATTATTCGGTCTTAGACAGAGTGAAACAGCTTTATTCAACGCTACTTAACCCCATCTCTAGAAAATCTCATCGTTATTCCGCATAATGTTTTACAGTGTTGGAAAGCATCTTGTTCTAAAAAGTTTCTTTGAAACTGTTTTAACGTGAAAGTTATGCGTAAGGTTTGAGATGCTTTATAAAGCGCCGGATAGGTACATTGTATCTTGCATTGTACTCGTAATTCATACAAGTAACGTCGTAAATATACTGGTGTGGCTCATTATTTCGATTCGTGAAAGTTCGTTTCACTTTTCGTTTCATGTTATATGAATACGATTCGAACCATTTATCTCAATTATTTTCAGTCTGACTATTTACCTGTTTGCTCATGTGTTTGTGTACTTTTCACGCCTATGGAGATCATTCAGCGATTGATGTGGTTGGGTGGATATACACAAGCTATAACTATAGTCGGCTTTCAGGTAGAGAGCGATTTACTGGTGACATAGGTGAACTAATCTGCCAGCCGTGACTGCCCGCCATTGCTGGGCGTTTATACCGTATCTTTGCTACTGGTTTAGATTTATATTGATATTATTTCCCGGCCATAGATTTAATTCCTAGGCATTTTTATTCGACTACGTACACTCGTTAGGGACTGAGAACTATTTAAAAAGGACCAAGAACATTTCAAAACTTTACAACTGGGTAGATTCCCTTGATATTTCAGCGTACGAATACTGATTTGCCCAAAACTAGGGATTAGCTGTGATTCACCGAGGAATGACATATAAATATTAGTCGAAATGAAAGCATATTAAAGTGTATTCATAATAATTCAACTTATGGCGCATGAAAAACGCTAAACGGTGAGAAGTGTTTGGAGTGATTTTTCCCTTGAATACCTCACAACAGTAGACCGATTTCTCTCGAATCGCTAGAATAAGGGGAGGATTGAAAGGTACAGCTCTTGCTATAAAATGAAAAATGCTAAAATGCTATTATTTATCAAGAATAAACCGTGAGGCGAAATGTCAACGGATAAATAGTTATTATCTATCGAGAATTTGAATGTTCCATCCGATGCCTAACCTACCGAACGGTTCCTCAAATAGATAGCTTTTGTCAGAAGAAGCTCCAACTCTTTCTTACGTTAACAAATTATTTTGTAAACAAATATCAACAGATCAAGTGCTGGAAAAAGACTGCGTTTATTATTGACAACGAACTTTTTAACCTTCAACGGGTACCCGTCTCTGAGTCGGGAGCCACCCCTTCAAACCTCTCCCTAAACGCTTAGGAGTGATAAAGGGAGCTAGCCCCCTCAGTATCCTCCTAGCGCACGAAGACGAAGGTAAGTGGGTAGAAAATAATAATAATAATTTTTTTTTTCGCTACATAGGTAGTGAGGGGAGGGATTTTTGGTTGTTGGACGCCCGACTCTCCGGCGGTGTGTACCCTCCTGGCATTGAGTATGTGCCGTCTGAGAATCGAAATGTACCCAGAAAACAATATTGATAAGTTCGATCTTGTTTTTAACACTTTTAATACATACATTATAGCCCTCATTTGCATTCTAGCATGTACACACATATTTTAGATACTTTTATATATTGCATTCAACCATTTCAACTCGTACTTTGTTCTTTAACTAATTCTATACGACCATGTTGCAATATTTGAGGAAGCTATACTGCCCACCCAACTTATCAGACATTTTTTAAATTCTTCATCGCATCAACCCCCCCATCACTGCACTCACACGCGCCTTCCCTCGTTCTGTAATTTTGTTGTTTTTTTGGGTCCTCAGGAAAATGGAAACATGATTTATCTTTTGTGTAGATTTGCAATATAGCAACAAAAAGCTCCCCAGCCCTGTCATTATTAGACGAGAATAAAAAAAAATCAAGTAAGACTGTTGGAAACTTCTTGAGACTAAGTATAATGTACTTTTTTGTTAAAATTGCAGAGTTCAGTACAAACTACTCAATGCTGCTGAAATAAAGTTAACTTTTTCAGAATTTTCTACATTTATGAAGCGGTCCTATTCTGAAATATATTTTTCGTTGGTATTGATGACAAAATGTGCAACAATCTGGGAGAAAAATGTCGAAAATCAGTGACCCGACTGCGAGACGGCGTGTACTCTCTGAACATCAGCCATATGTGTACCCGTTGAAGGTTAAAGTAAACAAAACAATGGGTGGAAAATCATCTTAAAAATCAACAAATGATAAAAAATAAATGTAGATGTGGCTACAACCACTCCGTTCCTCAGTGCTTGGTTCCTCCGTCAAACTACTTGGCTGGACCGTGTCTGCCTTTTCAGAACTTGAGGTGGTGTGTTGTCTTGTGTTGCTGTGAGTGGCTCTAGATATGTAGTTATTTTCACTAACCCCCCTCCACCAGAAGAACTTCCGTTTTTCATAATTGTTTATTGTACATTTTCAAAAATTGACTCCTGTGATCTCTGGAGCTCTGTACACTATCATATTATACTGTTCGATTTCTCTCACTTTTCCCGTCGACGTTGTGAGTGAGAAAATTAATATTGAAAGAACAACAGGTGCTGTCTGTCAACTCCTCCTTCAAATAATTTTGTGATGAAAACATATAATTGAGCTGAAAGTCGATGGCACACCTCGAAGTAGATGAAAATGATAAAACTCGTGTTTACATATTTAGCACCACACCTCCAGACCCGAGCCAAGATGGGGCAACGACCCACAATTTGAACGCATCAAAATGCTCGTTATTTGCCCTAATTTCCCAAGTCCTGTGATTTCCTGGTTTGGGGACATCCACACTTTCTGCTGGCAAGTATTTATAAGTTTTCTCTTAACCATTCGTAATTCTTAAAATATCCAAAGTATAAACTTATTAACCCGCCAATCTTTTCTCTTTTGTTTTCCAACAATAGCTGTTGAACTGATCAATGTAAGGCAGACCAGCCTACACAAGCGCCCGCCAGTATTAGAATCATGTATTTTAAGCCGGGTATTCAAGTTTTATGAAATAATATATCATTTTTCCCTTGATTATGGGGCCAATGTTGTTTTGTAGGTTTTAGTTCCATTCTATTTGAATTTAATTAGAACGAGCCGGTTACTGTAAATTTGTACCAAATTCAAAGGAAAAGTAGGCTCTATATTTAACCTATAGATTTTTTTTTCCTGTAGCTCAATTTTCCCCAATTTTTGTTCAATTGCAACATTGCTGATTAGCATGGCGTTATCTCGTGGCATGAAAATTATTATTAAATGTCCGCTGCCCCAACAAATTGCTTTGCTCAAGTAATATTTCCATCGCCTGCTTCGCGTCAATGATCGCGGAAGTAATACAGGTTAATCCCAATTTCGCATTCTTAATTTGAAATTTATGTTATTCCCCATACGGAGCTTAGCTGCCCTTATTCCTCATAATTCAATTTTCCTGCCCGAAACCTTGATGTTTATCGCTCATATCGTTCATAATCAAATACTTAACTCGAATCAATACCCGGAACAGTTCTTGTAGCAGTCGCCAGCTATAATGGTATGAAACATTTCTTGAAATGCACCTGACGTCGTGTAACGCTTTTTTTTCTCTCTTTCTGAGTAAAAAACAGTTCTCTCTTGTCTGAATGTCTATTTATTGCTGAATCTCAGTCTTTTTTGTTGATCACTTTGCTGAGATTGATCCAGCGCCATCTACATATACTAATTATAACAATTTATCCCCAACACATTGAGCCTGGATTGTGGAATCTGGAGAGAGGGTCGACATGGAAGAATCCATCGTCTGAGTTTCAAATTCGCTTGAAATACTGCTGTTACCTGCCCGACATCTCGGATGTAATATTCATAATTTTAAAAGGAGTGATTAAGTTTGAATGAACACCTTTATTTTGTCATACAACTGGAACTTCTGTCATGTCATAAATTTTTATCAGCTGTGCTTGAACTCTCGGAATATTCGCCATGTTATTGATAAATACGTGCCTAAAATCCAACTATTATAAACAGTAGGTTTTAAGATATTTTCAAGAAAAAATTGAATTATTCAGAGCGACACAACGTCGGGAGGGCACAGCATGACTTGGGTTAACTTACTCGAGATTGGGGAAAATTACGAGTCACTTTCATCCAAACTCAATAATACGCACTTCAACAATATGATACAGAACGGCTGTATTTTGTATAATTTAATCCTGTAAATAATTAAGATACAGATATATATATATATATATATATATATATATATATATATATATATATATATATATATATATCAGTTGCCCTGAATTGTCGCATGAAGATGGATGATCGTGTGTCTTCATCAAGCAGCAGTGACGATGATGAAGATATGAGGATTCTTCTTTACTACATTACCACCAGGTCAAGACAGTCTCGTAGAGAATGAGTTCACTCCTACTTGAAAAAAATAAAATAAATAAATAAAAAACCAGCATCACCGAATTTTCATCACAGCAAAGGAATTACGTATTTTCGATTCGAAGTTTTTGGCTTTTTACCGAATGTCAAAATCTTCATATCGCTTTCTTGTAGAACGTGTCAAGCCTTTTATCCACAAGCGACTCACGGATATGCGAGGGTGTGTGACTGCTGAAGAGCGAATCCTGATAACTTTGAGGAAGGCGTTTCCTGACATACACATATGTTATTTTGGTTTATTATTTAGAATAATAAGCATTTGTAATCGTACCGAAAACAATTTTTTATGAATTCATAATTTTTTTTTTTTGTAATTTTTTAAAATACATTTTTTATAAATTCTTTTAATACTGTTATACACTTAACTGGGAGAGGTTTCAGATCCGTATAAATTCACCCATAGCAAATAATTATATAACTGATCCTAATAGAATTGATCCAGGGGGGTTCGGGAAAACCCGAAGCCGAGAGAAAAAAAATAAAATAAAAAATAAAAATCCGTTTCATACCATTTTAAACAGCAAAAAAACCATAGGTGAATGTCTGTGTGTGTTTGTCAAATCTTGTGCGTGCTGTCTAGGCCGCATTTTTCAACCATTTCTGTTTTTGGTTTAGTTGTGCAGAAAATCTCAGGAATTTCGAAATTCGTCACTGGGAGGGATTACGTAATACGGTAAAATCGTTCTATTCCTACAATTCTCAACCAATTGTTATGATTCCTCTTTTGTTCGATTCAGTTGGTGGTATACAGGGTGTCCCATCTAAACGGGCCCATCGGGAAATTACAGCCTTACGGTGCGAGCTATCGAAAAATTGAACTGGACCTTTTTTATAGTATTTCAACTCAGCTTCACGATGCGGAAGTCCGATTTTTATTTTTCCATGTTTTAGGGTCTCAAATCATTGATTGAAACTTACGGTTTCCTCTTGACCCCCCTTTTTTATTGCTTTTGTCGATTTTAGGTTGAATTTGAAACAGAAAATGCCTCCATGAAATTTTCTATTTGGGGCTTCGTTTCTGAGTAATTCCACTTTTTGCGGAAGTCCGATTTTTATTTTTCCTTATCTCAAATCATTTATTGAAACTTACGGTTTCCTCTTGACCCCCCTTTTTTTATTGCTTTTTCCGATTCTGGGTTGAATTCGGAACAGAAAATGCCTCCGTGAAATTTTCTTTTTGGGGCTTCGTTTCTGAGTTATTCCACTTTTTGCGAAATACAGAAAATCGCCGATTTCTTTTAGACATTACTAACACTTTCTTACTATTTTTATCTCCAATTTTTGAGATGTTCACCACACTTTTGAAATCAGCATTAAACTATCTACCATCAGATCTCAGCGTCCATAATCAACAATCACCATCAGGGGGATGACATTACACTTGAACCGCTTAAGATTTAAAAAGTTTTCCAAATCGTCGTTTGAAAAAAAAAAAAAAAAAAAAAAAAAAAAAAAAAAAAACCCTCAAACAGTTCAGTACTGTTACTCATTTATTATAAGAACGTATGAGACGCCGTATTCTGGACTAATGTAAGGTTCTTTAAATAATAAAGATCATAGTGTAGACTGAACAATAAGTATCAAGAATCTGTCGTTTTCTTGACCCTCGAATGCAGTTTGCAGGGGAAGGAGCAGAGGCCGCAGAAGGAGCAGGTGGCATTTTCGATTTATCACAACACAACTGACTGGAAGTCTCCTTGTGGTACATTTTTTAAACTGTATTCTGAACAGTGATTCTGTGTGTACTGAACAGTTTTAGGGTTTTTTTTTTTTTTTTTCAAACGACGATTTGGAAAACTTTTTTAAAATCGTATGCGGTTCAAGTGTAATGTCATCCCCCTGATGGTGATTGTTGATTATGATCGCTGGGGTCTGATGATAGATAGTTTAATGCTGATGTGTGGTGAACATCTCAAAAACTGAAGATAAAAATAGTAAGAAAGTGTTGGTAATGTCTGAAAGAAATCGGCGATTTTCTGTATTTCGCAAAAAGTGGAATAACTCAGAAACGAAGAACCAAAAAGAAAATTTCAAGGAGGCATTTTCTGTTCCAAATTCAACCTAGGATCGGAAAAAGCAATAAAAAAAAGGGGGGTCAAGAGGAAACCGTAAGTTTCAATAAATGATTTGAGACATGGAAAAATAAAAATCGGACTTCCGCAAAAAGTTGAATAACTCAGAAACGAAGCCCCAAATCGAAAATTTCATGGAGGCATTTTCTGTTCCAAATTCAACCTAAAATCGAAAGAAGCAATAAAAAAGTCCAGTCATGCAGCATGACCCCATGAGCGAATTTTTGAAGAAATCTTCGACATTTCAGTCGCTATTGATCGTGTAGAGAAATTTTAGTTTATGATTTTGGTAGACAAACATGGAATAATATTATTAAAAATAATTAGGAGGTACTCATACTTTATTATTATTAAACTAATCTTGTAGATTTAAAGACAAATGTAGGTAAATATTCATAGATTTCGATGTTCAATGTGGTCAGTATTGAAGGCAGTTGTTTCGATTTTTGACTGATTTTTCAACTTTGAAATTTTTGAAAACTTGATACATATTCTTATAGGAAATTTGACGCTGATTCCAAATATACCACATGTTAGTATGCTGAAAACATTATTTCGCACAAGAAATCGCTAAAAACAGGCTATTTTGAAATTTTTGACTACATTTTTGAAAATTTCAACCCGAAGATGTGATCCGATCATGCTGGCCAACGAACTTGAACTTTCGTTTTGTGTCCTTAACATTTTAAAATTTGTTTGAAGTTTCTAGCACAATTCTACGGACAGTTATCGTCTGGAATGACACATACATACATACATATATACATATATACATATATACATATATACATACATACATTAAAAAATGCGTTAAACTTCAGAATATGATTCAGAATAGCCTGAAACGGATTTCTGCATAAAATTTTTTCAAAAATTCACATTCTACAAATTTTGAGGCGAGAGCAATAGCTTAATTTTCTTCAAAAATTCGCTAAAAGGGGGGTCAAGAGGAAACCGGAAGTTTCAATCAATGATTTGAGACCCTAAAACATGGAAAAATAAAAATCGAACTTCCGCATCGTGAAGCTGAGTTTAGATGGGACACCCTGTAGATGTGCCACACACCTTAGGAATTTTGAAATCCATCACTGGAGGGGAGAAGTGAGGGGATAGGTAAATATGGTAAAATCGTGCTATTCCCACTATTCGCAACAGATTTTTTTTTTTTTTTTTTTTTTTTTTTCAAGTTTATGGTTTAGTTGTGTAACAAATCTCAGGAACGAACCGCTACAGAGGAGTTAAATTCAAACCTCCTTCACAACCTGGTACCTACCAGAGACCTTTAGAAATTACTTTTAGGAATAAAATGGTCTGCACACCAGCTAATGGGACGTCCCTGAAATGCTTGCATTACTGATCTGTACATGATTTTTTAAATTAAGGTATGTGCAGTAATGGTTCAGAATGGGAAAACATGATTCCAATTTCTCAACTACATCGTATCTTTAGTTGCTGCTGCCATACGCGAATGTAAAATCCATCAAGTTTCCAGTTATTTTCTCATGGTCCATTCGTTCGATCTTGCTGAACTTTGGAGGGTAGATTGGATATTAAGATTTGAGTTTCAACGCGATCATATTGTAAGTAAGTACTGCGCAAGCAAAATCCTCAAATCCTTCTAACAAACATGACTTCTACTGTTATCATCCGATTTTGATGAAAACTTCAGAGGTTTTTCACGGTTAAAGCTGTAAATCCACCCTAATAAACTGTATCGCTCTCAACAAACTGATAGCTTTTGCGCAGGCACAAACATAAAATCTATCAAGCTCAATTTCCTCATTACCTAACTGACCGATCTTGATCAAACTGGGAGGATAGTCACGCTCCATTTAATTTGCTATTTCTTCCAACCATAGCAACTCGCTATGTCATTTTTAAAGGTTATATAGAGCGTTTCAATGATCTATACATTAATGTTACGGATACGAGGAAGTTATGTGACACACCCAACATGTCAGACATTTTTGTGTGCCATTGATAGATGTAATTTCGATGAATCGAAATGTCCACCCGGATCGCTGAAGACATAACCGTTCGTTTTCGCTAGGGACCTTTGGCAGATAATAATAACGTCAACACGAGTGAACGCAGTGATTTAAGTGGAAGTCTTATGAACTACAGAGATCGAACCGAAGCTCTTGAAATCACAATGGAATATTTTTTTAATGAATCGACTTTATAATAATCTTGTTGCATATAGACGGACTAGTGAAGCGCAGGTAAGTATTTTATTTTATTTATTGATTCCCGTTCGGTGGGTGCATGTGTAGTTATTTGAACATAATGATATACGATAGACGCCGTTTAGTAATTATCTATAAACTGATCTGCACAGAAGGAATATAATAATAAACAAATAATAAACTTTTGCGTAATAATTTAAAATGTATTTTTCAAGAGTGGATGGATACGAAGCAATCAGAACCGATTTTCTAGAATACGATATGGTCACGCCGCAATCACGTTTCTATTAGAACTCACCTTTACATTTTGCAATTTTTCTTGCGACCAACTTTATACTCTCCCTCATTAGTGTTATAATGATCATATTTATATCATTGTAGCCTTCTTCAATTTTTTGATGTTGTTCTTGACATTTTATTTTATTTATTATCTATTTATTTATTTATTTTATTGTCCTCTCTTAATTTCGTTGTGTAGCCAGTATATGTTTTATTGTGGTGTTCCTTGTTACCTACTTTTTCTATTTTTCCATCCATTGGTGGGGGCAGGAAATCCTGTACATTTTAGATGGGACATTACAAATAATGTTTATAGAATATAACATAATTCTCTCTATACGTGATTCTAAATGTAAAATGTGAGACATGAAGTGAAGTGAACATCTTGATCAACTTTACCTATTTTCTTGACCCCTCATTTATGGCGATCAAGGCTGGATCGTCATTCGCATTATTTCATCTCGTCTCTCCCATTTTTATCCTCAGCTACCTGTGAGCGTAAATATGATTGATTATAATCAATAATAGTAGGGTCGATAAGCAATTGAAATTCAGACTTTTGCCATGTTGTGACTGCATAAGTTCAGCAATTTTTTGTCCATTTTGAGCCATTGTTGCCGGCTCGCTCATTGTGGAATTAGTATCATATTCAACTGAGGTATTGTGGCACCTAGTTGAAGATCATCCCATTGAAGGAATGTTTGGTTTGCTAGGAGTGCTATACTACGGAACCCACCGTGATCTATCCTCACCTGCTCATGTTTACAGTACAAACATCAAAGATGAATGCATAATTTCCCAATCCACTGTTCTAATATTCTGTGCTCGTCAGTTTTATCGTGGCCGCACGTGCTGATAGACTGTGATGTTACGAGTGTTATTGTTGATATAAATACTGCCTAAATCTTTTCCTTGCGATGTTGAATGACATGAGGAGGTTTGAGCATCTTATTTCTTTTAAATTTCACTGAATACTCATTGGTAGATCGTACAGCGAACTTGACTCGTGACGGCGGACCGCATAGCGAACCAGATTCCCAACTGTTTGGTAGTCGAGCAACAGTTAGCCTGATCCGAATGTGACACGATAGTTGCTGATTAATTCATAGGTATTGGCTTCACCGGACAATAACGAGTGCACATCATTCATAGAAAACATTATTCGAGATTTCAGGGCGAAAATGAGATGAAGGTATCAGGAGGCAAAGTGAATAGAGCTTTAAACTCGACTGAGAGAACTCGAGTTGGGTACGTGGTGTCAGAAGGGTCACTCCTCTCAAGTGTGGACCACTGGTCCACTGCGCTCTCCCGACCGCAGCTTATTGACGCTTAGCCATAAACACCGCTGTCGTGGCATTCGCGCTCCCACGGCTGTCACTTCATAAACAGGCTAAACAAGCTACAACTTTGATTAATTAAATTTTAACAAGTTGATTTCAACAACTGGGACTGAAGGTATGAGTAATCATCTCGTTTTTACGACTACCCTTCCTAACAGGTTTACGTCATGAACACCACATATATTAGATTGCTGGATTAGTGAAACTAGCGGGTTTGTAATTACGTCGCAGTTAATGGTAGTTAATTCGTTGGCAGATGTGATATTAAAGTGAGCAGATATAACCTCATGATAGCAGCCAACTTGGTATAATTAAACATAACTAAACGAGGGTTGAGTTTTAATGGTTTCGGTAGAAGCGAAAGTTCGTACAATGCAGATAACAGTTTTTGAACACTAGAATCCTAACTACGAACAACAATAGTTTACAAGAATTTATTTATTTTATTGATTTTATATATTTATTTATTATTATTATTATTGTTATTTATGTTTTAATTTTTATTTTTTCACACGTGCGTTATTTGGATATTGTTTTTGCATTACATTTTCTCATGTAATGTTTTTCACATTAGATTTTACCAACCATAATAAATGGATGTTTTTAAGGTTGTTTTTAACTTTGAACTATTAGAAATTTGTTGAGGAGAGATTTCAATTTTGTTCATACATCTTATAGTCCATTAGAATATAACTAATAAACTGAGAAAAGTAGTAGCCCTGAGAAAGGTATGAATGTTCGAGATTGAAAGGAATGTTCCCCAATTCTGATGGAGTATCTTTGAATGGAGCGTGATAAACTCCTGATGGTGCTCTATAAATAATACCGTAGGAAATATGCAGCATTTAAAAAAATGTCTCTTTGACATCTCCTTGAAATTTGTAGGACTCATATGGCTTTGGCCGTAGATTATCACTTATGAATTTAATCGAAATATAATATGACCTGGTAGTTCCTGAACACAAATTTCCTGCAATGCTGAAAAAAATATCATCTGATTTTTCTTAAATTATCAGGGGTTTGGTTCAAGCCTTAGAACTCATAGTTTCATTTTATGCAGATTTTAGATGTATGCTCTGCGCGTGCAAGGAACGTCAAATCCTTGTTAAACTTCATCGATTTCCACCTGCCTGCTGCTAGCATAGCAAAAGGTTGGGTTACCTGAGCTGACCAATTTCAAATATTGTGTGTTAATGTGCAGATAAAGACTCATTTACCATAATTAATTTTTATTACTTCCCTACTACCAATTTTTGTCATTCTGCAGTTCAAACCCTTAAAACTAAATAAACAAATATAGAAAAAATTGCCTCTTTCAATCGGTCTGGAGTCGGGGATGTTTCCGTAGACGAAAAGTATGTATGACAGTTCATCTTTGTACTGCATTGAAATCACTAAGCGTAATTGCATTGAACTCTATGGACAGCCACTTCGATACGTCAAAGATAACCATAAATTTTATGGCAAGTAAACTCGTTTCAAATCATATATTACGATTCAAAACAAATTTTGGATGTTCAGCAATTTTTCAGTTTTGTTAATAGATTTTTCAGCAAATATTAATAAAATATAAGAACATTTTTCACCATCATTTTGTGAATAAATTTTTAAATGTTCTGGGTCATTGTTGATAAACTTATTTTGACTAAAATTCTGCTGAAAATGATAAATTAAACAATTTTTGGCCGTTTTCAGCCATTTTTAGTGATTTTTTTAGCACATTTTTTGAAATTTAACCAATTTAATTGCTCAAAAAGTGTTGGCTGACAAACTCATCCTTTCGTTTGGAAAGCTTGTTTTTTTTTTGTTTTTTTTTCGCGCTAGAACGGAATTTTTATCTCAATCCAAAGGGGAGTTATCGTTCGTCCAACACAGTTTTATCTCAATTCAATTCTGATGAATGTTATCGTTTGTAGCACAAGCCTCGCTCCTGCGTGTAGTGTGGGTGTTTGGTGTTGTGACATATGTTTATGTGAGGACCGTGTTGGGAACGCTGAAGGGAGATCAGGAAAAAAGGAAAACAAGTGAGCTGATTCATTCTTGCCGAAGAATTTGTTGGAGATGGCCTTTTTTATTTTCTTCTTGATATTCTGAAAAGCCTCCTGTTCTGAAACAGTCCGCCCCTATTCAGTGTCCTTTTTAATCTAGTTCCGATTCGGCTCAGTACTATTGACCAGGTTAGGAATAAACATCTGGAGAAAATTTGGCATCCCAAGGAAACTTTTAGTTTCTTGTACTTATACATCTCAAGGAGGTTTGAGATTTTCTATGGCTTTCAGTTTTTCCTCGTTAAGAGATATCCCATTATTTGACCAGTTTAATCGCAAATATGGCGCATAAGTTTGTTGAAATTCACAGTTTTTTATGTCTAACGTCAGTTAAAGCTTAGTCAAGGTCTGACGCATAGCTTTGTCATGGTCTTCGTTAGACGTTAGACTTTCCGAAAATAAAAGTGTTATCACTGACGTTAATACTGCGAGGAATACTATAAATCAGTTGCCTTATGGTTTTATGGAACTTTTCAGGAGGGGAAAATACTCCGAAGCTAAGCCTTTTGTATCTGTATAACCCAAGATGGTTGCAAATGTTTTAATGTCTCTCGACAGGTTGGTCGTTAACTGTAGTTGGAGGAATCTTGTATTAAGATCCAATTTTGAGAATAGAACCGAGCCACTGATACGAGATACGTCAGTAATTGTTGGAAAAGAAAAATCTTTACCATTTTATAGCTCTATTTGGAGCCCGCATAGCTACGCAAATCCTAGAACTTTCTTAGGAACTATCACCACGGGTGATACCCAACTGGTCGGACCGTCCCCTCACTCAATTAAGTCATCTAGTAATTTATTTATTTCATCTTCAATTTTTTCCTTTAGATGAAATAGAGTTCTACAGAACCTTACAGCTATGGAGTGACTTTGGTATCTATATGTAATTAAATTTGTTCAGTTAAAAGTCGGTAAAAGCTGTGGGTATTTTAGAACGAGCTGTTTCCTTTCAGGAACTGTAGGATTAAAAATTTCCGAATCAACTCTGAGAGCAAGAGAAACTAGTCCTAATTTTCTGGAAGTTTCACAGCTCAGAAGAGCATCTCCCTTTTCGACCACAACAATATCCGTTTGAATCTCTTTATTCTTGTGTGAGAGAGCTCTTGAATTTTCCGAGCAAACCAATTGGCCGGGCTTGATAAGCCATCAAAGTGCTTTTAGTGGTTTTAGTTCAGTTTCGCAGGGTTCTACAGGCTGTGGTAAACGGCTTTGCTTATCAGATTTGCAGAACAGCCCGTGTCGACAATGAAACGTATTTTCTTAGACCATATCTCTATCTTAGTGGTCGGAATATCTTTATTTTTCGCGATATTAATGACATTTAGGGAATCATCCGAACTGGCAGGGTCACTTGCAGCTTTGCAGTGACTATCTGACTCATGGGCAGTGTGATTGATTCCTTTATCGCCTTTTCTTGCAATTTTTCCGTGACTCCGAAATGAATAGCTTACAAAATGTTGTCTTGGGGAAATAATATCTACCTTTAAATGCCGAACTTTTTTCCTTTGGTGGAGCATTCAGAATTCAAATGCGGCCACTCCCGGCCAGAGGCATGACATTTATTAGAAAGATCAATCGCTATTTTATTCACATTTCCCAGCGACAAGTTATAGAACAACGAAATTCGAAACTTGTTTCACAACTTTCTGTGCCTGGCCCATTGTTAAAATTCCATTCAACGTTTTTTTAGGGTTCTTGAGCATTTATTTTCTCAAATGATTAGGGTCCCCATGAAAATTTGTACTTTTATTTCCAGATACTTATAGTGAAAATCACACGTCGATGCCATTTCCTCAGTTCCACTTAGAATTCTCTCAACTTCTCGCCGGATTGCTGTTTACCGCTGCGAAATTGGAAAATTTCAAACTAAACGTTTACTGTATGCATAAAATGGTATTAGTATCCTCATGCGTTACGCTTCTATCCGGAAGGGTTTAGAAATTTCCAATTTAAGAGTAGGGCCCATTTAAAAATACTGAACATTATATTTTCGGCCAACAGGGAAATTCCAAATTCACTTACATTCCCAGGCCTTTCATCGAGCCAGGGAATGCCATCCAAAACGGATTGAATTTAATTGGTTTCGTTGCAATTTCAACATTGGGTGGACCAAGAACGCAGCTACGTTCTTCAAACTCTGTCAACTCATAATTAGGTACTCACGAGCGTATGACCCGGCCAGTTTGACGACCGACCTCTGATCACTCAATATCGGTTCGGCTGCGCCAAAATGTACTCTTTTGTACACCTTATTATAATATATAGCATTATTGAAATAATCACGCTACAATATTAATTTCATTAAACCAAGAATGAATTCGTTTATTCGTGAATCTAAGTACCATAAAGTGTTTATAACTACTTTAGGTAGATTCTTAATTTAATTAGTCGCCGTTTGGATCCGGCAGGGGGTTTATTATGAATAGGAAAACAGGAAAACTGAATTTAAATGCAGAAAAAATGGGTCCCAGGTGGGAATCGAACCCACATCCTCCGGTTTACCGTACCGGCGCCTTTACCATCTTGGCCGCAAGGACCACTGGATGGAGAGAGCTTGGATCTGAGCCAACACCCCCCGAGAACCATTACTCTGCATTTTTCAATGAATTAACTTTAAATCAACTGTACCCTATTAGTTTAGTCACCGCTAACGAAACGGCCCGAAGAATAAATTCTTAATTTAATTAGTCGCCGTTTGGATCCGGCAGGGGGTTTATTATGAATAGGAAAACAGGAAAACTGAATTTAAATGCAGAAAAAATGGGTCCCAGGTGGGAATCGAACCCACATCCTCCGGTTTACCGTACCGGCGCCTTTACCATCTTGGCCGCAAGGACCACTGGATGGAGAGAGCTTGGATCTGAGCCAACACCCCCCGAGAACCATTACTCTGCATTTTTCAATGAATTAACTTTAAATCAACTGTACCCTATTAGTTTAGTCACCGCTAACGAAACGGCCCGAAGAATAAATTCTTAATTTAATTAGTCGCCGTTTGGATCCGGCAGGGGGTTTATTATGAATAGGAAAACAGGAAAACTGAATTTAAATGCAGAAAAAATGGGTCCCAGGTGGGAATCGAACCCACATCCTCCGGTTTACCGTACCGGCGCCTTTACCATCTTGGCCGCAAGGACCACTGGATGGAGAGAGCTTGGATCTGAGCCAACACCCCCCGAGAACCATTACTCTGCATTTTTCAATGAATTAACTTTAAATCAACTGTACCCTATTAGTTTAGTCACCGCTAACGAAACGGCCCGAAGAATAAATTCTTAATTTAATTAGTCGCCGTTTGGATCCGGCAGGGGGTTTATTATGAATAGGAAAACAGGAAAACTGAATTTAAATGCAGAAAAAATGGGTCCCAGGTGGGAAATTAAATTCAGTTTTCCTGTTTTCCTATTCATAATACTTTAGGTAGGTATCAATTACCTATTACAGTAGACACATAACGTTATGGTAACGCCTTGGGTTTCGTGATAATTTCTTAAATGATTCCACGATAGACAGTTTGAATAATTTGGGAGTTCATTCACTAATCTAACACTTGGAATGATAAAACTGTCCGAATAAGTTGTTGTCCTGCGATGAGGTGGTAGTCGATATTGGTTCATAACATTTCTCGTGCCAACATCATGTATGACGGTTTGATTGATAAACACCTTTGCTAAAAATATTCTGGCTTAGAGTACTCGAGAATTTTACACATGACTACTGCTAAATTGAATGTCCATCTTTTCTTCATTTTTTGCCAGTTCGGTTTTTAACAGTATGGTGTGGCTTCATCATCATGACGCATTTTACGCCGTCTGCAATGTTTCAATATCTTCCTCATTTACATCGAACGTTGAACTTGAAGAATAGTAAAGTAAGGAATAATTAGGCTCATAATACGTTTTGATTTTATAGCTCTTGAATAGCTGAATGATATGCTTCACCTGATTAAGAGCATTGGACTTTTTTCCATATCATTTTTACTTATTTATTATTTGAACGGGCAAACCCAATATACAATATGCCCTTCTTTCTGGAAGGTTAGAAACAGGAAAAACTTACAGATTTTAGGGAATAATACAGAATAAATATAACAACGTAGGTATACAAAATAAATATATAACGATACCAAATAATACAATAATTCAGTTGAAATAAGTAGTTTTTAATGAACTGAGATAGGGTGTAAAGAAATCAAAATTCTCGTTTGATTATAGAAACTAATCGGCTTCTTTTGGCAATCAACAAATCGAACGGTAATTCATCAGGTAATTTGTACCCGAAAAAAGAACATGGAAAACTGAGTGTGATCTATTTGATACATGTGGTGCATATTACGACGCTCGTAAACACTTGTCATTTCACAGCCTAAGAAACTATTAGTAGTCTTGTTTTTTGAACCTTATGCTCTCTAACGGTAACAAACTTGAAGTTATTAGTTCGAGAAAATTCCCATGAGCAGCGGGATGGTAGAAGAGGATGCTGACGCTTCCACAAGTCTTCCCTGTGGATTTCAGTGCCGGCAAGGTAGCTCTTTCTCTAGTCCACTAAAAGGGAATTGTTCAGTTTGTGCTGAGAGTCTCCTTTGGATGAGTATGCTGCGGATTTCTGAATAGTCTGGTAAGTTCATATTTCCATCCCTATACTGTCACCTACCAATTACAGTATTTGCTGTTATCAAAAGTTTATTTGTTTCTATGATATGACCAGATATGTTAGAAACGGGAACTTAGGGGTACAACTTTGTGCCACCGTTTTTTTATTATTTCTGCAATACAATTTAAGGCTTTCTCGTTTTATTTTTACAGAAAATGGGTGCTCAGAATTGGAGAAAGGTGGCACGACGAGTTGAAGATTTGTTGGGATATTTTTGTATGAATTGTTAAGATTTTGTAATAAAAACGAACAGAAAGTTGCCTTGCATTGATTTTTATATTCACCTTGTTTAAAAAATCGAAAAAACACTAAAAATTCCGAGGGAAAATTTTTTTTTGAATTACGTTGCAAAGTCAACATGCTGATTAACAAGATTCAGACCGCCACAATGAGCCACATTATGTTTTCATTTCATTATAGGCTAAAAAAGATGGTGGCTCAAAGTTGCACCTTCCTGGGGTAATGAATGTGCCACGAATAAATAGTTCCCATTCTATTCGCTGAACAGATGGAATTTTTTCCTTAGCGACATTTGATCACTGAGATGTGTAAGTATCTTGGGTAAACATTTCAACGAGATACGACGACAAATAAAGTTCTGACACTCAAAAAACCAAAAAAGTGGCACAAAGTTGTATGAGTTGACGGTAGGTACTTATGTTTTCCTCTGTATGTTTTCTGTGTGATGATACTTATTTGTAAAGTGAGAGGAATACTACTTACTAGCCCTTGAAGAAATATGCCAGCAAGTTGGGATACCTGCTGAGCTTAACTTGTGAGAAGGTCTAGAATTCGGCATAGTAAGTAAATAGATAATAATATTTATAAAAAGAGAGAGTGACTAAATACCAGGCCCTTCCAGAAACATTCCCGCCAGCTGATAGCCTGCTGACGTTAGCCTGCGAGAAGACATCCAGGACCCTCTATAATAAATTAATTTTGTTGGTGTTTCAAAATTTATATATTTTTATAATTCGGACAATGTTGGCTAACTACTAAATATTCCAGAAACATAACCGCGAGCGACTGCCAACTGAGCGTAACCTAGGAGAATACTTAGGTACTGGAATGAACTATAAAATTTGCTACCTATGTGAGTTATATCCGGAACATGCCCGCAAGCGAATTACCTGCTGTGCCTAACCTACGGAAATATATAGAAAACTGTTAGGGTATAGTAAATTTTTAACGGATGTAACACATTTTTAGGAATAATTATACAGAGCTTAAAGTTAGAGTATTTCTTATAGTACGATATATATCTTTGGACTTGGAATATTTATGGATTTTTACAATCTTATAGTAGGAAAAAGGGGTTGTGAGAGAGTTTTTAGGCCGGAGCCTAGGTTTCGTTGGAGAGGTTGAGAAGAAGTGGTATGAGTGCTTACCGAGCGCAAACTAAAGTTCGCCTTTTGGCCTATCTGTATCCTGGCGAGCTCCCTCTTTTTCCCCGCTTGCTAGTGAGGGTCCAGGATTTGCAGAAGGGATGTGGTTAGCTTAGGGGTGCAATCTGAAGGCTGGAGTATGAACTTTCGACTATTTCCTGCTCCGAGTCATTCTCAGAAACATTAAAGGTACTGGACCAGTCAAACTCCTGGGTACTTTAGTAGCGTCACCATTTAATTTCTTGTTATGTAGCGCCCTTCAGGCATATTTCATTGTTCCTTTTGGTTTTGTCATTTTTCTTCTCGAGTCAGATCGGGGTATATATCCCTAGAGTAGGGTACTGTTTTTCTGGAGTACCAGTTGGTTATTTTTTGACATTGTGGTACAGATTAGTTTTATTTTTATTAGCTTGGGAGTCGTCGTATAAGTACATTAAATTAAGTTATATATTTTATGTACATAACTATATATATATATATATATATATATATATATATATATATATAGTTAGATATATATATATATATATATATATATATATATATATATATGTATATATGTAGCGGTTTCCGCAGTTAATTTTATTATTTGTTGTTGATCCTGTTACAACTTGTTTACCTTGAAAGTTTCGTTTCCAATAAAATGTTAGTTCGGAGTTAGATATCAACGAGTCAACCTTATTTATAAAATATTATTATAAATAATTACATTAAAAATACTACAAATATATATATATATATATATATATATATATATATATATATATATATATATATATATATATATATATATTGATTTTTTTTTTTTCATATCACTACTAATTCCAATTATTACATGTATTTTTTTTTTTAAATCTAGTCGACGTGTGTTCCATTTATAAAAACTATTTCATTATGTTTATGTTAAAGGGAGTGGTGTGTTTTCTTATTACACCTAGAGTGCAACTGTCTGTTGGTAGGCCATCTAGCGCCCACATCACGAGTACAAGGTTTTTACAAAATATTGGAGGTATTTAAGACATTGCCAGTTAGAACATATTCAATTTAGATTTCAAGCCTTCAAGCCTAGGAAGGAAGGTAGCCTTCCGCTACATCTGGAATAAGGGTACATTGTGAGGAACGTCACCTTTTGTGACTTCAGATTCAAGAGACAGGTAGGTACCTAAGGGGCTAACAGTATTTTACGAAAGTAGTATGATGTGAGAGGACACGACAATTCAAAACCCCGTAGAAGGGGCAAAATTTACGGGTTTTTTTCTCTAATATTATTGATTTATATTTTCCAGTGAGCCTTAACGATTTATTATCCTTTTTAACTGGATGTTATGGAGATTCATTGTTAAAATTTTCTCAATACGAAGCACAAAAACACCTAGAAATTGTCAATTTCGTCGAACAGTCATTTAGTTAGTTCCCCTTTCAACACGGCATACCCCATATTTTCTCCATTGATATTGTATTATTTCTTATCTCTATAAACAATAAATTATGAATAAAAACCAAAGAAACCTACAGATCCTAAAGAACTTCTAAGTTCTTCAGCAGGTCAAGATATAGAGTTGGTAGCGAACCATGCACTAGAGGCACCAGTATGAACTTCTTATTTGTTAAAGCACACAATGGAAGGGTTGATACAGCTGCTGAAGCTGCTATTTCGGACGATTAAACAGAGATATTGTTTCTTATAGAAGAGTTATATGCACGTTTCTTGAAGATGCGACCATTTGAATGGCAACATAGATTCGAAACTAGTGATTAAGTGAGGTGTTTCCAGAACACACATCGTTCACCAGAGAAGGCCTGCACTGAGAAATCCCTGGTTCAAACGTGACAGTAAGATAAAATTTGTAAGAATAATTTGTCGAATCAGGAGCGATAGCGCACTTAACCATTCGTATAGGATGGCGATTGTTGTAACAAGGGAAAATAATGAGGATGAATTATTTGAGTACTGCAGTGGGAATGGAGACCCGTAACCCATCATAATGGAGATTGATAGGTATGTGTCAAGAGAAACCTCGTTTAATCAACTAAGTATGCACGATAGCGACACAATTTAATTATTTATTAGTAGTTTTGCACAGGGAAGTTTTTGTTTTCAAGTTTTTATAAAAAACAAACAACAGCTTTATTCAATACAATAAAGCGAACTGCCCTACTTTAGGGATGCCTGACGACACAGCCTACTGACCCACCCTTAGTGATAATCCTCTTCTATATTTAAAAATTTCTTCAGATTCTTGGTAGGCACCACCATGTTTCAGGTAGGGGTTTTTCCTTTCAAAGAACTCAACGTTTTTTCCATGAAGAAAATATTGGATGATCCCGAACGTATCTCTCAATGCCTTATGGCCCATTACAATCAGAGAAGATTTTGGGATGTTATGCCGCCTAAAAGCACCCACCAATAATTTTGAAGCTGTCCCTCTTGATCCAATGCACAGTCCTTCGACGTTCCAGTTCTGTATACCTTACTGGTTGACTAAATAGGGAATGTAGGCCTCATACATGGATTTCTTCTCAGAGTCGATCGTTCTGTCTTGCTCCACCTCGTTTGTCTTCCATTTAATGGTGGGATCAAGAACCCATCCACGATTTTGGCTTCAGTCAATGACTATAACGTGTGCTCTTCGATTCATAGTATCGTTACCATCCTAGGCTATACATTGCACGTCTTCATATACTTCGTATGACGTAACCTTGAATGCATCGGCAATTGCAGTCCTGACTTTGGGGCATTATTTCTCATTAACTCGGTTTTGGGACAGAAACTTCGGATGTGGGGTAGTGTTTTCATGGTGTTTGTCTCCCTACAGGTTGGGAACCTGCAACGGCGGTTACCCTCACTCTGACCTCCAGTTGCCCAATTGGCCATCGAGTTCATTGAGGCATTGAGTCTGTGGACCCAACTATTGTCCACTACCTGTGGATATACCTTGTACCAGTCCACACCATCCTCCACTAACTCAGTCCATTTGGTGAATTATTTCTCTCGCAGCTCTGATCTTATCGCCCGTGCTGTCCGGCCCATTGGATGCTTGCCAAACCAGCATGTGAATCTGATTCAAGAAGCTGGGTTCAAGCAGATCAACTGGAGTTGTTTGCATGTGGTAAACCGACTTAGGGTACACGAACTGATTGAATATGTTGATCTGATTAACTGATATTGATTGATTAACGAGCTGATTAATTGTTATTGTTTCAATGAATATTGCCGTTATTCACATGTAGTGATTCTGATTAATTGGATTTACATGGTATGTAGGTTTGTATCTGCAATGACAATGAAGAAGCTGGAAACATTTTGAACCAGAATTTCATAGATAGGTTATTCAAAATCCGTGTTTTACAAACCGACATCTCTTGCATTGCAAAAGAAAAAAGTTGAAGCTTATTCATGTATAAGTCGCTTCGTTTTTTCTTTTTTCAGATATCGCAAGTTGACACTGCTAAGAGGGTTTTTCCTCTTTCCTAGGTGGTGTTAAATGGGGTTATTCATGTCAGACCGCTCTTCGTGAAGACTCTCAATATTATATTGACCGTCTCGATGGAATATCCTCTATTCATATCTTAAAAGCACGAACAGCCCTCCATCTGAAATACGACCCTAACTGCTATCGTTAGCGTCGTTGTGCCGATGACAGGTGAGTAATGCCTTACGCCACTACAGCTCTGTTAAATTAATTGTTTTTTTTTTTTTTTTACATAGAATAACATTTGTGAAAAGTTCTAGAACAGTGTCAAAGGTTATTCTTAAAACGTCAATGTAACTTACATATACAGATATGAATTAAATCCTAAGTAAGTTTCATTCACACAAATACATAGAAGGAATATAAAGGTTCCGTTGTATCATACAATCCCTCAAAAATATCTGGAGCTAGAGAAGGATTATACACATCCGGAGAACTATAGTGAAGAAATTTTGCTCCCGGACCTGGTTAAGCTCATGAAAGAATATCTAGATTTGAGATAGTTTAGACAGATGGAGGTATTAATAGTGTATTTTGACCTCGTTTAAACTGGTATGTGGATAGGTAACTGCTAAATCGAGAACTTACTAAAACAAGCGGATTTCCAAAAATGCGGCTTTTAGTGTTTTAGATTATTCTCAACTTCCAGTGCTAAGCCCACCACTGGTGGGAATCGGAACAAAAGTTGGCGAATCAATCCTTTGCGGAAAGGTTGGAGAGCCGTGAAAAGCAGCCCTCTACTGTCCCTGTCACAGCACACCCTTGCGAACGAGTCCAGATTTACGTGTTTACTTTGCCGGGGGAAGTGGGATGGTTGGCAAAACATTTGAGGAGCTTCCTTTCCGACGATGAACTGAAATTTTATCCAGTCCCAATGGGAGCTAAATGAAATTACTTCGTGGATTTAATAACAACTTTGGTGGAGACTTCAATCTCAGTGGATATCAACGCGGTCGAGTTAGTGAACAAAGTTATACCTGCTACTAACTCTAATAACGCGTGTAACAAGACGGTTTTCGACTTCGCTTTGAGGAACTTGAGCCCATTAATTTTCGCGAATGGCTTATACAATTGGACAGGTTTAATTAAACTATTCACATTGTGATTCATTTCAATGATTCATGTTCATGGATCCTCATCAACTGCACAAAAGTTCAGTATTAGGTCAATTCATGCAGTTTTGCTGGCTTGACTGGGTTAGGGCTTTTTTTTTCTTGTTGCATTCAACACTAGGGTATTTCAATTCAAAGAAGATGTGAAGTGAGGACCTACCATTCCCGAAACTTGATTTTTTTATAAGTTTGTCCTGCAATAGGTACAGGTAGGAAGGCATGAATTAAATAGTCTTTAAGAGAGTCCAGTCATGCAGCATGATCGTATGAGCGAGTTTTCGTAAATTATCGTATTGTGTAATGTTAAATTCATTTTGAATTTAAGCTTTTTGAGTTCGAGGAAATTAATTTCAAGGCAAAACACGTACTACAAATAATAATCTGTTACTCAAAAAGAGGTTTCGGATTTTTAGCTTTTTTGCAGTTTTATCAATTGTTTAGCTAATTTTAATGAAATTTAATAAAATTTTCAGCATAACTATACACATAAATTTTTTAATGTGTTGTTTCATAGTTAATATACTCCATTTGAGCAATATTCTGCTAAAAAATATAAATTTAACCATTTTTAGCCGATTTGAGCTATTTTTAGTTATTTTTTCAGCCCATTTTTTGAAATTTGACCAATTTTATGAGGTCAAAAAGTATTGTCCAACAAAATCATCCTTTCAATTGGAAAGCTTGCTTTTTTGGTGCAAGAACAAAGTTTTTTCTCAATCCTTAGGAGATTTATCGTCTGGAATGACATACACTAACATACAATACATAAAAAATCGCTACACTCTAGGGTTCGTTTCAGAATGCCTCAAAACAGATTTCAATTAAAGAAGTTTTCGAAAATTTTGATTTTAAAAACTTTGGAGCGAATTCAATAGTTTAATTTTTACGAAAACTCGCTAAATATTAATATAGGAAATGTGATATGAGTTTTCGTGATTCACGTTCTCCGCATCTACAGTTATCGTTTGTTTATAACCAATCGAGAAAAATCAAGAAGCCGGTTCACATAGTAGGCGTGATTTCTATCGAAGGCTTTCTTTCAGTTTTGTTTCTTTCCCGAATCCTAAGTAGATTTTTAGTTTGGTAATCGGAGGATTTGACAAATGGACATAACTTAGCTGCATACAAACTTATTTGTCATCAGACTGCACATTAAAATATTATACCATGTTAAAAATCATAAATGGCTTTCCTTGTAAATGCAGTTTCAAATTAAGAAAAATACACCTTTTCACAAAGTTTCTGAACTAGAACGTCTAGTGTTTATATAATAATATCGGAATTTTCAACAGGCCGTGACGATGAAAGCGAATGAGAACTATCGTGAGGACGAGCTGCGGTAGAGAACAAGGAGGACAATCCAAGCATGAGAGAACCAATAACCGAATAAAAATCCGTTTCAGGGCAATTCAAGACCGAACCCGTGAAAAACCATAAGCTAATGTCTGTAAAGGAGTGAGGAGAATGGATTTTAGTGACAAAGTTTGTCGACGCTCCTCAGGCTACAACTCATTACCATTTCCTGATTCTTGTTTAGTTAGTTCCAAATGTTAGTGTAGTTGTGCTACCCCAACCTCGAAAATTTTGAATTCGTCACTAGGGGAAGAGGAGGGGAGAGGGGGGGGGGGGGGGGGGAGGGTAATTAATTATTCTTTTGGGCACTGCTCGAGCGAGTTTTTCTTTTTTTTAATCAACCCATTAGAGCCTAGCGTTACCTTACGGTAACGTAAACGCTGGTATGTTCAGATGGGGATATTATCTTGAGTACAATGCCCAATTTCGATATGTCTTCGTCTTTTGGAGATTCTTATCTTACACTAGTTTACCGTGGACGTTCATAATGAGAGTTATTATGTTTTATTGCTGATCCGAATGAAGTGGATTTTCTTCATTCTGCCCATCGCATGTTTTTTCAAAACGGTAAGTTCATAGTTCTGAATTGATTTTATCCTAGAACCAACCTTTTGGGTATAATATCTAAATGGCTCAATAAGTATCATTTCACTTAGTTCCAATTATGCCCTTTTTGTTGTACGTATAACATAGCTGTTAAAGCGAGCGCCTGACATGATTGTAGTTTTGAATTTTTATTTTCTTAGTGCCGAAAGTCCAAAAGAGCTTCGAACTTCGGGGAAATAATGGATGAGACTTTATCAATTATGTACTTGCGTGTATTATGTACTTATCCATTTTATTATTCCATTGATGAATTAAATTTTCAACTAAATCATTTTCAAAGGAACACTGGATTATAATTATAAACATCTCCTGCTAAATATTTGTGAAATGTATAAGAGAAACTAAATTCCTACCCCTTTTTTTAACTAACTTTTTCTTTTTTTTTTAATTTTGTTTTTCCCTTTTCTTAGAGTTCTATTAATTAATATGTCTCAATATATTTTTGAAAATGGTGGGTTAAAGAAACTTCGGCTATTATGGGTTGAATTCAATCAAGTCTCGAAACAAATACTGGGGTTTTACGATTCATTAAGGAAGGAAGGAGGTGAATAGAGGGTTCATATGAATTGTTGTGTTTTCAATATTCTCATCTGATTTCCTTGACTGGTTTTTTTTTTTTTTTTTTTTTTCGATAAATCATATCTTTTTTTAATTTTATTTATTTATTTATTTTCAATCTGGTTTAGATGTGTAACAAATTTGGAATTTCATTTTGATAACGGATTCATTGTGAGGTGGAGTGATGGAGGAGGAAATGAACTTTACTATTTTACTATTCTCTGACGATTTTCGTGATTATTTTCCCGATCATTTTCCCACATTGCTCGAAGTATTTGGTCTCCTTGTGAAACCATTAATGTTGATAAATCGTTATATACACAACCTGTCCGTAGATCTTTCTTTGTTCGATTTCACAATGTAAAAACAGTTCATACTTCATTGTGGTTTTGGAAGAGGAAAGAGGGGGGGGGGGGGGTGCTTGAATGACCTTCTGGAGCCGCTGCTCGTTGCACATCCATGTTGGGTCCCTGTAATGCATGTCTTACTTACCAATATGTTTAAATGTTAGCTTATAAATGTTAGCTTATTACCTATCACGTCCAGGTTCCCCTTCAATTCGTGAAAGTTCCATAACACTTCGACTGAAGTTGGTGTATGGGGCTTTCTTGATATTTTGCTTGAATCCTAACATTCTCGCTTTACAATTAGATTTTGAATAAGCCAGCAGCAGGGTGAGAAAAGAATTTTTTTTATTCCAAAAAGGCGTGTTTCATTCGTATATTGATAGATTATAACGGCGTTCTTGTTTCTCTTTTATGTTTGTTATAATATTATATTTTTGAGAAAAGAGTGGCTCAGATGGATTTAGGTTGAGAGAACATTATATTATGATAAAGGGGAATATGACAGGTTGTCTAATGGCCATGTCATGGATGATTAATGAATCTAACATAACAATAAGGCTGTTAGGGATCTCTGTGTCTGGACGCGACTAGTGGAAGACCCTTTAACGTTTAATATCTACTTGGTTTCAATCTTAACTAAAAGGTTTATTGGTGTCGTTAGCCTAGAATTGTACCTAACTGGATGCTATAATGGAACAGGAGGTTTTTACTGATCATAAATACAAAATGATATGACTTCAAAATTCCGCTCGCATTGAAATAGCAAACGGAGATTAGAATGAGCAAATGGACGAAATGGGCATTTCAAAATTCAGGGCTACAATCATTCGATTTAGGTATTTTGTAGTGACCTGGATCACTTACTCATTTTCATCCAACACGGCCATATTTACGTTACAGAGTACAAGTTAAACATTATAAATGGCAAAGATATGGTAAGCTGTAGATTTTTTTGTATTATTTAAAAAACATTATCATTTTACAACAAATATATTCCATTTTTAGAAAGATTTGATCAATTATTTTGAAGAAACAGTTTACATTTTGTTCTGCCACATCATTGGGGATTTACAATATGGTTAGTTCACATAGCCTCCAATTCGTCAATCATAATTTCCGAGTGATGCAAATGTAGTTATTTTATATTTGATTATACGCGTCGGAATTGAGAAACTTCATTTCAATATCCATTGACAATATTGAATAGAACAGGTGAAGAAGAGGTATTGAAAGTTAAGCTAAACTGCATTACACCGGCTTCACTTGGTTTAATCGATTCTTCTCAAATTATTTACCAGGCGTTATATGGACCTAATTGCCTTAAATCATCATTTCCTAAATTTAAACCACGGGAGATCATCGGAAAATGTAGCTATTATAACAGCTCCAAAAATTTTAATAAAAATTGTCTTGATGGAATCCGTTTTGAGGCATTGTAAAACTAAATGTAGTTATATATACCTATATATATATATATATATATATATATATGAATGTATGTATTCACATATATTTTTGTTATTTTTTATATATATGAGAGTGTGAGTGTCATTCCAGAAGATAACTCACCTTGGGATTGAGATTAAAAAATTCATCCTTTCGACAAAAAATTAATCACCCAAAATCAAGGGTTGAGTTTGTTGGAAAGTACTTTTCTAGCACAATAAATTGCTCCAATTTCATTAGTGTGCTGCTTAAATCACTACGAATGGCAAAAAACTGCTAAAAATCGTGATATTTATATCTTTAATAAAATATTACTCATAAAAAGTATTTTGACATTGAACTAGATCATTACAAAATTTATTCAAAATTATGCTAGAAAATGTACTTGAATTTCATTAAAATAGGCTTACAAAATCGATGAAGGCTGAATAAAATTGGAGGAATTTAACACTTCATTTAGAAAAGTAATAAAAAATGCAGTGTTTACTTGAGGGAGAAAAAGGGACCAACAGTACGAACAATGCGCTATTGTTTCGATAATCCGGTCAATGATGCTTAATGAAAAATAATGCTCAATTTTTAAAATGTAAAATATTGAGAAATGTAATGAAAAGGCAGAATAATTTAAGTTCTTGGGATTAATTATTTTAGCTTATTTTTGTAGAAAATGAAGCTATTACAATGGAGCCAAATAATCTAAAATCTTCGCTTTTGAGGGGACTTTTATTTTTATTTTTTTAAATGTGCTCCCTCCAGAGGACAACTCTCCTTATAGGATTAAGATAAAAATTTTGTTCTTGCTCCAAAAATCAAGCTTTCCAAACGAAAAGATGAGTTTATTGGCCAGCATTTTTGGATCAAATTAAATTGGTCAAATTTTAGCCATTGTACTCAAAAAATCAATAAACATGATTAAAAACTGCTAAAAACCGTGAAATTTGTTTATGTATATATATATATATATATATATATATATATATATATATATATATATATATATATATATATATATATATATATATATATATATGATTTTTAGCTTGCTCTCAGTCAAAAGAAGTGTATCGACGATGAACTAGAGGGGAAACTTTTTACTTTTGTAAAAAAATTTAAAAAAATATTTTTTTAATTTGAAAAAATATTTTTCAAAAAACACTTTTAAGGGGAACTTTGAGTACAGTAATCGTCTCTATTTTTGTCCCTTCCGTTCTCGATAAGTGTTAAGTTATCTGTAAACCAGCAGCGATCAGCGATGGTCAGTGTTTTGCACGGACTGTTCTGTGGTGGTGTAAGGGCAGAAAGCTTACCCCGACTGTACCTAAGACAGGACTAAAAATAACTCATCATGTTACATTAATAATGTATGGGTATTTGAAATAACCATTGAAATTTTTGGTGAAAGTAGGTCTATGTAAAAATTAGTAATAATTTTCTTACTTAGGTCTGGTATATTTTGTTCACAACATTATTTTCAACTATCTTGAAAGAACATGATTTGAGTTATCCAACAACAAAGATATGTAAGGGGATATAGCTATTTAGAAAACTAAGCCCAGAATATCTCAATAACCACCACAGAGCACTCTTAATTGAAACAAAACCGTGCATGTATGGGGGGGGGGGGGGGGCTCAGGAAATATTAGTAAATTGTGTACTTAAAAGTCATTATTATCTTCCGAAAAATAAATGAAAACTGGAAGAAAAATCAAATTTTTTTTAAATTTTAGAGTATTACTTAGAATAGCAGTTACCAATTTCTTTTCACTCAAAGTCCTGAATTTCAAAACAATTGAACGTAATATAGTACTTTCGTATATACGAAAATTCACTCATACGATCATGCTGCACGACTGGAACATTTTTAGTTACGCATTACAAATCAAGAGAAACTTTAGATGGTTTGCTCATCATACTGTATCAAGATGTCCGAAGTAAAATTCAGAGCTTAATAAATCAGATTAGATGAATAGGATATCACTGTTATGTTCGTGAAGTTAATTTTTGACGGTATAACAAAAGTGAACTGAAAATGCATATTCATTGTTACTTTTGAGTATGATATATATCTTGTGATCGTATCGGATATTCTAAAATCTATACAGTTCATAAAATACAGATGCCAGCTCTGTGCTACATTATTTCGAGAGTCGCTCGTTACTTGGATGTCGGACGGGAAATGATCGATGATAGAATGAATGGAGTATCTTTCTGATACATGATATATAGGGATATAACATCAGCGGAAGAGAGGGATCCAAGGGACTTTGAAACAGCCCTTTACGGTTATTTTCCTAAGGAAAGAAGAGCCCAGCTTACAAATTATTCATCAAAATGGGTGGTTGCGGGGGCAAGATGATATGGGCTGAAGAGAGCGAGAGCTAGTGGTGATGAGGCGATCCCCTCCACGCACCTCTCTTTTCAATGTTCAACAGTATGAGGACCGAAGGGAAAGAAGGTATAAAAATATGCTATGAGAGAAGTTGAAAAAAAAAAAAAACTATCGAGCGTCTTCTCACCTTGCAACAGGTTTCAAACTCGCCTAAAAGAAAATTACCTTGTTTCTCCATTTTTAGCGAATTTCCGTAGAAAATGGAGCTATTGCAATGGCTCAGAAAGTTTTAAAATCAAAACATTTGAAAAAATGTTTCATTTAAATCCGTTTTGAGGCATTCTGAAACGATTCCTGAAGATTGCCCTTTTTCTGCATAATTTTGTGTGTACATTTTATATTGTTCTAGTTCGTTGTTGGTCAACTTTTGTTTGCTAAGATGCTGCTAAAAGTTATGTTTGATAATTTTTAGCTTCAAGGCAGCAATTAAAAATTCTATCTATCCATCTATCTTGCAAGACATTTTATAAATAAATATTATGTTCTGTAATAATTTGTTTAATCACATTTCAATGAAAGTGGAATCGATACGATATATTTATGAGCCGCGCCCAACTTGGAAGACGATGACTCCCTTCCCCCCAAACGCAACGAATTCGACTTTGACCTTCCCTACACCTATTTGTTTAAAAAACCGACTTCAAATAGAAGTATCACTGCCCGAATTTCCAGCGCCGACATTTTCCCTCTAATTAGTAGTTATGAGGTATAATAGGGATAATTGCGCTTCATACAGCATTAATGTCCGGATGTAATCTCACTAACCATATCAATGCTGTTGCACAATGAGTCGCGCACTTACCTTGCAACAACTCTCAACTCGATGCCTTTGGTTTACACATACGGAGACGTCTGATGGAGCTTGGCACGCCGCCTTGAGAGGCAGTCTAAAAGCGCGTTCGTCGAGCTATTCTGGATGTGGTTAACCGCTCTCGGCGTCCTGAAACATTCAAAATGTTGCCTTTAAGGTCTGAACCGTTTCTACAAAGTTGAGGAATAATTTATGAATTCGGGCGCCACGAAAACGCCCTGTTGAGCGCCATTACGTCTTGACAAAGATTAATTACGCAAAAGGTTGTTCAACGTCTCAAAAAACTTTTCTCTTCTTTTCACCTCAAGCCCTGATTTAATTTATTATGGACGTAGAGAAAAGAAATTATTGTGTAAATTAGTACCCTTTGGCCGAAAAAAGTGGATGGAAAAATTAAATCATCGGCCCGTTCAAATACCTATGTATATAGTTAGGTACTAATTCCTGGGCTCTGAATCGTCCTCTCCGTTCATGCAAGATTCATCTTTAATTTGGTAAGTCCTTGGATAAATTTTCTCATTAGGCCTTGTACATTTTAATTCATACGCAGCAGGAGAATAAGTAAGCAAGGTGTTTCCTAGTGATCACTCCTATGTACTGTTACATACAAGCGCCCATTCAATAGTGAAACCATTTTCGTCGTTCAACAAATCAATCGTGCAATATATCAATTTTGTTAACTTATGAATTTCCTTTACCATTTTTGCATATTTATCAGTCTACTCTATGATCTGCTCACAAGAATAAGATGAGGCTTGTTACAGCCAATTCATTTACCATTCACGTGATTGCAAAAGGTCATCATACAGTACCTAGTACCGCCAAACCTCCAGCACGGATCGGGTGAAGATGGGTGACGGTCCTATGACAAAACACTCCTCATCCACCACTTTTACCTGATGCTGGCAATCCGATGGGACCAAGGAGACTGATCCACACTTATCTGGGTTAACTGCCGAACCACACCTAGCTAGCCGCTCAGCAAAGGATCTGCAAGCCCTCACGGGTTTTGGCGACTAGGATGTCATCATCGGCAAAAGCCAATGCACCTACTTGCACTCAAGGGGCAAGATCAAACCCTATTTCAGCTGACAGCATACCCCAGGCTGTATCCAAGACCAGGTCACAGCGGAGTGGCAACAGAGGATCCCCCTGGCATACCCCAAGCCCAATGACAACATCCCCTGACATCTCACCTCCTGCCTGGAGTAAGAACCCCTCAGGATCCGGATGGTGATACTGCGGAGCACTCCTGCTGAGATGCCCAACTCAAGCAACACTTTTCTCGCAGCGCACCTCACGCCATGAATAAGGTCGTGGCACTGACCATGATGTTATTGGTCGCCACTCTTTTTAGCTCAGAAATCGCTTGCCGTAGGTTATTTCTGTCATACTTATTTATTTTAGCCCACCAGGTCTGCTCCAAGTCTACACTGCCACTGACAACTTGGACATCTAGGATTATGGCAGACCCATTGTGCTTGACTGCAACAATATCCGGCTTCCCAACCGCTGGATGACAAAGCACCTGCTATCTGCTTGGCAACCGCATCATGACGTAAAATGCAGCCACTGTGAGTACGAGTGGTATGCACCACATGATACAGATTCTCATTTTTAACCCCTAGATGCATGGCAAAGGGTGTCTATAGTCCCGCGGCTATCCCTTGAACACCTCACCAAGGTTGCTAGTGTAGCAACCCAGACAGTGTGGAAATGGCAAAAGTCGCAGGGACCAATGCCCTCTGAGGCCCATTCTACCCATTGGGGGGAAATGGGAGATTCAGAGCACTGGAGTTATTTACCATCTACCAACTCATGCAGTAAAGCAGCAAACTCAGCAGATGAGCTGGGTTTGGGAGCAGTTGGTGTTGCTTGGTCACACCACAACTGCTGTTTGACAAAGTAAAGGTCAGCAGTAGTGCGAGCGACCTCCGTGCTCGAGCCCCGAAGGGCAAGCAGGCGCTGGTGGCATATGGATGAGATGCTGGCCAAAAGATAGAAAATACCGAGCCCACCATCCTTGATCGGTGAGTGGGTATAGGCACTTGCCTCCCCGCCATGAGCCTGCCAAAGAATAACCAGTAGGTTAGCCTTGGCAGTAAGTACGTTCGAAGGAGACGCAGCTTCTGCAGTGGCTTATGTAGAGCCTTGGTTACACCAGTTAATAATGCTCCACCAAGTTCCACACTGTTTGTGGCTGTAGTGGCCACACCTATAAAGTCGACCCCAAGGTACCCCCAGACCTTCAACATTGATCAGGCAGTGATGGGTGTCAGCACTAAGACAAAGCACTCCTCATCCCAGCTTCACCTTATGCTGGTAGCTTGATGGGCCAAGGAGACCGACCGGTACTTTGATGGGCTTACCACCAACCCAAAACCTGACTAGCTTCTCAGCAAAGGCGTTGAGGGCCATCTCCAAGCATTCACGGGTTCATGTGGATAGGATGACATCATTCGCAATGACCAACGCACCTACTCGCACCCCAGGGGCGAGATCAACAAACCCCATTCTAGCCGGCACTTTTCCAAGGCTGTGTCCACGACCAGGTTGAAGAGGAGTGGTGATAGAGGATCCCCCTGGCGTACCCCATGCCCAATGACAACGTCCCCTGACATCTCGCCTCCTGCCTCGAGGACCGTCACACCATCGTGGTACAGACAGGCGACATACTCAATTAATCAAGCTGGTGCTCCGACACCATAAAGGCAATCGGTCAGGGCAAAATGGTTAACAGTGTCAGAGGCTTGAGCGACATCCAGAGCGGCAAGGTGGTGCTGCCGTTTCTTGATGGGGGCCAGCAAAATGACAGTTTGGAGAACTGTTAGGTTCTCCGCAGTGCCATCTGCTAGTCAAAATGGCCACTGGGCATCACCTATGATACCAGCCATTCGGAAGTGAGACGCAAGAATATTTGGAAAGTTGCGGAAAACTGCTGACAATATAGATATTGGACGATAGGCTCCAGTCCCACTTCCCCCTTTCTTTTGGGATGAAAATGGTCCTGGCACAGGTTTAGAATGAGCAGCTCAACATTCTTTGGTGTTTTATACCAGCATCGGACAGAAACACCATCAGAGCCAGCAGAAGGGGAGTTTTTGACACGCAGACCAAAACGCGTTTGACGCATGGCGTTTGAGACGCTTTGACCTCGTTCCTCGTCATGAAGCTCCGGCATGCACATAATGCTGCACAAGGAATCCCTGGTGGAAACTAGGGGTACCACCGGCTCACCGGGGTTGTGATTTCCCAAAATTCCACAAACTCCTGGAGAGGGGGAAAAACTTGTTCATCTACAGCTCCCTCCAGTACCTGCGCCGCTGCACGAGCCTGATACTTTGTCCTCAACTCCTGGTACAGCTCAACTCGCTCAGGGTGTCTACTGTCCCACGACTACTAATTGAACACCTCACCGAGCTGAAGTTGCCACCCGGACGGCGTGAAAGTGGCGATAGTTACGGGCCCCAATGCCCTCTGAAGCCCATTCTACCCATTGCGATGAAATGAAGAATACATACATACATTCACACATACATACACATAAATACATACATTTTCATGAAACGTATAGATATGGGTTCAGGTTGAACAAAATACCCATCCTAGCTTGAGTTTAAAAAAATTTATTTTCAGGGTGATTGTAAGACTTTCTTAAGGGAGAAAGGTCGGTGGTTTCTTAAGGGTCTTAGGGAGGGCGGGTAAAGACGACTTGATAAGAATTATCTATCAAACTGTAACTGCTGGTTATGTTGAATTTTGACAACAACAACATGGGAACATGAGTGATCGGATAAGACAAAAAATCGGGATTGAATTTACCCAAAACATTCATCAAAAAGATCGAAAACTGCCTCTGTAGGTGAAAAGTAATTTCACCATGCCTGCTGTAATTTTAGATAAGAGACCCCAGAATCGTATTATTGAAATTACAAGCATTATAGGCATTATAGGTGGCTAGTTATGAACAATTAGACTTTTTATATATTCGAAGTTATTATGGTACCTTGTGGTGTTAGTAACTTTTGTTCTAACAAAATTGTGATTCTGAAAAGGTCTTGATCTCGAAAATATACAAAACAGCCAGTAAATCTAGCATTTAGCCGAATAGAAAGATAATACATACTACATAAATGGAACGAATTCAATTGATGATTGACGCACCACACACACACACACACACAAACACACACACACACACACACACAATACACACACTCACACACAGGAATCGTTTCAGAATGCACCAAAACGGATTTCAATAAAAAAAATTTATCAGAAATTTTGATTTTAAAATTTTCCGAGCTATTACAATAGTTTCATTTCCTATGGAAATTTGTTTAAAAATGTCACTAAAATCGGTAGAGAATTTTGGCCTGGGCGTCGTCGACAAAATCTGTCGCGTGCGCACACCCAGACACACACAGACATACAATTATGTTTTTTTTTTTTTTCACGAATTCGGTCTTGGAATGGTCTGAAACGGATTTGTATATGGTTATTTTTTTCTAATGCTTGGGTTATCCCCCCCCCCCCCTCTTGGATCAATTCCAACAGGTCGTCCCTCTTATATACGTAGCTTTATCTATATTATCAAGTTTCTGATGGACATCCTAAAAACGGCTAAAAATTGTTAAATTTATATTTTTAGCAGAATTTTAGTCAAAAGAACTACAACATGAAAATTCCATTCGCAAAATAATGCTAAAATCATAATTAAATTTCATTATTTGTTTAAAATTGCTGAAAACTGAAAAAAAGCTAAAAACCAAAATCTTAGTTGAACTGTAGAATATTATTTAGAAAATTATTGTTTTAAACAATAATTTCTTTGCATTTCATAGTAACATAATATCATAATTCGACTATTTACGATAATCCGCTCATACGATTATACTGAATGACAGGAAATTGTTTATAGTGATGCCTTGGTCGTACGACAACGTCACGACTCGCGGGCCCAGAGCAAAACATGCCTTGGACGGTAATTGGCGGTTTCTTGCTCTCCTCTCCACTGTTATACTGTAGTCACTGATGGATCTCGTTTCGTCGCTATGATTATTCCTTTTTCCCTTGCACCTTTTTCTGTTCTGGTAAGTGGGGATTTTTTCTCCACGATATTCGAAATGATAAATCCTATGGAATAATGCCTCGGTTATACGCCAACTTCACGACTGACACCCCAAAGCACAGCATGCCTTGAGATTTTCTAAAAGTCTCCCATGCATTACGTCTATATAATATCAGCTTTTCAGTGTTAACTTAATTGGAGAGAATAATATTATTGGAGGATACATCAAGTCTGCACTTGCTACTACAACATGTACAATTTCAAACAAATAAACGCCACATTTCAGCTGGCGAACCCAAAGAAATGAAGAATAAGAGTCCAATATTTAGAGTCCTAATAATTATTAATCCTCTGACCAGTACTTTTTCTAGATTATTTGAAAAGCAAGAAAAAGAAAACTGGGAAAATAGTGATTTGCTGTTTCTCCTCAATCATACATTTCTTTTTTTCCTTTCAAGTTCCTGACTAAGTTCCATTTTGTTTAGACCGTGATCTTTTTTGACAAAAAAGCAGTACCTACTCTTGATTGAAGAAGTGTTCACATTTAACGAAGCGTTATTCAAGTTTATTTAGACTTCTCAGCATAAATAATTTGTCATCGATCTCATGTACCAGTAGGTACTACAACTTCAACCAAAATACGAAGTACCCAGAACATGTATCCAACTAAATATTAGACACAAAAGCTGAAATCTTAAGCTCCATAAGACCAGTGAATAGTATCGAATTACCGGAAAAAAATTGTCGAGGTTGAAGTCAGCGATTTCCCCTCCTTCTTATAATCACCCAAGTAAAGCGAGGTTCAAAACCAATATTTAAAGTTTCGGCAAGCAAACAGCTCTTAAAGTTCAAAATATCAACTGAAGAAGATCTTGAAATTCACAGTTTCTTTTGAAAGTAGTTAAAAAGGTCATGCTGTGTGAGGAGGACTTCTCTTCCTTACCTCCTTACTAGTTTTTCCTCATTCTTTTTCAATATTTATTTTTTCCTCATCAATACTTGTTGTAAAAGTCAATCCTTTGTCTCAACCCCTTCCTCCTAGAGGCTACCATCACTATTTAGATTTAATTCCATATAGTCATATTATTCTCATTTATAGCGAATTTTCGTGGAAAATGATGTTGTAAAAACTTTATAGATATTTGCAACACAACCTTGAGGAAAAAAAATAAAAATAAATGAATAAATAAAAAAATCGGCCAGAACCGCGTTTTTCCTTAGGTACTCATTCCCACACAGCGCAAGGGGTATTAAAGTTTCGTTTTTTCGGTGTTTTTCCAAGTTCGTGTAGCAAATATCAATGAATAATCGTCATTATGTGATTTAACATGAAATAATAATAAGGAGTAAATATAAAAAATAATAAATAGATAAAATAAAATTAAAAATGAAAATACTCTAAAATCATCGCATGCGGCAATTGAAAATCTTCAAAAGCACAGTATTACACAATTTGCGCACATTTGAAGTAGAATTGCGCTCGTTCATAAAATCGATATATGGGTCATTAATTCTTGAAATTTCACGTAAAATTTGAATTTGCAATTTCATCTACTGGGGAAAACGAAGGAAAAATACAATTTCAAAACGCATTGCGCACCAACTCATTTGTGAAAATTAGTGAGAAAAAGTGCAATTCTGTCCGATTTTTCGGCGTTTTCTCACCTTGGTATTGCAAATATCAATTAATGTTTTGCGCACCCAACAACTCAAGTTTCGGGTATTTTTTTCATCGAAATTCCACATAGAATTCGAATTCTTAATAAAAATGGGGGTATTAATTGAAGATAACTGAGTTAGTGCGCAGTAAGTAACGACGTCATATTTGAGATCTACGGAAAAAAATGGGAGGGGGGGGTCACATGTGCATTTTCCTTCTAGGTTCTTCGTTACCGGGGACACACTCTATAAAATATAACCGGAGGACACCCTCTATATAAATAAATACATGAATAAATGATTGAATGAATTTTTTTATTATTATTGTTTTTTTTGTGTTTTTTTTTTTTTTTTTTTTTCTTCTTCTTTTTTTTGTAGTTTACGTTTATTCAATTTTCTTCCTTTTGTGTCTTTATTTTTGCTCTACTCAGACAAAACTGCTCTTGGCCGTTTAATGACTACCCAACTAGCTATCAATGAAATCGAGACAATGATTTCTTATCTCAATTTTAATTTCTTAATTCTTAGACTATTAGTTTCGAATGAGGTGGTTCGTACTTTTAAGGTAGAATTTGTGACAGTTCCCGCGAGATCCAACGGAATGCGCTGCCGTGGCTCCGCTGTTTCCCAACGGGCGTCGGGCTCTTGCTTCCCATGTTTTTGAAAGGCCGAGTTTGGCGATGGATGGGTGATCCTAGAACTGGAAAACCAATCTTCCCCGAACGTAGCATATATGCTATTAGTACGAGTTGTATCTCTTATGTTACTGTCACACCCCTCTCTATCTATGAGTGTGGATTTAGGCCCCCATTGCACTCTGGGGCTCTCTAAGTCCATTACATGGTAGCAGAGCGTGGTTAGGATTATGCGTGGCTGACGCCTAGTAATCCGATCCACTATTTTTGGGGCGTTCATGTTTCAGAAGAAACATGGCCCGGGTTTCCAGAAGGGATACCCATTACACTCCCTTGGATACATACATACATTCATTGGTTCTTGATTATTAATTTCTCAATTTATCCCCTCATGTTATTTCTATTTAACATACTTAATTTTTAAGGGCATTGTTCCCAAACCCAGGGCATCGTTCCCTATTTCATAAGTCCCCATAGTGGGCACCTTCCACTGTAAGTATCTAAAGTTGAGCAAGTTGATTCCCCAGGGCATAGTTCTCATTTTCGTAAGTCCCCAAAGTGGGCAGCTCCCTACTATAAGTCTCCTGGTTGAGCAAGTTATATTATTCCCGATTGTTCCAATCTTCGATTGGGGGTTAACTACCTAATGAATACTTCATATGAAGATTCATTGACAATCCATCCTGTTTTAATTTCACCTTTTTATCCTCAATCGCCAATGCAGCTATTTATTAGTGAGCATCAGTTCTCAACCAGTAAACTATTCCACCTAGTTCACATACTTGCTCTTCAATCAAGTATGTTTTTAAGGGGGGGAGTGTGACAGTTCCCGAGAGATCCAAGGGAATGCGCTGCCGTCGCTCCGCTGTTTCCCAACGGGCGTCGGGCGCTTCCTTCCCATGTTTTCGAAAGGCTGCGTTCGGCAATGGATGGGTGATCCTAGAACTGGAAAACCAATCTTCTCCGAATGTAGCATATATGCTCTTAGTACGAGTATTAGTCTCTTATGGTACTGTCACACCCCTCTCTATCTATGAGTGTGGATTTAGGCCCCCATTGCACTCTGGGGTGCTCTAAGTCCATCACAAATTTTACACATTATCCTGAAACTCTCCAAGAGAATTTCCGTAGAAATATCCTGCATTAGAATGGTATTACTTAACATTCCTGATATAAAATCGTTACTTCTGACTTAGTTAAAATGTTTATACCAAAGTAAAGTCAAGAGAAAACTAACGTTCACGACTGTTTATTTTTCTTGAAACCCTCTTAGCGAATTTCCGCATAAATATCTCGCATTAGACAGGTATACTGCTTGAGAATTCTGATTTAAAATCGTTAATTCTGACTTAGTTATAAAGTTTATAACTGAGTAAAGTCAAGAAAGAACAAACTTTCGCAAGAATATATTCGTCTCATTTATTTATTTGTCTTGGTTTTCCTCCAATAAAAAAATTGTATAACGTCGTCCTAAAATTGTATTTTTACGTTTCAAGATACGTGGTATCCAATTATCGTCTGTTGTTTTGGATGTCAACCCATTCAGTTCCAGGAATTTATCAAACCCTTTATTACAGAACTCAATGCCATTATCTGATTGTACCTACATGTGTAATTTATCTTCCAGTTTGGTTCTCAACCATGATCTTGGATTTTTTAAATTTTTCTAATACTTCCGACTTTTTGCCTATAAATCGTATTTCACACCATCTAGAATGGTCGTGAATTAGGGTCAAAAAGTAAAGAAGGTTCAAGAAGAAAATTGACTAAACGTAAACTACAAAAAATGAAAAAAAAAAAAAAAAAAAAAAAAAAAAACAATAATAATAATAAAAAAATAAAAATAAACAAATGCGACCCCGACGCGTGTTTGGCTACTTAGAGACCACTCTACGATTTCCACGACTAACTACTCCACTTTCAATCTCCATAATAACTAGCTTTAATCGTATCTCATCCAATTATTCACTTGGTGGAATTATTGGCCACATCGGACATGATAACGAGGGGTGATGACATCGGTATCTTACTTCGAAGGTCCTTGGTCTGAATCCATCCCTATACAAATCAATTAGCTTTTCTAAAGACTGCTCTGTCCATAACAAGCGTCAGGACCAGATACTTACCTCTGACGCAACGATCAATTGTTTCAATAGAAAATGACGAAGCCTTCTCTTGTTGGATCGAACGCTTGGTTGTTTCGCACAACGTAAAGATTCTTATGTTCATTTTATCAAAAGTTGTAATTAAACAAGTTCAAGCCATGAACATGATCGTATGAGCAAATTTTCTTGAAATATCGTATCTTATAACGTTGCTATGTTTTGAAATTTGAGCGCTTTGGTTGTAAAGAAATCGTTAACTACCGATTTGATGGCAAAAACCTCGTTCTAAATAATATTTTGCGATTCAGAATACCCACCTTTTTTCCAGTTATTGTCGATTTATCATAAACTTCAATTTATTCTGGCTTCACCATCTTGTTCAGTTCATTAAAAAAAAAAAAAATCTCCAGAAAAAAATAGACAGTTGTAACCAGACAAAAAAATGGAAAACAATGTTTTTCAGCTCTACCTTTTGGGTAGTCCGAAATATTTTTCTTCTTTTGTTTGCCTAAAACAGTATCCTACACCCCCAAAAAAGCTTCACCTCAATATCTCAAAAATCTGTGGAAAAAAGGTTAGGGGGAGGGGATTACTTTTGGGACACCAATGTTTGAGACACGTAGGTATGTACTTACGAGTATATACGCCTAATGCTCCATTTTTCAGGAGCGTTTGGTAAAACAACAGAAATGCCCAAACTGGTTGAAGAGGAATTTACACATACTGGAGTGACACGCTGAGCACGCACTTCATGGTGTGGCTCGATCCATTCATTCGCCTTAATTTTCCCCATCATCGCGCACGGAACCGGAGCTAGATACGAACTACTCGTTCGTCTCACGACCCGTAGCAGTATCTGCGAATTGTGGGTCGTCGACCTGCATGCAGTGTTGCCTGGCAGGAAGGATCACCAGGGTGAGTTACAACATCTTTTGAAGAAACAGATCCAGCTTCCAAGACACGACCCACGTCACCAGCCTCTCTCAAATTCTTTAAATAAGTTTAGACCCTTAGGAGTTTTATCTGTGTCGATCAATTTTAGTTTTGCGAATGCGCTGTAATTATTACTCCACTAATCGCGATATAATACGTAGATGATTTTCCTGGAATTTATACCTATCTAATTTCTGAGTTTGAACGAAATCGGATCAATAGATTATAGGAAATCGACGTTACAATAAATTAACGTTTGCGCATGCGCACAGAATACTATTTATGTGACGATAGTGAAAGTTATACGGGACCGCCTAGAAACTATCCCGCACAAACCCTGAAAATTTCATTAAAATCGTTCGAAACTTGGTATAGTTTTGGGCGTGACAAGTATTTACCACAGACAGACAGTCATCAGGCAGACACACAGACAGGCACGGAACAAAAATTGACCAGTAAGCTCTGAAGCGCATAAAGCAAGTGGAAATTTTGGTATTTGAGGACACAATTTTTTTCAACTTCTATCACGAACTTCCTTTGGAACTGAGGAAGCAAAATATATCTAATCACAATGAGCTAGAAAAATAATTCACCAAACTTCTTCTTTGTGCGTTCTCGCTATGAATATTAAAAAAAAATCTAATTAAGCAAGAACGTAATTAATCAACCTCTGAATCCTGACTAACGCGTTGTTTATTGAATAATTTGTTCTAGTAAACGGAGGCACAAATAAATCATTTGATCTAGTGGAATAGGGGGGCACCTTAATGTTTAAGGATGTGTACCGTACAGACCGTTCAATGATTCATGAACGAAAATAACTTCATTAATCATCCGACGATCAGCAAGAGAGTACGACGCCTGGTTTCTATACTTTTGGTTTCCAAAATTAAGGAATTGTTTTCTGACGTGGTTAGCTTGTTCATCAGTATCGGTTTAGCTTGCTAGAAAGTTGAGGGTTACATGCTAATGTATGCCTCCAAACTTAATATTTATTGATGTTTCTTTGTATGAAAACGACAACCTTCATTTTGTAATTTTTTATCACTATAAACTTTTGGATTTTATGTGATAGATTGATTTTCATGGACATTTATTCAATTAATTGAGCAACATTCATGAATAATTAAGATAAACAGCGTAAATGATGGTCGTGGAATTTTATCAGTATTTTTTCGCACTCAGCACAGTCAAAACCACTGTGTGAAGGAATTTTAAAGTTTTTTCCAACTTCTGAGGTCTTCTACCCTACTGTTCAACTTTCGTGCGTTCATATGATTTGTTCACATTGATCCGACCCAACGGTGATGTATGAGGAATCCTACAGGAACCGTGTGAGAGCTAATACACAAAATTTCGTAAATTGTACATATTTAGCTCAAAACAAAAACAAGGACTAACCACAGACAGATAGACAGGCATGAAAGCGCTAATTTTGTTAGAATAACTGTGAAACGTAAAAACCAAGTGGAAATTGCGATTTGGATAACGGCAACGTTTTCAAGCTCCTGCACGGACGCAAATCGTTAAATGGCCTAGTTTAACGAAAAATATCATATGATCACACTTTAATTTGTTCGGTGGACTGGGAAGTTGAAGAAAAAAAGAATATTCAGTACGCCACACCCTCATGGCCGCTGGGTCGTGAAGTTACAAAAACAGCCTTTCCCTCCGATCTTTCATAAGGTTATCAGACCTCAACCAAGATGAAACAGTTGGTTCTTCAAATCTCGATTCCTTCGTACATTAGAAAATCATTAAGAGTGTCGTACTTTAACACAAATGTCACCTCCTTATTTGGAATGAATGATCATAATATTACCATCATTAATTTTATTAACCATTAATTATAATTAGAAAAAGTTCCATTGATGCAGGACGATCGTATGAGCGAATTTCCATAAGTTATCGAACCCTATTATGTTATATTGTTTTAAATAGAGCGCTTTGAGTGTTAAGACATCGTTCACTACCAAACCAATGACCAATAAACTCGTTCTAAATAATATTCAGTTATACAAAAAGATTCTTAGATTTTTAGCTTGTAAGTGCGGTTTTTTCCGATTTTTTACTGAATATTATTGCAAGTTAAATATATCTTCCAGTATAATTGCTGTACGCTGTACGTACATTGCTGAAGATTTACGTTGATAAACTACTTTTGTCTGAAAATCTGCTGAAAAAAATAACAAAATGAATAAATTTAACGTTTTTTAGCCGTTTTTAGCCTTTTTTAATGATTTTTTTGTGTGCACATTTTTTGATATTTGACCAATTTATTGAGCTCACAAAGTCCTGGCCAACAAACCCATCCTTTCATTTGGAAAGCTTGATTTTTTGGTGCAAGAACGGATTTTTTTCAAACTATGGAACGTTATCGTCTGGAATGACACACACATACATACACACACACACACACACACACACACACACACACACACACACACACACACACACACACACACACACACACACACACACACACACACACACACACACACACACACACACACACACACACACACACACACACACACACACACACACACACACACACACACACACACACACACACACACACACACACACACACACACACACACACACACACACACATATATATATATATATATATATATATTACATTTCAACGTATTTAAACGATCTTAGTGATTACGTTCGTGGTGGGGTTCTTGTTGGGCGGATGCGTATTGGCACGTTGATGTTCGCAGATGATGTCTGCCTACTCGCCAAATCACCGAATGAGCTACAGAAGATGATTGATATGTTTTCGGAATTCTTAAAGCTTTGGAGACTTATAATTAGCTTGGATAAGTCTTACATAATGTTGTTCAGGTGTCGCGGTGGGAGAGCTAATCAACAGGAGAGGTTGACCCCTGGATGGGAAAATGATTGAGGTCAAGTCCTATAAATATCTATGTATGATTGTAACACCCAATTTATCGCTCAATTATCATTTGATCAGAAAGGGTTCAGAAGAGCTGGCATAAATGTCATTTTGCACAAGCTGATTCTCTGACGTGATATCCCCTTGTCAGCCAAATAAATGGTTTTTAAGTCGGTGATAATGGCCACTCTTATGTATGTCCCTCAGGTCTGAGGTTATTGAAAAACAGATGTTTATTATTAAAAACAGAGTAAAGATATTACAGAGATTTTTCTTGAAGAAGCTTTTCAGAATTTCACAGAATACTTCCAACTATGTGTGGTTCACATATAGGTAGATAGGTAGTTGGGTGTTGAGTACTTGTATCTCACGACGCTCCTCCTTAATGCTGACTACACATCTACACATTCAAGGTACTGAAAATTCCATCGAATAGATACCCTAGACAATTGGCAACACAAGCGATCGCAAAAAAAAAAAAAAAAAAAAAAAAAAAAAAAAAAAAAAAAAAAAAAAAAAAACTGAGTGGGTGAATGTGCGGCAGAAATTGGCTGTGGAACACGCGGGTGCTGATATCGATTGGGCGGATTCTCTTAGTTTTAAATCCCTAATCCTAACAATTTTGGAAGGGATAAGCAATGGATTCAAAAGGGTAATCCAGTTGGCAATCAAGGGGGCATAATACCACTTGTAATCCAAGGAATTGGATCATTCACGGTGTTATATGGATTAGCACTTGAATGATACATTAACTATTTTGAAATGTAGAGCCGAACTTTTTAATTTAAACTTACAGCCATAGGTCGAGAAACGAATCCTTTACTGTCTGGAATGACCCCTAATTTCAGCCATGGTTGCTTGTGGACGCAGCGGTGTCGGCGGCGGAACTACGCTCGCGTGCAGGCTTCCATTTGCAGCAAGGTACTGCTTCAACGCCCGAGCAGACCAAGTAACCGGCGCACAGTGCATCGATAGTGTGCAAAACTAGTGATGGACAAAACTCTTTTTCCGGTGGATTCCTTTAGGAAATTTCACGCAGATTACGAGAATACCCTCATGTTAGCGTCAAAAACGAGTCCTCAAGAGTGCAAAAAAGAAATAACCCACCGAAATCCGTTTTTTTTTTTTTTCTACCTTGCAAGCTGAAAAAATCCTAGTTTCTAAGCTAGAACTTTAAACATCACTGTATAATATTAATGAAGGGTAGTTCTGCCTTGGCCATCCACAACCCAGGAGTGGTTGTAGATCTACAAGCCCCTTTAGAAAGAAGCGTTTGTCGGTTCCTGGTGCTTCGTTCCCATTTTGGTTTAAAGTCGAGACACAATAGATTAAAGACATTTTTCAACTTTTCCTGGGATGCTTCAGAGTTAAGTGAAAATCACCACTCAATCGTCTGAGTAACAAACAGTTGTTGACGAGTTTTACCTGCAGAAAAATGCCACCAAAATCACTGCCGCAGGTTGACGAAAAAAATTACCATTGTAACTTGTTCAGTATAATTTGATGAACACTTTAAAATTAAAACCAGAAGAAGCAAATTACCTTTCTGGAGAAAAGTCCAAATAAAGATTGACTTGTAAGCTCGTTTAAAAATAGTATAGAAACGAACTGTTTGATTGTATTTTTTTTTTTTTTTTTTTTTTTTTTATTTTTTTTTTTTTTTTCAAATGACATGTACTCACTCTGAGGAGGAGTGGCCATCATCGGAGAACGAAAACCTCTCCCGAAGAAATCGACTGCAGTAATGATAATAATAACATATTCTTCCACCTCAAGTCGACTCTCTCAACTTTGATACATTCAGACGTGATATGTTCGTCTTCGAACGACCTAATTATCGTTCTACTGGTTCTACTATTCTCTGGTTAACTCCTAATGACAAGACACAGTCCATCAGAGCCAATTCGAAACCGAACTTTTATGAGTTTTGTTACATACTCGATGCACTGTGCGGGGTTGTAGCAAAACTCAACAAAACTCAACGCGATGCCGACGTGGCGGCACCGCTGCAAAGCCACCGCTCGTCTGCAGACTTCCATTTGCAGCAAGGTACTGCTACAACTTTCGCCGCCAACGCGACGCAAAAATGTCGTTCGTTTTCAGCGGGCCTTCGCATCACTTCACCCCACACCTCCGGTATAACCCCTTGATCTAAAATATCATAAATTATTTCATGAACCCCTTCTACACCTATTTCTGGTAATTCTTCCCATACTTCGTTCGAGATTCTATCTATTTTGGGTGATTTCTTATTGTTCAATGTACCTTGGTCACGTTTTGTCTCCCTTTTTGCTTCCCTACATTCTTGAGTGTGCAGGTCGTTTTTGAAAAGTGGTACGGTTGTTATTGAAATTATTATATGTTTTGTTCATGCCAATTTCTTTTAATGCTTCAATCAGTGATCCCATAAACTGCGTAAACGCTTCATTTACCTCACAAACATTTGACAAGCTCCGCAAAGTTATACTTAATACGTCTGAAAACTGAAGTTTCATCTGGAAATTTCACTTAACAATGTTAACCTTATCTTCAAATCTTGGCCTACTAATGCGAGTTTAGTGACCAACTTCTATAGTTTCATATTTCAACACTGCAACACTCAGAATAGCCTGACAGAATACCAAGGTCCGCTCCAACCCTAAAATCGATTAAGCTATCCTTTGTCACAACATTCACCCAGCACAGGTCCAGTGTACTACCCTCCGCACTACCGTGAAATGTTGGGCTACCACGATCATCCCCAAGAGAACGCCCTTTAGGTACCATGTAACCATCATCTCTACCAGTTTACGCCCTACTCTATCAGTAACCAAATCTAAATTATTTCTACGATGTTGCAAAGCTGAATAAGTGAATTGGCCTTCATCGCCTTGATTCAAACTTCCAATACGAGCATTCCAATCACCAGCCATTGTAACTTGCCATCCCACACAATTTTCGTTAATATAATTCAATATAATACTGAAATTTCCGAAAATTCATTCCAGCACTTTTTATTGTTCATATAGACATTTCCCACAGTCAACTTTATCTTATTTATACCCACTATTAAAAAGAATCTGTTTTTGGCAAATATAACATAATCCTCTAAGGCATATTTTTTAAGTAATTTAATCAAACCCCCTTTAACTCTACCCACTCTACTTTCCCGAATGGCTTGAATTTTAATTATCGAATAAATATTCTGTACAAAATATGGTAATTTTATAATTCCCTCTTCCCATGTTTCTTGAAAACAAATTACCTCGAAATTTATTACATAATTGTCTTGATGGCTATCTAATAGAAAAAGTTGTTTCAGACCATTTATATTCCAACTTATTAGACTCAACCGCTTCCAAACACTGCGAGTGGATTCGGGGAGTAATTATTATGTGGTTTTTGCGGCAGTTTCCTCGTCCTTCTTCCTGGTCTTGGTTTTCATCCATAGTTTCTTTTCTGGACTATCATCAGAATGTGATCTCTTCTTCTTCCGGCTTCCAGCTTGTGGATATTTCGCGGATCCAGCGCCTGTTTGATTCAAGGTTGATGCTGGGCTTTCATCACTATCGCCTCCCTGAGATGACTCTGTCTTACCTTCTTCCCAATCCTCATCTTCAAATAGTGATCCAATCAACAAATCAACCATTCACAAATCAATTTTTCATATCGTATGAAAGCTTTTTGACCATCCTTTTTTGCCTTGAGTTTGTACGGTACGATTTGCTTTTGTATCGCTCTAACAGCAAGTTTAAGTCTGGTCTAAGGTATATATTGGTACCTGCTAACTTTCTTGCAGCTCTGAGTAGCTCATTTTTGAAGCCCTGGGACGTAAACGTTACAAGTATAGGTTTAACTTCATTTCTTCCAAAAAATCTAAATGATTCTATTTCTCTGGGCAAAGCATTTACCTCAAGCTTGTCTCTTATGAAGGCTAATATACTCTGTTTCGCATTTACGTCCTTTTTAATAGCCGTATTATCAATAATTATGTTTCTCAGACGCATTTTATTCTCGAACAACCGAATATGTTTGGCTAACATTTTACTTTGCTCTTGAATTTCATCTAATTTTTCTGTAATAACTTTGATTTGGGCCGTATTTCCAATAATTGACTGTTTCATTGCCAGAATTTTCGTTGTATCTCGTTTGATACTGTCTAATTCGTTGCACAGGACCTCCAGCTTTTTGAACACGTCTGCCAAGCTAAAATCTCCTTTTGGGTTATCGCTCATTCTGGCGGTAATGAGAAACCTGTACGCTAGATCATCGACCCCAATTCGGAAGGTAAGTAACCCAACCAGTTGACAAATACCTAGTCTGACAGCTTGGACGACAACAATTGATGCGGGAATCCCTACCATGCGTCATAGGTAGTATCAACTCTACGTGCTCAGCCTACTGCTCAGCCCAGAGGTGCAGGTCGCCTGCCCCCTTCAGAGCGAATCGCATCCGTCATCGAGCGAAACCATGACCTGACAATTTCCAATCGCTAAAAAACGCCACCAAATTTTCATTCACAGTGGACACCAGTAAATCCGCCCAAGGGCCGAAACCGATGATTTCAATCACTGTAGCAATGATTACGTACTGTGCCATAATTGGTGCTAATTCACGCACTAGAAACAACAGTTTGAAACTAGAATTAGCGGAACCGAAGTGTAAACCATGAACGCTCGGGCGCAACGCCCCCTAAGATAATTAAGTAAGTAGGTACCTGCCGACTGGAAACGACATGTATGTATAGATCATTGAAATGGTCTTCATAATCATTGAAAATCCGTAGCGGAATATAGTCACTCAAGATGTAGGTAAAGTAAAACTTAAAATCGAACATTAGGATACGGAAAAATGATGCTTGAAGTAATTTACGTTAGCGCATGCGCAGAATGGAGTAATGATTGAGAAAAATGTAATTGGTAGGGGACAATCTACATCCTAACCCGCACATTCCCAGAAAATGTCATCAGAATCTGATGAAAACTATAATTTAACCTTGTTCTTGGGATTACACTTTCGCGCATGCGCAGGAGCTACTAATGGTGCAATTATGTTGAAGTTGATATGGAATAATTAAACCATCGTCCCCCGACTATGCACCAAACTTGAGCGAGATTGGACTAGTGCATAACAAAGTTATCCACGAAGTAATTTAAGTTTGTGCATGCGCTGAATGAAATAATAATTGATGAGTAAGTATTAAATTAACAGCAGACCGTGTACAGCCTAACCTGCACATTCTCCAAATATTTGACCGAAATCGGATGAAAACTATTGAAACAAGGCTTTATTTATTTATTTACAAAATGGGCGATGCCCAATTACAATATTATTAACAAAATAAATTCGTCTCTTGATGAGGAAAGAAAATCGGTAATTCAGAAGAAAATAAAATAACAACATAGGTATATGTATGTATATATAAGGTCAAGGTCACAAACAAACAGTTCTTGTAGCTGAGATGAGTGTAGGCTATGTGGACAGAGATTTCAGGGCGGACGGTGGATGGTGCGTAATATTTTTGAGCGGAAGGTTCGAGATGGCTGATCATGGAAAAAGCAACAGCTGGCTTGTTATACAGGGTGTACCAAAAGCAACTCAACAAAGCACCCCTCACTTTTTTCATGATTTATGAGGTATCGAAGTTAAACTTGAAGAGTGTTTTAGGAGCGCCTGATGCCAAGTTTATCGACCAGTTTTTTCACATTTACTGTAAAGCGTGAAATTGTGGGGTCCTGGGATCATTGAATGAACCTTTTTGGGAGGCAAAATGTTGTGATCATATATTATATACGCAGTTTAATAAATTATTATTACGGAGATTCATAATATAGACCAATGATCTGCGCAGAAGAGCTATCTCACACAGAAATAATAAACCTTTGTGTGAGAGGGGGGGGGGGGGGATCTTGAAAGTGGTTAGGAAGAAAAAATTAAAAAACGTGCTGCTGCCTCCGCAGGGATACAAACCGCCGCCCCTTGGTTCTGAAGTCTGAAATCTTAACTACAGTACTAAGATCACTTGCGTATTGATTTGAGCAGCGCATCATTTCTTCATGTTCTCGCGCCTGGAAATCTGAAGGTTTTGTCAAAGTTCTAGCTCTCATAGAAAACGAACGGTTCAATCTACAGCGTTGCGGATAATTTTAATCGATTCTTTGGGATCATATTTATCATTAACAAGCAAAAAATCATAACTGTTACCTTGAAAGTTTTCGAGACCTCGATTTTTGGATATGTTAGCCCTTAATTACTACCCTTTAGGGTTGATAAAAACTGATACCGATGTTACTGGCACATCCCCGGCCAATGTAAGGTTTTTGAGCCAAATTTCATAAGCTGCGGCGTACGGCGCATGGTGTTCAGCGTACGGCGGACAGACGAATATTTTTTTATTCGATCGAAATTTAAAGCAACAAATTTTGATGGGGGGGGGGGGGGGGGTAATTTTTTCTTCTTTGTCGATTACAAAGGTAGGTTCATTATTGAAAATAATAAACCAATAGGAATTCCGCGAGATATCAAAACTTGGACTTGCTGCTATTTCTCATTTCCGTGGTTTGATTGTTCAAGCAATCAATCACAGATTGTCATATCACTCAACTGCGTATAAATACTTTGCACATACATAACACATATATGTGTCTTCCTCCGAACAATCACTAGAAGATTCACTTTTACAACTGCCAGAATATATCCATATCCCTCCTCAATACATACCAAATTATAAAAAACAAATTATAATATACTGCTCAGTAAATTCATGAAATTACATAATTTGCTATATGAAAAAATATCGATTCCTTTCTGGAACAATAATCTGAGGGCTGAGACATATGCATCTCTTCAAACAACAAAAAAGTGTAGGTACCCCTGACGGACAGGTTCCAATTTTCGGGAGTCATCGGTTCGGATCGGGAGACTTCCGTATCCAATGTAGGTGCGCACCCTATTCGTGAAATAGCAAAAACTGATATTTACTATATAAATTGGTAGGAGATATTGATTGTTCCCTTCATTCTGTTAGGATAGGATATACTATCACATTGTGATCAATATATTATGTTGATGATGACAATATTTGAGGCTTTTTTTTTTTTTTTTTTTTTTTTTTCATTGAATATTATAAAATTTTTGTATTATTACTTTTCTGATACTCCAACGACACAGAAAGAATACAACTAGACATGTAGAGTTGGGCAGCAGAGGGATGACACTCGCGAGAGTAAAAGAGTGGAGAATGGCCCCAGAAGCTCCAAGACCTTGTCTCTCGTTTCTGGGATAGCTACCACATATTGAGTTGTTAGAGACCTTTACTCGTCCTACTCCATTACTCCCACTACGGGGGTACTTCTTTTCTACTTTCGGGTGATTTCAGGCCTGGATTTCTTTTTTTAAACAAGTAATAAGTTACTTATTGCTTCCTCAAGACCGAAGATAGGAGAGCTCAGTATTGGTGCCTGAAGTCAAATACATTTTTCCCTCAGAAATCACAATTTCTACGTGATTTTTGCTTTTCAGAGCATGCTGATCAATTTCGGTTCCATGTGTGTCTACCAGTCAGTGCCAATTCCTTGTCACAAGCAAAACTATACCAAGTTTTATTCCGGTATTGATGAAATTGTCAGGGATTTGACGGGTTAGGTCCTAGATAGTCCTCTATAAATTACATTGCCGTGTAGCATGCGCATCCGCAAATATTGTTTTTGTTAACGTCGATTTGGACGTAATAAGTAATAACTAGTACAATAGGTTCATGTTACAATAAATGGAGAAGTTATGCTACCCACCCAACTTTTTTTTTTCTACGTCGTTATTTATTAATATGATTAAAATGTGAAGTTAGCTCCCGACAGTGTAAGTCATTTTAAATTGGACTCTGTTAAGTTTTTTCCAACAACTTTGCCCATTGTTTTCAGTTTGAGTCGGTTAATGTGGAGAAACTACAAATAAACCTCATTTGTAGATAGCTGAAAATTGTTTCTATTAAGCAAGGGTGAGGAATGAGGGGGGAAATACCCCGAGAGATCCAGTATGCCTTAACTACCTACTATAGTTCAGAAGTTATTTGAGCGAATAAGATGAGAGTGGTGGTGGGTAGGAGCAGCGAGACTACGAATTCCGTTCTGTTTGAAAGTTATATTAGGTCTCCTCCTGTCGGGATCGCCATAATTTCACATCAACAACAGGAACAAGTGCATTATTGCTTCCGAGTCTGCAAAGGTGGGGGAAGCATTGAGGTTTCTTTTATGATATGAAAAATATTTCAGCTTCCAAAATGTTTTTCCAAAGAATTTCGATCATTTAGTAAAAATGTTGAGAAAGTAAATTTTAACGTTCAACATTTTCATATACTACCTACATATCCGCTTACATTTCAAAAACTAGCTGGCAAAATATGACGAAAATGTTGCTTAGTTTCTATTTAAATCATCTCATTCAAAAATTCGCGCATAAGCAACAGTTTTTTTTACCGTACTAATGAGCGTTTATTTGTTGCTTCCAAGTTTACATAAGTGGTGGTTTTATATTTATAGGTTTTAGGCTTTCCACTCTTCTTTCAATGCTTTCTAACTAATTTCGGTTCCATGCTACGATTCTCATTCAGCTTTTATGACATTTTCAGTGTTTGAGATCCAGTTAGTTCAAGACAGGTTGTCATGTAATGTATGGCATGACATTCTATCTTGTTAATTCGTTTATAGTCTTGTACAGATTAAAATACGACGACGTTCACGGATTAATTTTGCTATAAGTAACATTATTTTTTTTACCTCTCCAAAAACCTAGTTTTTTTAGGACGTCCCTCTGAAGCTATGTCTTATAGGCAAGACTTCTTAAATAAGAGGGAGGCCTATTGAAATAATTGATCCATTGGAGAGGGGGAAAACCTAAGCATGAGAAAAAAATAACCGCTTGCGAATCCGTTTCGGACGATTCTAAGATCGAATCCGTAAAAAAACTATAGTTGTGTGTGTGTGTGTCTTTGTGAGAAATGTTGTCGACGCTGCCCAGGACACTATTCTCAACCGATTTTTGAGATTCTTTCTTTTTTCGATCCCAATTTCAGTCTAGTTGTGCAGCAAATCCCGGAAATTTCGAACCTCATAATGGAAGAGGGAGAATAGAAGGGTAAAGCCGAAAAACGTGGTTTTTCGACAAATTTTTGTCTACGCCACCCAGACTATAATTAACCGATTTTCGTGATTCTTCTTTCTAGTTGTGCAACAAATCTTGGAAATTTCGGATTTGCTGTCATGATGGGGGGGGGGGGGGGGGAGGGATAATCACCGATTCTTTCAAGCGCTGCCCAAGCTACAAATCACGACCGATTCTCGTGATTTTATTTTGTTCCATCACGAATTCGATACAGTTTTGGAACGTATTTTAGAAGTTTCAAACTCCATCATGGGAGGAGGGAATAGGAGGTCATACTGATAAATCATGGTGTTTTAACAATTCTCGTCCGAATTTCGTGATTCCTTTTTTATTCAACATTGAATTCGGTCTAGTTTTGGAAAGTATATTAGGATTTTCAAAATTCATTAGGTATGGGAGGGAATTTCATAATAGTTATGAATCATAATGTTTCAACTATTCTCGTCAGATTTGTGTGATTTTTTTTTTTTTTTTTTTTTTTCTATGATGAATTTGGTTTTTATCAGGGACGTCTCTGCAATGCATGCATTACTCAACAATACGTTGATTTACTTTTTTTTACCTTGCCTCTCGTTTAATTAAAACACACTTAATTTATTGCACAAAGTAAATATTTCGAATACCTTTGAAAAGAACAGATGGGCTACCTAACATAATTCCAAATCCGTATTTATTTAGGTTTTTGTCTGGCCAAACTTCAGCCATGGTAATTTTTAGTGTTTCCTGTTGAGTTTGATACACAATTGAGATTTTTCTCTAAATTCCTAGAGAGGAAAAGCAATTTGAATGACGGAAACAACTTTCTCAGACTCTAAGATTTTCAACGGTATGTTCTATTTTACGTTTTCTCAACTAATTGGGGGAGAAGATGACGTTTTAGAGTTGAAAAGCATGGGTTTTCCACCCAAAGAGATTGGGGAATGATATATCAAAACATTATCCTACATATAATATTAAGTGAATGGGTTTTCAAGGTTTTCTACAGAACTTTTCAAGCTGAATCGAATAGTTACAGAGGCAACTCCGTAATAGAGATTCAGATCTAAAAACACGTAAAATTCAGCATAATGAATAAAATGAATACGATAACGTTGGAGTTAACGTGTTAAACTCGGTTATTACTATGTCTGGAGTAACTTTAAGAGTTAACGCTTGATTTAGCTTGAAAAAATATGTGAAGATTGACTCCAATCTCAATTGTTCACGGAATTTAATTTTTCATGAAACCTCTCGGTCTCTCTAGAGAAAAACGCGTTTCTCAACGTTAAACCGTAATTTTCTCTCCTCTTATCGCAGAAAGTAAAGCTTGCAAAGTTTGAGAATAAGACACGTCATTCGTATTGATTTATATCTAGGGAAATAAAGTGAAAATCTTTTAAGAATTTTGTACGAAAACACCAAAAAGAAGAAAAAAACAAGAATACAACAGTTATTTGAGAAGTCTGATAACAAAAAAATTACAGACAGGTTTGATAATATGTTTGGTTGCCTATTTGGTAGAATATGTATTTTTTCCAATGGCATACTCAATTTTATTTTGCACGATCAGTTGAAGACATCACGGTCATTTTTAGTGAGGTAACTTCGAACACACACACATAAGTACAAATCATAAATAAAAAAACTCGGTTTTTAAACGGAGTAAGAAATGAGAAGAAGTAGTAGGACCAAAAATCACAAGGTGATGCTGCCCGACTGGGGCCTCTTTCCCTCATCTTCACTCATTGTACGGTTGCTGTGGTTTTCGAAAGACAGGAAATTGTTTCTAACCGTCTGGGAAATAACTAAGTCGGGGGAAGGGGCGGTTGTTCCGCATCTGGTGCCGTATCCTAAAATTTATCATTAATTTGGGAAACATTTTTTTCGAATATGATTGCTTTATTCTATCGCCGCCGGAACAATATTAGCCACTGCGCATGTCATCATAGATTCTACAGTTTGCACCCAATTTTAACGAAGGGGTTTCACGGGTGGGTCTAGACGGTTCCCTTAGAGTATAATCATTAATGGACCAATAGTAGTACCTACCCTCTCTTCATTTGCAAAACCTTAACTTTTTGTAACACTCATAACTTCTACAGTTGGCGACTGACCACAGTGAGTCGTCAAATTCATTTCACTAACTTTACTTATAGGAAATGTCATGCTGATTCAAAATGTACCATATGAACTTAATATAGATTTGTTTTTTGGCCGAGTGCTCGATCTTCTATCCGCTGCCACATTAAAATTTGATCTAGAGCACTTCGTATGTCAGTAAGAAAGTTACGTTCCTGGACCCGTAGAAAACGATGGAACATTGAAAATTGCCAAAAGATGCTGTCTTCCCGGAGAAATCAGCTAAAATATGCGGGAAATAACGAAAAAAATTCACTCCCCACTGTCGCAGAGTTGCGACTTTACCAACTCAAACAACCTCAGTTTGTTATTATTTATTTCTGAATTGAAATTATTAATCACACAGGTGTTTCGGGTTTGTTGAATGAATAAAAGTCAGTCTCGCTAGAAACACCATAGAGCCAAGTTCTTCATAGAGAAAAAAATAAGATAAGATTACATAATCGTACAAATAGTTATAGGTACGGAGAAAATCATCAGAGAATTATTATGATTTGCATAGAAATAACAATATATTTGGTAGATAGAGCGCGGTTGAGGTACAGTCAAGTAAGTCGGAAGATGAGTGGACTACGGTCAGAATGGGCGCGGTCCATGGACAAAAATGAATTGGAGGCCATGAGTCGCTCAATAACCCAAAAGATTGATCAGCCCGATTTCACCAGAGAAGAAGCCAACGTACTCGCGGTAAAATTAGAGTCCACCATGGAAAGTTTGGAAAAGGCCATCGATGGAACTAGTGGCGCCAGATGTAGTCGACGAGCACACCAAGAGGAAACTGAAGATAGCGATGCGATTCGGGTACACTTCGAAGCCTAAATGAAGCTTGTGGAACTCCGTCAGTTTATAGCTCAACGAACGTCTTCAACAGCAGGAACAGAGTCAATGGGAAATAGTTCAAGGATTAGAGAAGTACCAATTAAAGTTAAATTACCTAGATTAGAGATTGACAAATTTAATGGAGAAGTATTGAAATTTAATGAATTTTGGCAAATTTTTGAATCTAATATCCACTCAAATGAACACCTATGCCCAGTAGAAAAATTCCAATATCTGTCTTCGTACTTAACTGGAAAAGCAAGAGAGTGCATCGATGGTTTAGCCATCTCTACCGAAAACTATGAAACTGCAATTGGTTTGTTGAAAGAGCGTTACGGTGACATCCAGTTAATGATTACTAAACATTATAAAGAATTGACAAATTTAAGAAAAGCTGAAAAACAGGTTGTAAGTCTTAGAACCACCTACGATAAAATTGAAAAACATTAGAAGAAGTTTACAAAGCCTAGGTGAGAACTCAGAACAAAATTTATTTATCACCATCATAATGTCCAAATTTCCTCCATATATAAATTGAGAAATTGAAAAGAGTCGTCTGGATCAAAATTTTACAACAAGTATGATACTTCAGGCTATAAAACGCATCATCACTGCACAAGAAAGAGTTTATGAACAATTCCGGACTGAAAACAGCAATTTAGAAACAAGAACACATAATTATACTACTGAAACACTTGTCGGAGTAGAGGGTCGTTCAATAGGTTGTATTTTTTGTTCGGAGCATCATTGGAGTGACGAGTGCCCTAATTATGCATCCTTAGAAAAGAGAAAAGCAGCGACAAAAGACCGATGTAGGCTTTGTATGAATAAAAGTCATTCAACCGCAAATTGTTTCAGCCAGAAAATATGCTTCCACTGCAAAAGAACCAAAGCGCATCATAGAAGTATTTGTCCCAAGCTTTTCAAGCCCCAAGAAGGAAAGGAGGACACGGCGGAATGCCCTGAAGATCCTCCAAGTGAGAGTGGGTTGCTGGCTGCTGCTGAACACGTAGCGTTGCAGACAGTCTCAGCGGAGGTCTACAATCCCAAAACAAACAAAGCTGCAAATGTAAGAGGCTTATTTGATACGGGGAGCCACCAGACTTACGTGACGGAAAGTTTGCGAAAAAAATTGCAATTGAAGTCGTTAGGTAAGCAAAACACTCTGTCCTAGTTTTTGGTAAATCTCGCCCTACCAATGTTACTACTGCGTTGGTAAATCTTAATATTAAACTTAAAAATGGTACAGAATTTCAAATTTCAGCAAATGTCGTGCCTGAAATAATAGGAAAGTTATATAATGATAATACTGACATTATACACCATAATTTGAAAAATTTATTAGGTACCTGAATTGAAGAACTTTCGGATCAAAATAGGAAGCAGCACATTGAGATTTTGATAGGAAACGATTATTATTACGACATAGTTAACAGAAAAATAGAAGAAATATATCCTGGTCTACATTTGGTCGACACGAAGTTAGGGACCATAGTCAGCGGCAGATTTAGAGAGAGTTCAGACACCCAAAACACAATAGGTTTCCTCACTTATACTGTAGGAAATTATTCATTTTTCCCCAAAACTGAGAACCATGAATGGAGAGAATATTCAAAATTACCATTTAGGGCGGAAAGTACGTAGTACGTTCTCAAGCGAAATAAAATATCTATGGGAGTTATATACCATAGGAATCAGAGAGAGCCCTACTAAAACAGAAGCTGACATAGCTGTGACCAATTTTTAGCTGTGATGAATGTTGAGATAAAAATTGGTCACAGCTATCAAGAAAACAATAGGTACATAGTTTCTCTGCCATGGAAAACCTACCCACCGAATTTGCCAACAAATTATGAATTAGCCTGCGGTAGATTAAAAACACAATTTCACCGAATCAAGAATATGGAAGTTCTGCAAAAATACAACCAAATATTTCTCTAACAACAAAACAGTAACATAATTGAGCCTGTTACAGATACATCTGCACATTCTCCAAGTCACTACTAGCCACACCATGCAGTAATCACACCACGAAAATCAACAACAAAGGTTAGGATAGTTTTCGATGGTTCGGCAAAGGCAAAAAAAGGAGACTTGAGTTTGAACGAATCTTTACTGAGAGGCCGTATTTTACTGGAAGATCTTACGGAAATATTGATTAAATTTAGAATAGCTAAATTTGTACTTAGCGCAGATGTAGAAAAAGCGTTCTTGCAAATAGGAATCAGGGTTCAAGACAGATATTTCACTAGATTCGTTTGGATAAAGGATATAGCTAAACCAAATAAGCTACGGATGACAAAAGATGGGAGCAGCAGAGGTTATAGAAACGTTCCAGACCTTTATGATTTCTGGTGGAAGGGGCCGAATCGGCTTTTGAAATTCAACCTTTATTGGCAAACATCTGAAATTACTGAAATTATATCAGAAGAGGAACATCATTTTGACAAAAACTTGGACACAACTATGATCATTTCAAAAAAGTTGCAAGCAGTTGATTCTTCGGACACCAAATTTCTCAACAATCATGAATACAGTTTACCACTTCCAGAGCTTATAAGAAAACAAGCTCGTTGTTTGAAATGCAGCCAGAAAATCAGAGAAAAGTCGAAAATCAAGAGAAAATGTGATACTTTAAATAGAAATCATTTGATTGGGAAAAGAAGTTCCCATTCAGCTTTCGCCTCCGGGAGTGTCGCAGAGTTGCGACTTTACCAATTCAAACAACCTCAGTTTGTTATTATTTATTTCTGAATTGAAATTATTAATCACACAGGTGTTTCGGGTTTGTTGAATGAATAAAAGTCAGTCTCGCTAGAAACACCATAGAGTCAAGTTCTTCATAGAGAAAGATAAGATTACATAATCGTACAAATAGTTATAGGTACGGAGAAAATCATCAGAGAATTATTGTGATTTGCATATAAATCACAATACCCACTATGATTTTTCCGCCTCAGACCGAGTAAATGTTGACGGTTTTTACGCTGGATCGTCTTAAAATGTTCACTGGAGTTCCAATTTGGTCCCATTCGAGTTTCGAGACATGAAATTGTGTTTTCCAATCGTGGTAAACGAAAATGTAGACGAAAACGTTGGTTTTCGAGCTGCCGCACTTCCTATTCCTTTTAAACGTACGTACTCTGAACTTCGTTTTAGTACCTCTTGCCTGAACGCGGAAGGGTTCGCGTTTGAATGACGCTTCCAACAGAAAAATAGATAAGGAAATCAAATACGTACTAACATTTAACATCCGGCAGTTCTGTTAGTACTGAAATGCTCTCAAAACTAAACTTTTCGTGGTTCCACATAAGATGCCGCGTTTGATAGTAATTTCCAACAGAAAAAAACGTCTGCCATGTTGGGTGGGCGGTATAACTTCCTCACATACTGTAACATGGACGTATAGAATTACTTGAAGAATTGAAATGTTCTTAAAACTAAACTTTTCGTGGTTCCACATAATATTCATTGGATAGCACTTCTAAGCAGATAAATGGTCTGTCTTAATTAAACCTAATAAACGTGGATGCCAAGTTGGGTGGGCAGTATAACTTCCTCACATATTGTAACATGGACGAACAGCATTACTAGAAGAACAAAGCATTAGTCGAAATGATTGATTAGTGGACGTTATAAGAAATTAATGTTTACGCGTATCCAAAGACTACTATTAGTTCAACGGTAACCTAATAAACTTTTCGTGGTCACACGTAGTAAACGCAGCAAATTATTACACAGACATTTATTATTTTCGTTTTGCCCCATTTATAAGATTTTTTTTCTTTTCGTGGTTCCATATAATCTTTATTGGATAGCCCTTTTACTCAGACAAGTCTATCTTTATCAAACCAAATAACCTTTTTGTGGTTCCACATAGAAATCGCAGCAAATGATTAAACAGCAATTTATTATTTTCGTTTTGCCCTTTTTATACGATTTATTTATTTTTATTTATTTTTGCTATTCCCTTGGGATTGTCAATTGAAAGTGATTATAAGCTATTTTCTCATTTCCACCCCCACCCTAACTATGGGCTGTAGGTCTTGATGGTATAGGGACTATATCCCATTGCATCTATACATCCCACACCAAGCAAGCGAAGCGAAGGAGAAAACTCACCCCGAGCGAGCGAAGCTAGCAACTTCACCTGCACATTTTAAATCACCCTCTTTATTCACCCTTAGGAATCTACCGTTTTCCATAATTCTATACGTCCCACTCATCAGTAAGCGAGCGAGAAAACTAGGCTAGTCACCAATAACTGACAAGTCAACACGTATCGATAGAAAAATGAACTTCACCTAGTTTTGTAATAAATAATTGATGTTGATGTAGAGCATCAAGAGATTTGGAGGTGTATTGTTTTAGTATTCGCTTTCTCACTCCACCAATAGATAACGAGAACAGCTGCTTTGCAAGAAAATAAATAAATATAAAAAAATAAAATAAACTGGAGTAACTTGAAAAAAAATTGGTGTCACGTAGACCTGTTGTATCTCCGTATTGAACAAATTGACTATTGCTTTGTACCGAACAGCGGACTTCCCCAGAGTTTGATGTTGCCCAGTGTAGTAGGAAGAAGCCCTATGGGATGTATGTGATCGATGGTATCCATCGATTGCCAAGCTTGTCTCATTTCACCATATTGTAGGATCTTTAAAGTTATTCGAATTATGGAGTTGGATGGTTTGGAGTTGATTGATAATTATTCCCTTTGCTCGCAAGGTATAATGAAGAGACAGGTAACTTTGTGTTCTTTTGCTTGTCGAGTAATAATCTTGGAGAGTTTCTGCACTTCTCGTAATCGTATTTCTTGTGAACACGAAGACAAGCAGTTAGAGCAAAAACTATGAATGCTAACCTTTTCGCATTGATTTTTCGTAGCGTTTTCGTAAGCCCGATAGAAATAAAAGTCTTACAGTGACGTTAACGAGACTCTTGTAGTGACTCACTGATAAAAACTCACATTAGACAATTTTCAAAATGTAACATGAAATAAGATACAACGACCACTTACCACTATATCATATAAAAAAGATTCAGCCATGAAGATCAAAAATCTTAAAAACATGTAAAATAAATCTTGAAAGCTTTTATCTTGAAACGAAATCTTGAGATGAAAATACGTTAAAACATCTAAAGCACGAGCATAAAGCCGCTAATGACCTTTCTGGTTGAGGTGCGGGGAAAAAAAACATGAACAACAGTCAAATAAAAAGGGTAAACCAACAACAAAAGATAGCAGGAAAGAGGGAAAATTCAGGCAATTTGGTTGGGTGTGTCCATACTTACGTGTGTATGGTGGTGGCCATTCATACCAACTGTATTGTTAAGGTTATCCTGGAGAAAGGTCACGTTTTCGTCTCGTAATTACGATTCCGGAAAAGTTGAGCACGAGAAAAGCTGACTCTTCCCGTTCCTAAAAGCTTTTCAACGTAACGAAAACCTCGTTTCGGAAAGGCTATTTTCATACGGGAAGTACGAAAACTCACTATTATCTTGGTGCTCGCCGGTTGATCGTTATCTCGTCGACCATGTACTCAAAGTCTGTTCGGGTAGTGTTGACCCCAAGGAGGTTACACAATGTACTGGTCAGTTAGGCGCGTTCGTTCACAATAAAAATTGTTGATCATCTACGTCCGAAGAGAATGATGAAAGATTTGAGTTCTGAATGGCTCTTGAAATGGAAGCGCGTTTCTTGCCGAAAGAAACCTCCATACCAAGTGACAGATTCTTCTGCGGGTGGAAAGATTTAATAATAAAATGAGAGATCCTAATGTCCCAACATCTCGCTCTCGAGAGAATGAAATCACCACCAGCAATCAATCGATGAGATGAAAAAATCTTTAAAGACAATGGCCCGAGAATTGGAAAAATCCCGTTTTTACCGATTGCCGTTTTATATGACACATTTAATATTTCCCTAATGTGAATTTACAAATGAATTTGTTCATTTTCCCTGCCATGTAAAATAATTCCTTTTTCTGCATATGGATTCATAAGCATTTAGTTCGAGAAAATGAGGCTTCAATTTGTTTTAAAATGTTTTCCATTTATTTATTTTTTATTGGAAGACCTATTACTCTTGAGAATACCAATTTTTGAAGTGATTGATTCAGTTAAACTATTCCTACCAACTACACCTTTTACTCCACTCAATTTAAGTTCAACATGCTGTACTTCCTATTTGAAAAAATGTTAAATGCGTCAGTTATGTCAGTGACCTTTCGTTCATTCTTTCATTGCATTCCTGAAGAATAAAAGGAATACTCGAGGAATAACTACACTGAATAAAATTTATTACTTTCATAAAAAAATAGTAGAAGTTGAGAATTAATAAAAAAAACTGTATTTTACAACGGCGGTCAGCTTTGAAATGAACTGGAGAGGAGATTCTTGGAGCCAGTTCTGATCCTGATTTACTTTAAAATTACTATTCTAGTCATTTCGTCGATGAAAATCGCGTAGAATTGTGTGCACCGTCGGAAACGTCTCATAAAACTTCCAGTCATCCAGCATGATCGTATGAGCAAATTTTCGTTAATTATCGTTATGAAACTTGAGTGCAAAGTGTGAGTGCAAAGAAATTATTAACTAACAGTTTCATGGCAAAAAATTAGTTCTAAATAATATTTTACGAGAAAACTAAAAATCGTGGATTTTTAGCTATTTGTTGTAGTTTTTCCGATTTTTCAGCAAAAAATCAATGAAATTTAAGTAGATGGTTAGGCACATTTTCTCCACAGTTTTTTATGCAGAAATTTTATACCAAACTTTTTAGGCCTTAATTCATTGTTGATAAACATTTTTTGACTAAAATTTTGTTGAAAAATAGAAATTTATCAACTTTTACCGTTTTTACCCATTTTTAAAGATTTTTTATCAAATTTTTTGTAATTTGATCAATTTAATGTGCAACTAAGGCGTCCCCAGCAAACTCATCCTTGTGGGAAAATTCACAAGTTGTGAGAAAATGTTCAATTTTGGAGAGAATTTATTCTTGGAATATTTTTGGAGAATATTTTTGGAATATATTTTATTTTTGGAGAATTTATCCCACATGTCACTTGTCCATCATGCCACTTGTCCACCTGTCACTTGTGTATTCGATGCTATCATCAATTTGTTGATTTGTTGACTGACAAAACAGTAGTTTTTGTGAGTCGGTGCCTCGCCAGAAAATCGATTTCATTGAGATCGAAATCCGTCTTACTCTCTCTAATCCACTGTAGAGAGCGAATAGTAAAGAAAAGTACTCGTAACGTCTTCATCATTCTCGTCAAATTCTTCCTAAAAAACCGATTCAACCCTCGATTGGCTCATTCTTCGTTTAGCACGTAGGAAAACGTTAGAAATAGCTGGGAAAACGTAGTAAAACAAATAAGAAAACGTAACGAAAAATAATTTCGGTCATGTAAATCAAGATGGCAAAAAGATCTACCTATTTACTAATAATCATCGGTTGGAACGCCTCCCTAATTCGGCTGGTTCGTTTTAATTGTTGATTCAGCGCGTTTGATCATTAATTTATCTGAACCGGAGATGGTGAAACCAAATATCGTTGTTTAACAGCTGAGCTCTTCGGTTTAATGAGTAAGCGTTGATTAAAAACTTTGGTGAAACCAGCCCTTAGAGAGTGTGAAACCTAACCGGAAACAATCATAATAAATTTGCGTTATATGCGTTAGTTAGTGCACTTGGTAATCATCCCGTGGTTAATTTCTTTATCATAACTCGTGCTGGCTGAAGCATTTATCTCCTCTTCGAAGGAGATGGGTTGTGGATAGGGAATGAACTACCTCTCTAATATTTCTGAGAATAGTTCCACCTTTTTGAGAGGTGTTGAGTACCATCGCTAGTTTAATCTGAGCATTCCTGAACCGCCCCTGCTATGAAAAGTAACAATTTTCGATTCCTACACAACGAGAATGAGAAAATTCGCGGATTTTCCAGAGTAATACGCAATCTCTAAATACCCATGCCCCCTCCTCTCTTAAAGGGCGGATGCTAGTTGTATATGCATTGCCGTAAATGATATCTTCATCTACTCGTATGTGTTTTATAAGCAAAACCTTAATAACTGAATAGAGGGATGATGACCCATATCACGAAAGATAGAGACTTCCTTGTCATCACCTGAGAAAATTAACTGTTCACGATTTCGTTCCTGGCTATCGGTGCACCCACCGCTGTTTTACCAAACCAATGTCTTACGAAATGGAATCATCTATTGCCGATGTAAATCTTAAAATTTTTATAGTTCGAAGCTAACCTTTAAAGTAAGTGCGAATCGTGGATGAGGGTAATAAATTGTATCAATCAGCGCCATGTACACTAGTTTTCTTTGTGATAATACAAACATTGGAAACGAGCCTATCTTCTGAGTAAACATTGGAAACTCCGCTCAACCGCATCAATAGGGTTGAGTTAAAATGGGTAAGGAAAAACCTCAAAATATACTGAAAATGACGTTTCTGAACACATAGGATAGCTTCGTTTCTGGAATGAACCTCAATAATAAAAGCTCTCAAGCGTTTATTCGTTAAAAATGGCTACCGCTGCATCATTCCGAATTTTTACGACTTCTCTAATTCAGATAAATTGATTTTTATCATACCTCCCCCTGAAACAGTTCATAATCTTCATGAGAGAAGGTCAAGGATACAACTAGTTGACTAGGCCGCTAATTTCTACCTACTAACCAATACCAAGGGTGCCCCAAGCATTTTTGTTTAGAACTGATGTTTCGAACTTCATTTCATGTGAAAGATCGGCGACGAATCCCGCTTCTTTGTAATTCTAATTCCTCAATAAAAAACAGTATTGTAATGTAACCTTGTTCCATAATTTAGGATAACTTAATCAACACTGGTGTCACTTGAAATTTGAATGAATAAAATGCCGGGTACATCTGTTTATATGATTTTTGTGTTTCTCTGTTTTTAGCGAATTTTCGTAGAAAGTGAAGCTATTGCAATGGCTCCAAAAATTTCAAAATCAAAATTTTCTAAAACTTACTTCATTGAAATCCGTTTAGAGACATTCTGAAACGAATTCGACAGTTTAACGCTTTTTCATATGTATATACATTTATACATACAGTTTCACGCTTTTTCATATATATATATATATATATATATATATATATATATATATATATATATATATATATATAAATATATATATACACATGAAAAAGCGTTAAACTGTCGAATTCGTTTCAGAATGTCTCTAAACGGATTTCAATGAAGTAAGTTATATACAATGAAATATATATATATATATATATATATATATATATATTTATTTATTTATTTATATAAATGTATATGTATATTTAAGTATGTATGTCATTCCAGACGATAACTCTCCTTAGGATTGAGATAAAAATTCCGTTCTTGCGCCTAAAAATCAATATTTCCAATCGAAAGTATTAGATTGTTGGCCAACACGATTTGAGCAAATTAAATTGGCCAATTTTAAAAACAAATGTACTAAAAAAATCACTAAACATGGCTAAAACGGCCAAAAATCGTTAGATTTAAAATTTGTTGCAGGATTTTAGTCAAAACAAAATTATCAACGGTTAACTAGGATATTAAAGAATTTCACACAAAATTGTGCTGAAAAACGTTTTAAATTTCATTAATATTTACCGAAAAATATAGAAAAACTGCTGAAAATCTAACAGTCCAAAATATTTATTGAATCGCCGAATTTTATTTAGTTCGAGTTTTTTTTTTTTTTTTTTTTTTTTGCCCTAAAATGGGTTTTTAACAATTTCTTTGTACCTAGTCAAATTGCTGAAATTTCAATACAATTTAACACAATATAATACGATTGGTAATTTTAGAAAATTTTCTCATGCAATCGTGCTGCATGACTGGAACTTTTTTCGTATTATTTACATCTATTTCGAATCTGAGCTTGGCTCTCACTCAGCTTAGCAAACATTTTTATATAATACTAGCCGCTCCGGCTCGCTACGCTCGCCTCCACGTCCAGCCGGGGGGCAAGCCCCCCGGACCCCCCATTCAATTGCTCGCTTCGCTCGCAAAGTGTGGCATGTAGGGAATATTGCTCGCTTCGCTCGCAAAGTCTGGCATGTAGGATATGTTGCTCGCTTCGCTCGCAAAGTCTGGCATGTAGAAAATGTTGCTCGCTTCGCTCGCAAAGTATGGCATTTAGGGAATTTTACTCGCTTTGCTCGCAAACGGTAGATCCCTAAGGGTAGGTTTAACTTCTGTAGGGGATGCTGCTCGCTACGCTCGCTTGAGGAAGTTATACTGCCCACCCAACTTGGCAGACGTTTTTTTCTGTTGGGGAATTCTTACTTACAAATTAAATCTTATAAAACTACGTGGAACCACGAAAAGTTTATTAGGGGATGTTGCTCGCTTCGCTCGCAAGTCCGTATTTATTCTGTAGGGGATGCTGCTCGCTTCGCTCGCTTGAAGAAGTTATACTGCCCACCCAACTTGGCAGACGTTTTTTTCTGTTGGAAATTCTTACAAACAAATTAATTCTTATAAAACTACGTGGAACCACGAAAAGTTTATTAGGGAATGTTGTACTGCCCACCCAACTTGGCAGACGTTTTTTTCAGTTGGGAATTCTTACAAAAAAATTAAATCTTAGAAACTACGTGGAACCACGAAAAGTTTATTCGGGGATGTTGCTCGCTTCGCTCGCAAAGTATACCTGTATATGTGTAGGACAAAGTCCGTATTTATTATTTGAAATGGCTCTCGCTTCGCTCGCAAGGTATTGCGTAGAAGTGCAAATGGGAACCCCCCTGTGAGGGTCCCTTCAGGTAAGCAACGTTGTGTAACGGCGGCCCGTGGTCGATTAATTTCCGATGTTAAACGCTTCCCTCGCAATTCCCCTCCCGATTTGACCTAATTTCCGTCACTTTTTTCGATATCCGACTTCGGATTCAGATTCGGCGGGATCAAAGCTGTATTTCGCCCGCGAAAACCGTTCCGAAAAACGTACCTTTATGGGGTATATTTTAATCGGAAAAAACCAAGTTTTTCGGCGGACTTTTCGAGAAAACGGGTCCGTACTCTCGCATTTTTTTGACGCATTTCCCGATACTTTTTTCGCAATCCGATCGCGCCGTCGTCTTCCTCGTAGGAAAACCTACGAAACCCGTATTTTTCCGGAATTGTCAATGGCCGTTTAGAGGGGTAGGGGAAGCGGGGAAGTGGAAAAAGCGCACATTAATTATTACTTCGACCCCCCTCCCGCCCTACGGCCCATGGTTCGGGTGGGATTAGAAAATTTTAAATTCGCTTATACACCCTATCGGAAAATTCCAAAAAGATCCCCCCACTCGTAGATCCGGCCCACTCAGCCGTTTGGCCGTGCATAGACACGACAGACAGAGCGACAGACGGAGTTTCATTCTTATTAATAACTAGCCGCTCCGGCTCGCTACGCTCGCCTCCACGTCCAGCCGGGGGGCAAGCCCCCCGGACCCCCCATTAAGTTGCTCGCTTCGCTCGCAACGTGTGGCGTGTAGGGAATATTGCTCGCTTCGCTCGCAAAGTCTGGCATGTAGGATATGTTGCTCGCTTCGCTCGCAAAGTCTGGCATGTAGAAAATGTTGCTCGCTTCACTCGCAAAGTATGGCATTTAGGGAATTTTACTCGCTTTGCTCGCAAACGGTAGATCCCTAAGGGTAGGTTTAACTTCTGTAGGGGATGCTGCTCGCTACGCTCGCTTGAGGAAGTTATACTGCCCACCCAACTTGGCAGACGTTTTTTTCTGTTGGGGAATTCTTACTTACAAATTAAATCTTATAAAACTACGTGGAACCACGAAAAGTTTATTAGGGGATGTTGCTCGCTTCGCTCGCAAGTCCGTATTTATTCTGTAGGGGATGCTGCTCGCTTCGCTCGCTTGAAGAAGTTATACTGCCCACCCAACTTGGCAGACGTTTTTTTCTGTTGGAAATTCTTACAAACAAATTAATTCTTATAAAACTACGTGGAACCACGAAAAGTTTATTAGGGAATGTTGTACTGCCCACCCAACTTGGCAGACGTTTTTTTCAGTTGGGAATTCTTACAAAAAAATTAAATCTTATAAACTACGCCCCCCTGTGAGGGTCCCTTCAGGTAAGCAACGTTGTGTAACGGCGGCCCGTGGTCGATTAATTTCCGATGTTAAACGCTTCCCTCGCAATTCCCCTCCCAATTTGACCTACTTTCCGTCACTTTTTTCGATATCCGACTTCGGATTCAGATTCGGCGGGATCAAAGCTGTATTTCGCCCGCGAAAACCGTTCCGAAAAACGTACCTTTATGGGGTATATTTTAATCGGAAAAAACCAAGTTTTTCGGCGGACTTTTCGAGAAAACGGGTCCGTACTCTCGCATTTTTTTGACGCATTTCCCGATACTTTTTTCGCAATCCGATCGCGCCGTCGTCTTCCTCGTAGGAAAACCTACGAAACCCGTATTTTTCCGGAATTGTCAATGGCCGTTTAGAGGGGTAGGGGAAGCGGGGAAGTGGAAAAAGCGCACATTAATTATTACTTCGACCCCCCTCCCGCCCTACGGCCCATGGTTCGGGTGGGATTAGAAAATTTTAAATTCGCTTATACACCCTATCGGAAAATTCCAAAAAGATCCCCCCACTCGTAGATCCGGCCCACTCAGCCGTTTGGCCGTGCATAGACACGACAGACAGAGCGACAGACGGAGTTTCATTCTTATTAATAACTAGCCGCTCCGGCTCGCTACGCTCGCGTCCACGTCCAGCCGGGGGGCAAGCCCCCCGGACCCCCCATTAAGTTGCTCGCTTCGCTCGCAACGTATGGCGTGTAGGGAATATTGCTCGCTTCGCTCGCAAAGTCTGGCATGTAGGATATGTTGCTCGCTTCGCTCGCAAAGTCTGGCATGTAGAAAATGTTGCTCGCTTCGCTCGCAAAGTATGGCATTTAGGGGATTTTACTCGCTTTGCTCGCAAACGGTAGATCCCTAAGGGTAGGTTTAACTTCTGTAGAGGATGCTGCTCGCTACGCTCGCTTGAGGAAGTTATACTGCCCACCCAACTTGGCAGACGTTTTTTTCTGTTGGGGAATTCTTACTTACAAATTAAATCTTATAAAACTACGTGGAACCACGAAAAGTTTATTAGGGGATGTTGCTCGCTTCGCTCGCAAGTCCGTATTTATTCTGTAGGGGATGCTGCTCGCTTCGCTCGCTTGAAGAAGTTATACTGCCCACCCAACTTGGCAGACGTTTTTTTCTGTTGGAAATTCTTACAAACAAATTAATTCTTATAAAACTACGTGGAACCACGAAAAGTTTATTAGGGAATGTTGTACTGCCCACCCAACTTGGCAGACGTTTTTTTCAGTTGGGAATTCTTACAAAAAAATTAAATCTTAGAAACTACGTGGAACCACGAAAAGTTTATTCGGGGATGTTGCTCGCTTCGCTCGCAAAGTATACCTGTATATGTGTAGGACAAAGTCCGTATTTATTATTTGAAATGGCTCTCGCTTCGCTCGCAAGGTATTGCGTAGAAGTGCAAATGGGAACCCCCCTGTGAGGGTCCCTTCAGGTAAGCAACGTTGTGTAACGGCGGCCCGTGGTCGATTAATTTCTGATGTTAAACGCTTCCCTCGCAATTCCCCTCCCAATTTGACCTACTTTCCGTCACTTTTTTCGATATCCGACTTCGGATTCAGATTCGGCGGGATCAAAGCTGTATTTCGCCCGCGAAAACCGTTCCGAAAAACGTACCTTTATGGGGTATATTTTAATCGGAAAAAACCAAGTTTTTCGGCGGACTTTTCGAGAAAACGGGTCCGTACTCTCGCATTTTTTTGACGCATTTCCCGATACTTTTTTCGCGATCCGATCGCGCCGTCGTCTTCCTCGTAGGAAAACCTACGAAACCCGTATTTTTCCGGAATTGTCAATGGCCGTTTAGAGGGGTAGGGGAAGCGGGGAAGTCCAAAAAGCGCACATTAATTATTACTTCGATCCCCCTCCCGCCCTACGGCCCATGGTTCGGGTGGGATTAGAAAATTTTAAATTCGCTTATACACCCTATCGGAAAATTCCAAAAAGATCCCCCCACTCGTAGATCCGGCCCACTCAGCCGTTTGGCCGTGCATAGACACGACAGACAGAGCGACAGACGGAGTTTCATTCTTATTAATAACTAGCCGCTCCGGCTCGCTACGCTCGCCTCCACGTCCAGCCGGGGGGCAAGCCCCCCGGACCCCCCATTAAGTTGCTCGCTTCGCTCGCAACGTGTGGCGTGTAGGGAATATTGCTCGCTTCGCTCGCAAAGTCTGGCATGTAGGATATGTTGCTCGCTTCGCTCGCAAAGTCTGGCATGTAGAAAATGTTGCTCGCTTCGCTCGCAAAGTATGGCATTTAGGGAATTTTACTCGCTTTGCTCGCAAACGGTAGATCCCTAAGGGTAGGTTTAACTTCTGTAGGGGATGCTGCTCGCTACGCTCGCTTGAGGAAGTTATACTGCCCACCCAACTTGGCAGACGTTTTTTTCTGTTGGGGAATTCTTACTTACAAATTAAATCTTATAAAACTACGTGGAACCACGAAAAGTTTATTAGGGGATGTTGCTCGCTTCGCTCGCAAGTCCGTATTTATTCTGTAGGGGATGCTGCTCGCTTCGCTCGCTTGAAGAAGTTATACTGCCCACCCAACTTGGCAGACGTTTTTTTCTGTTGGAAATTCTTACAAACAAATTAATTCTTATAAAACTACGTGGAACCACGAAAAGTTTATTAGGGAATGTTGTACTGCCCACCCAACTTGGCAGACGTTTTTTTCAGTTGGGAATTCTTACAAACAAATTAAATCTTAGAAACTACGTGGAACCACGAAAAGTTTATTCGGGGATGTTGCTCGCTTCGCTCGCAAGGTATACCTGTATATGTGTAGGACAAAGTCCGTATTTATTATTTGAAATGGCTCTCGCTTCGCTCGCAAGGTATTGCGTAGAAGTGCAAATGGGAACCCCCCTGTGAGGGTCCCTTCAGGTAAGCAACGTTGTGTAACGGCGGCCCGTGGTCGATTAATTTCTGATGTTAAACGCTTCCCTCGCAATTCCCCTCCCAATTTGACCTACTTTCCGTCACTTTTTTCGATATCCGACTTCGGATTCAGATTCGGCGGGATCAAAGCTGTATTTCGCCCGCGAAAACCGTTCCGAAAAACGTACCTTTATGGGGTATATTTTAATCGGAAAAAACCAAGTTTTTCGGCGGACTTTTCGAGAAAACGGGTCCGTACTCTCGCATTTTTTTGACGCATTTCCCGATACTTTTTTCGCGATCCGATCGCGCCGTCGTCTTCCTCGTAGGAAAACCTACGAAACCCGTATTTTTCCGGAATTGTCAACGGCCGTTTAGAGGGGTAGGGGAAGCGGGGAAGTCCAAAAAGCGCACATTAATTATTACTTCGACCCCCCTCCCGCCCTACGGCCCATGGTTCGGGTGGGATTAGAAAATTTTAAATTCGCTTATACACCCTATCGGAAAATCCCAAAAAGATCCCCCCACTCGTAGATCCGGCCCACTCAGCCGTTTGGCCGTGCATAGACACGACAGACAGAGCGACAGACGGATTTTCATTCTTATCAATAACTAGCCGCTCCGGCTCGCTACGCTCGCCTCCACGTCCAGCCGGGGGGCAAGCCGCTTCGCTCGCAACGTGTGGCGTGTAGGGAATATTGCTCGCTTCGCTCGCAAAGTCTGGCATGTAGGATATGTTGCTCGCTTCGCTCGCAAAGTCTGGCATGTAGAAAATGTTGCTCGCTTCGCTCGCAAAGTATGGCATTTAGGGAATTTTACTCGCTTTGCTCGCAAACGGTAGATCCCTAAGGGTAGGTTTAACTTCTGTAGGGGATGCTGCTCGCTACGCTCGCTTGAGGAAGTTATACTGCCCACCCAACTTGGCAGACGTTTTTTTCTGTTGGGGAATTCTTACTTACAAATTAAATCTTATAAAACTACGTGGAACCACGAAAAGTTTATTAGGGGATGTTGCTCGCTTCGCTCGCAAGTCCGTATTTATTCTGTAGGGGATGCTGCTCGCTTCGCTCGCTTGAAGAAGTTATACTGCCCACCCAACTTGGCAGACGTTTTTTTCTGTTGGAAATTCTTACAAACAAATTAATTCTTATAAAACTACGTGGAACCACGAAAAGTTTATTAGGGAATGTTGTACTGCCCACCCAACTTGGCAGACGTTTTTTTCAGTTGGGAATTCTTACAAACAAATTAAATCTTAGAAACTACGTGGAACCACGAAAAGTTTATTCGGGGATGTTGCTCGCTTCGCTCGCAAGGTATACCTGTATATGTGTAGGACAAAGTCCGTATTTATTATTTGAAATGGCTCTCGCTTCGCTCGCAAGGTATTGCGTAGAAGTGCAAATGGGAACCCCCCTGTGAGGGTCCCTTCAGGTAAGCAACGTTGTGTAACGGCGGCCCGTGGTCGATTAATTTCTGATGTTAAACGCTTCCCTCGCAATTCCCCTCCCAATTTGACCTACTTTCCGTCACTTTTTTCGATATCCGACTTCGGATTCAGATTCGGCGGGATCAAAGCTGTATTTCGCCCGCGAAAACCGTTCCGAAAAACGTACCTTTATGGGGTATATTTTAATCGGAAAAAACCAAGTTTTTCGGCGGACTTTTCGAGAAAACGGGTCCGTACTCTCGCATTTTTTTGACGCATTTCCCGATACTTTTTTCGCGATCCGATCGCGCCGTCGTCTTCCTCGTAGGAAAACCTACGAAACCCGTATTTTTCCGGAATTGTCAACGGCCGTTTAGAGGGGTAGGGGAAGCGGGGAAGTCCAAAAAGCGCACATTAATTATTACTTCGACCCCCCTCCCGCCCTACGGCCCATGGTTCGGGTGGGATTAGAAAATTTTAAATTCGCTTATACACCCTATCGGAAAATCCCAAAAAGATCCCCCCACTCGTAGACTCCCCCCACTCAGCCGTTTGGCCGTGCATAGACACGACAGACAGACAGAGCGACAGACGGAGTTTCATTCTTATTAATAGTATAGATGAGCAACCGTAATGAAATTTTTAGGAAAAGAAATGTACCTACTCCAAATCAGAAGTTTTTCAGGTTCACACCCTCTTCACGGATGATTTTTATTCATTAACTTTATCGTTTAGTACTTGAGGTTATTCATTAGCAGTGGCCTAGAGTAATAAAATGCAGAACCCTTGACAATCTTCCAATTTGTTCTCCACTAAATAATTATAACTATTTTTAAACTAGTCCGTCTGAACAACCCCATAGGTACCAAAACAAACTTCCCCTTTTTAAATCGCAATTATTCATTATTAATGGTAGTAAATTCTAGGATATACTAAAATTATAATTGGAAAATATCGTTGTGGAAAATTTTTTAGGTCCGATCTCCAATAACATTAAAAAAAACCTACCAAGTGAATAATTATTACATGCACGAATAATGATTCTTGCTAGTTCAAGGAAAGACATCTCTAGCATCTTTTCGGGGTTGATTTTAGTGAGAGCTGTGATATTGGCCAAGGTTATAACCGCCGGTAAGATGCTGCAACTAAGGGTCACCACAACAACGGAGAGGGGATTACAGAAGAGAAGGAGAGGATTATTTGACACAAGAGAAGTTGGAAAATCGTGATACCAAGTCGACAAGGGTGCTGCAACGAATATATGAGACTTGAACCTGAGCATATTCTGATTAAAATTATTTTAGTACATATTTTCTTTATTTAGTTCCATTGTTAGTTCTAAATAGTCAGTATGAACAGTTTTGCTCATAGGCCTAATTAAAGACGAAAGTTGCTATTGATATGTATAAAATAGGTTAGCTTTGATAATGGTGGGAGTACAGAGCCTACTGGGGGTAGGGTTGATTATTGGTGCATTTAAACCGGTAGAGTACGAAACAGGTTGGTCCCCTACTTTTAACATAATTAATTCTACTCACGTAACTCCTACGTAATATTAATTTTACAGATTAAAGGTTTATTCGTCAGAAGATGTAGTAAAGGGATAGTCAGAGATTTAGTAATGTTCACATTTCTGGTGGAAGGCACATGCAAATTTGAACTCAATCCGTTTATTTTCATCAATATTTGACTCGAATTTAACTTACATGATAATAAAAGATTTCTTTCGTAGACCAATTCAACGAATACTTTGACGAGCACCGTGATGAAGATATAGAACTTCACTATAAGCAATCCTCAAAATTCTAGTTTTGCAGCAATCTTTGGTTTATATCATAACATTAGTAAAAGACCCTCAAAGACACCACACTACCAAATACTCGTAGCAATCCCTCTTACAAATCAAGGCATACCTGTTCTCTGTTAAGCGGTTCACATAGATAACCCTCACAATCTCAGAAAATTTTAATAACTCGCTCCATTATTTTTGAGCTGTGATTGAGACCGAATTTGAATTTTGTTAATGAGTAAAGTAATAATTGAATAAATCGCGTCAGACTTCTCATCTTGGGCATCGAATTCAAAAATTGTTGAACTTGTTTTAGATTTATGGTGGTTTTTTGTTATTCCACAGGCTTCTGAAACTACTGATCCTCAAGATCATGGCTGGAATGTTATTGTACCCAAGTCTAATTATTGTATGTATCTGAATTAATCTCATCGACCTCATTGACGTGAGCGAAGAATAAACCAGCAATATATATCAAGTAGATTTATTCGATGGAATAAATTTTGTCTCGAAAAATACAGGGAAAAGAAAGAAAATAACCAAACTTCTCTGGATTGAAAGCTTGTAATAATGTGGGTGGGTTTTGAAAGCTTTTCCCAAGAAAATGAGTAGGGTGCTGCCGCCAGTAAAAAGAGAAGAAAGGTCCAAAGAATCAGGGCAAGGGAGGAGAAGGGCTCTAATGTGAGAGGGCCGCAAGTTTTTGTATCATATCGCTCCCTTGACAATATGCTGGCAATCGAAACTAGCGGTTGTCACTGCCTCCGTTTCCCCCACCCCACCTCGCTTGAGCTGTACAATGAAATCCCGACCCTACAGAAGACGGATCTTGTCCCGTCACTCAAAAATAACTGAACGCTTCCTTCGGCCGACAGCTGAGCAAAACCGTCTTATTGAAGGAGAAAGAGGTATCGCAGGAGATGCCATCTGTATAATCTTATTCTTGAATAACAATAAGAATATTATGAAAATTTTACATTAACGAATGTAGTCACATTTTACTTTTGGAATTAATTGATTCTATTCTGCTTTTTCAATTAAACATGCAACTTTTATTATTTTTACAGACTCGTATGTATATCTACTACCTACGTAAGTTGAATCTCATTTGTACTTGGATTTCCTCCATAGTTCCGAGTTTCGGATGCGCGCGACTTGGCTAATGAAAACCCTAGTTACTTTGGATGCAGATTTAAATTTCGGTTGATTATCGTTAGAACAGTTTGAATAAAACTCATTTAAACCTAAAATTGTTTTATACAACCAAATAAATGTTTAAACTTCAAAAATCGGTAGAAACTACTAAACACTGCTTTAAAAACGTTGACCGGTGAAAAAGGTGTTTCAATTCAATATTTTAAAGTCGGCTTTAACAATAAAAATGGTTGGCCATGCTGCATGGCTGGAACTCTCACATTATTTTCTGATAATTTTAATACGTTTCAAAATGTTGAGAGTTATGATTTTATACTTCAAGAAATAATATAAACTTACGTTTAAATTCCAGTACATTGGCTATTCAATTCTTCAATCTGCTGAGAAATTGGCGGTAATGATTTTCTCGAATAGGCTTAGTTCCCCAAGCCCTCGCAAATAAAAACTTCTGCAATCAGTTTCTCGACATCCATACTATTTATCACAAGAAATAACTAAACAGCGTAGCTCGCTGCTACTACTGCTACCTGCTATGTGCCACTGTAAACGCGCCGGTAAGGATTCATGCTCTAATTCTATAAACGGCCACCGTGGTTTTACCCTAAACCGTAGGGATTGAATCGATGAGCCGCTTCCCATGTCATTTCATTCGATTAATTGAATTAGAATCTATAGCGAAAACGCTGAAAATTCATTTGCTACGTTTCAACGTTACGACCATGTTACCATTTCCAACGTTAAGCACCTTCATATCGATATGATATTTCACTTTAGTGTACTCTCAGAAAAGTGATTCCAGCGTCCTTAACCCTATAACCTTGCCTACTGAAGATAGCCTTGGCAAGCGAATAAGTTGCCATTGCCACTTTAAAAAATACAATGGTGTATAATATTGAGTAGGTATCACTGAACATGGATTCAGAACTTCGAATGTAATGAACAAGATAGGTATATAGGGTGAATATATAGATTCCTGGCAAAATAAAATGGAATAGCTTCCTGATATAAATCTGTTGTGGCCTCGCACTTCGGCCATAAAGCTGTACTCCCTTAAACATGTTAGCGCCTTAGATTTTATTTTGCCTCTCTCTCAATGTCTGTTTGCTTGTTTTCTTTATAATTTTATTTGTGAGCTAGCTACTCTCTAGTCCATTCCAACATTTTAGGGATTAAAGAACAATTAGGTAACTAGGTGGAACAATTAGGTGGTTGTTTAACTATCATAACTTTTAATGTACAACAATTCAGTCTTCAGTAGTTGAGCCAAACACTAATATTGGAAAAAGTAATTGGAGATCCTTATTTTAAGAGTGTCAGACATTGTAATAAGAATCTTCAATTGAACGATTTCATTTGACAAGAATAAAGGCATAATAGAAAAACTCGTTAGGTTTTCACAACAAGGATCTCTTGATTTTCTTATAATAGAAGGGAGTGGAAGCATGAGAGCAAACTAAGAGAAGCCATGAAAGTAAACAATTTATGTGGGCACCGGTGGCGAGGGGGACTGGTCAGGAAGGGGGAATTATGGTGCGAGTTAATTACGAGCGTCGAGCAAGGTTGACTGCTCAAGGGTGGTGGGCTCCTAAGTGGGAAATTACATTGCCCTCCGCCTTGCGTCCCACCCACATCGCGCCGTAGGACGTAAGGTAGAATGCGGTAGAATGTGGGAGAGGGTGTCGTATCTGGCAGGACACGGATACGGCGATCTCGTGACGTTCATGAGTGACCGCCTTCCAACTTCCTTTCTCTTTGGGCAGTATCTACCTTCAGGATGAACACCCACTTTGACCTACACACCGTTTCTCTTTTATATACTCTAGCTTTACTTTTTTGTTTGATGTAAAAGCGCCATCCTGAGTAATAAGAGAAAAATACTATACAGAGTATACTCAGAACACGTCTTCCAAACTGCAGGAGTCAATTTTACAACTAATTTGTTACAACTTTTGATTTGGCGTCACTATATCGGTCATAAATCCATTAATGTTCCTTGTAAATTCAAATTTGAGGATACCGTTGGAAATAACATCAAATTTCTCTACCGAATATATGGTTGACCTCTTCTTACAATAATTAAGATTTGAGAAATGAAAACGCCCTCTGAAAATTAAATTTTACCTAATTTGGGAAACCTCCAGTTTATTCAATTAGAAATTGAACTATGAGAACCAGTATTTTTTCAAGATACAAGAACGGTAAAACCTGTGCCGAAATCTTATCCTTCCAACAGTATAGTCAATTTCACTCTTACTTTGCTAATTACAGGAGAAAACTTTTTTTTTTCTAGGGAATTTTCGTAGAAAATTAAGCTATTGAAGTGGCTCGGAAAATTTTGAAATCAAAATTTCTTCATTGAAATCAGTTTTTAGGCACTCTGAAACTATTCCTGAAGTTTTCGCTTTTTCATCTGTGAGGAAAGGCTTGATTGGGGAGCTGAAAAAAGCGCAAGTTTTCTGGTCAGAAAAACTTGGAGTTTGTCACTATTCTCGACCAAAGAGCGAATGAAGGCCTCTGGAAGCGTATAAGGCTGAAGCCGTGAATTGCGAGGGGTTTGCAAGAGAGTGCCGGCAACAGCGGCCCTTTACGTCCGAAGGTAGCGTGTGTCGAGGAAAGGTCTGGCGTAAGAAAGTAGGTGCTGTGCGTAGTGGAACGTCCAAGCCAGCTCAAGGAGGTAGGTCTCTTCAACTGGACGAGGCCGTGGAGAGAGCGCTGCCAAAGGTAGTTTGTGTAGGCTGCCTTGTAGGTCCGTGAGACAGGCCGGTGCTGGGAGAGAGGTCGCAGAGGTAGGGCTGCCAATACACGTAGAGGTAGCTGGCTTTTAGGTTGACTCAACGTTGGAGAGAAGACTGCAGGATGAAGACAGGAACTGGACGTTCTGGGCAGTCCAGGAAGGCTTGAAGAGTTGAAGTGTTCAGTCAAGTGCTGCAAGATGGAATAAGTTTGAGAGAGGAACCATTGAAGGCGTCGGCTTGGGTGGTAGAGAACAGAGCGCCAGGGGCGAGTGCTGGAGGGGGTTTGTGGCTTGAAGCAGGGGGTTCTCGTGGTGGGCGGGTGCCAGTGATTGGATTCCTGTGATGGCGTGTGGCTGGAGGGTGAGGAAGGCATTGATTCGCAGTGGAGTATGGCTCGGGTCGTCTGACTTTGTCTGGGAAGCGTCGTTGAGGATGATGAAGGAAGAGGTGTCTTCCTATAAGCAGCGGAGCCGGTGTTCGAGCATCATGGTCATCCGTGTGACAGCAGGATGCAGAAGATAGAGAGAACTCTCAGTTGATGGAAATGGAACGATTTATTAGGCGGCTATCCCTGGCCTTATATACAGGATGCCCCGGATGGAGGGGGTAACCCCACCAGGACAGAGTACTCATAGATTAGGGTCCACGGGTCTGGTGTGGACTCTACACCTATCATATCAGTTTCAGCTTTGGTTGTTTGATGATATGCACGCATGACAAATTCATCAACGTTTGAAGTCCAAGCCATGCATCCATGTGCTCTGCCCACTCGAGTGGTCTCTGGAAATAGAGGGTTATCCCGTCCCTGAGAAACACTTGTTGCAGAAGCAGCCTGTGAACTTGCCAGTGTTGGTTGGCTGTGTAATGATTCGGCTGTAGTACGTTTGGTGATAAGCTACCAGCCCGTATGATCAGCTGGTTATCACTTGCGGTTCGTATACTGTCATGCCCAGCGCTAGCTCCACACATGCCCAAGCTGTCCGCAGGCAGCGGCTCTATAACTCTACTCCGTAGACGTCTCTCCATATCACATGGGTGGTTGCCATTTATACCCATGTCCAGGTCTTCCTAGGGGGCCCTAAGGTGAGTACAGTAATACAGCAAGTGTGCTTGTGTCAGTGTGGTATGCGTGTGTGTGTGTTTTGTTTTTGTTCTGGTGAGTATGTGGAGTGTAGTGAACTGTGGTACCCGGGGGAGCAGCGTTAATCCCCAGCAGTTGTTCAAATCAACTGCCCCATGCGGTTTATTAAATCACTGTAATTTATCGCTGTAATAAATAAATAAAATGATTTAACAAATAATTTGAATAAATTTGAAAACAGAAATTCATCCTTTTTTAATTGTTTATTTTAATATTCGATGTGTCTATGTCTGCGTAAAAATGTTGGTTTTTTGGGGATATCCACGGAATCATGAATTTTCCATGTTCTTCAACTTCATAGAGTGCCTGTTGTGATTTTGGAGAAAGTGTGGCAAACTTGAGATCCACATAAACTCAATCATTTAGCGTTTCTCTTGTTTTGAGATTTTAACTTCACGGAAAGGCGCCACAGGTCGCTGTAATTGGTTTTTTTTTTTTTTTTTATCACCTCTCGTTTCCGCTATAATGGCTATAATTATTAAGAGTGGAACGAAAAGAGGTGATTAATTTACTAAGGTTGAAAGAGGGCAAAAGGTCAAGAAAAGTAACAATAGGAGTTCTCACTAGAGAAAGAGCGTCCTGGAAACCAGATTTTTAGATACAAATAGAAAAACCTGAATAAATTGAAAAACCGGGGGCTTAGCCCTTTTTTGGGGGAATTTTTGGAGATTTATCCAAAAATAATTACGCAGAAGTTATTTCTTTTAGAACGTCAGACATTACGAACTAAATCACTCGTGACGAAATTGTCGAAAACCATTTCAAAATGGAAATTAGTGAAGAACGTTGTCTAGTCCACAAAAAATAATTAGTTACAATGTAAAGTCAATTTCGACGGTTAGGCTCATCAGTGTTATTGTTTGCTACTGATGATGTCCTATCCGTTGAAATCGATTTAACATTGTAAACTTACATTTTTCGTGGAATTGACAACGTTCTTTACTAACTTCCGTTTTTTAGCACAAACATTATCTAATGGTCGGAAAAACAAGTTAATGTCAAATTTTAGTAACAAAAAAAAAAAAAGTGTTTGAACCCCTTTTCGGTCCTGTTTTTTCAGTTTTCTCTACAATTTCTTGAGCTATTTTGATAAAATATACAGGAGTTACTCCTTTTAGAGGTACAAACATAATAAACTAACTCTCTTATATACGAAAAAAATAATTCTATGTGGGTTTTGACCGAGCGATTCGATTTACATGCTATCAACCGTTAAATACCTGAAACAAGCAAGGTAGTGTGACGCTGTACAGAAACTGAGAAGTCCAACATTTTAGTTAGCGGCAGGTGATACTTTGCTATTAGCTCACGTTAATCGAGGAGTTTTGAGGAAATAAAAATGTATCCATCTTTTATTTTTTTATAAGGTCACTAAGGGTCTCATAAATGTTGTTCCATCGCCCAAGAATCCAAGAAACCACAATAGGAAACGATTTTGATCTGAAGTGAAAGAAAAATTACCACATAGAGGGAGCACGTCTTCCCCAGTGAGGTGCTGTCGGCTTAATTCGGTCTTTCCCGAGAGGTATGGAAAAACGGATCGAGGGAACGAATCATTCGGGAACGGCAAGCCCCAAGAACAACAAGCCGTCGCTTCCATAGAATAGCCAATTCACTACCTGAGAGAAGGAATGATGAAAATGATTCATAGGGGAATAACAGCTCTCCACAGCGATCCCACTTCCCTCCTCCCACTTATTTCGTTGTCAATGGATTGAGAGTATCATTCGCCATTGCATGGATTTGCTAGGGAACCTCTGTAAGTGTCAATCATCTGGTTAGCACTGCGATAATAATTGTCTACGACCATGGTAATCACGGAAATATAATGGTGAGCAATGTATCGCATTGAACATGATGAACAGGATGGTACGTACACCCAATTCTACTGGAACTTTTGCGATTAGATAATAACCGAAAGATATCAGGAAATGAGCGGTATTTGGGAGAACAGCTTACTCGATATACACGTAATAACTTCTCCCATCGCACTATGAAATCCGAAAACAGGCGATTAAATATAAAACTTTGCAGTCTAGCAGTTTGATCGTATGAACGAATTTTTGTAAATTATCGAATTATGTTATTAAATCGTGTTAATATTTGGACACTTTGAGAGCAATAAAATTGTTCAATATCAATCATATGGCAAACAATTTATTCTGAATAATAATCTGCGATTCGAAAGATGTTTTCTGATTTTAGTAAATTTTCTTAGAAAATGAAGCTATTGCAATGGCTCCAACAATTCAAAAATCAAAATTATCGAAAATTGTGTGTGTGTGTGTGTGTGTGTGTGTGTGTGTGTGTGTGTGTGTGTGTGTGTGTGTGTGTGTGTGTGTGTGTGTGTGTGTGTGTGTGTGTGTGTGTGTGTGTGTGTGTGTGTGTGTGTGTGTGTGTGTGTGTGTGTGTGTGTGTGTGTGTGTGTGTGCGTGTGTGTGTGTGTGTGTGTGCGTGTGTGCGTGTGTGCGTGTGTGCGTGTGTGCGTGTGTGCGTGTGTGCGTGTGTGTGTGTGTGTGTGTGTGTGTGTGTGTGTGTGTGTGTGAGGGTCGGTCTCCTTGGTCCCGTCAGGTCGCCAGCATAAGGTGAAGGTAGTGGATGAGGAGTGTTTTGTCTTAGGACAAACTTCCATCCCTGCTCGATCCGTGTTGGAGGTCTGGCGGTACCTTGGGGTCGACTTCATGGGTGTGGCCACTATAGCCGCAAGCCGTGTGGACCTTGGTGGAGCATTAGCTCGTGTCACCAAGGCTCCATTGAAGCCACAGCAGAAGCTGCGCCTCCTTCGCACGTACTTACTGCCAAAGCTAACTTATGGGTTAGTCTTTGGCAGGCTTACTGCGGGGAGGCTTCTTGAGTTAGATCGTGAAGTTCGCTCTGCTGTGCGCTCTTGGCTAGGCTTTCCACCTGGTGTCCCAAGTGCCTACATCCACGCACCGGTCAAGGCCGGTATTGTCTCTCTTTCTGCCAGCATCCCATCTTTACGCCGCCAGCGCCTGCTTGCCCTTAGGGGCTCGAGCTGGGAGGTCGCCCGCACTGCTGCTGACCTGGACTTTGTCCGGCAGCAGTTGTTGTGGTGCGATCGAGCAACACCAACTGCTCCAAAACCCAGCTCATCTGCTGAGTTCGCTGTTGCACTGCATGGTTCAGTAGATGGTAAAGAACTCCGACAGTGCTCTGAATCCCCCATTTCTACCCAGTGGGTGGAATGGGCTTCAGAGGGCATTGGGGCCCGCGACTATCGCCATTTTCACGCCGTCCGGGTGGCTACGCTAGCCACCTCGGTGAGGTGTTCGAGGAGTAGTCGCGGGACAGTTGACACCCTTTGCCGTGCCTGTCGGGGTAAAAATGAAAATCTGTATCATGTGGTGCAGCGGTTGCCAAGCAGATAGCAGGTGCTTTGTCATCTAGCGGTTGGGATGTCGGAAGGGAGAGACTATACCACATGCCGAGTGACCGGGGCAAGAAGCCAGATATCGTTGCGATCAAGCCCGATGGGTCTGCCATAATCCTGGATGTCCAGGTTGTCAGTGGCAGCGTGGACATGGAGCAGACCTGGCGGGCTAAGAAAAGTAAATATGATAGAAATGATCTGCGCCAAGCGATATCTGAGCTAAAAGGAGTGGCACCTAATAACATCAAGGTCATTGCCGCGACCGTGTCATGGCGCGGGGTGTGGTGCGGGAAAAGCGCCACGGAGTTACTCGAGTTGGGCATCTCGGCAGGAGTACTCCGTGGTATCACCACCCGCGTCCTGAGGGGTTCTTACTTGAACTGGTGGTCATTTTATAGGGGCACATCCTTTCATCCCATTCTTCCTCCTCGTCCTACAACTTCCCTTATCCCTAGAGCCGGCGTCGGGTAAACCTGGGCGTCCTCCCCACTTTTTTATTTTATTTGTTTATTTTTCAATTTAATGGCGTGCCCCCTCCGTCTTTGAGGGGAGATTTCTTAAAAAAAAAAAAAAAAAAAAATGTGTGTTACTCATGGTGGCCGCATTTTACGTCACGATGCGGTTGCCAAGCAGATAGCAGGTGCTTTGTCATCTAGCGGTTGGGATGTCGAAAGGGAGAGACTATACCACATGCCGAGTGACCGGGGCAAGAAGCCAGATATCGTTGCGATCAAGCCCGATGGGTCTGCCATAATCCTGGATGTCCAGGTTGTCAGTGGCAGCGTGGACATGGAGCAGACCTGGCGGGCTAAGAAAAGTAAATATGATAGAAATGATCTGCGCCAAGCGATATCTGAGCTAAAAGGAGTGGCACCTAATAACATCAAGGTCATTGCCGCGACCGTGTCATGGCGCGGGGTGTGGTGCGGGAAAAGCGCCACGGAGTTACTCGAGTTGTGCGTCTCGGCAGGAGTACTCCGTGGTATCACCACCCGCGTCCTGAGGGGTTCTTACTTGAACTGGTGGTCATTTTATAGGGGCACTTCCTTTCATCCCATTCTTCCTCCTCGTCCTGCAACTTCCCTTATCCCTAGAGCCGGCGTCGGGTAAACCTGGGCGTCCTCCCCACTTTTTTATTTTATTTGTTTATTTTTCAATTTAATGGCGTGCCCCCTCCGTCTTTGAGGGGAGGTTAAAAAAAAAAAAAAAAAAAAAAAAAAAAAAAAAAAAAAAAAAAAAAGTGTGTGTGTGTGTGTATGTGCTGTTCCAGTCGATAACACTCCTTAGGATTCAGATACGAATTCCGCTCTTAATGCCAGCACTTTTTGAGCCCATTAAATTCCTCAAATGTCAAAAAATGTTAAGGGGGAGGGGGAAGTCTTAATTATCTGGGACACCCTGTATATTGACGACTAAAAGTGATGAGGTATACATACATATATGAACCAAAGACTTCAGGAACGAATAAATAATCAACTTCAGGAACATTGAAATCAAAGATAACCTTAAAAGAAACGTGATCAATACGTGCCTATCGATTTTAATCAAGTTGAAGCATAGCCACTCTTTTGGCTTTCTAATGTCTTCTGGATCTCCGAGTTTCATCTTCCTTTCTAATGAAAGGTAGTGAGAACTCAACGGTGGAGAAGATAGATATTTCTCAGCAAATGGAAAGCCTTCATTACTCGGTCTCCAATCTTTCTTGTCTCCTTTGGCCGTATCGAATCTTCATTTCACATCACTGAAAGGAATAGATTACTTATCATGCTCCCCACATAAGACTAAGCAGGCTGGACGGGGGAGATTTAATCAGCCTTTCGTACCATTCAACTCAATATGAAAGATAGGTATAGCTAATAATTTAATAACTGGAACGTGGGTCTGTAAGTCAAATGTCACTGTTCATATCAATACCATATTGATAACTACTAGCAATGATGAATACAGTAGAAATCCGGATAGTTATCACGGTATCTCGTGTGCTTTTGTTATCGTACGTTCTTGATCATTAATTAGTGTTGTGAATAGAATGAAATCCGGTATGGAAAATTATATTTTTATGAAGATAGTCATACCCACTTGGTCACATCGTAGGCATTTGAAAACATATTGTAATTGAGTGTGCCAAAAAACGGAATTTTAAATGGATTTTTTATTAAATTTAAACTTGTTTTCTCTTTCCCCGCATTACTTTTTAATGTGAATTTTCAATAATTGCATGAAAATGACTGATTGGCTACACAAAACCACTGAAACATAAACAATAACGATTTCTGTAGATCGCAGGTCCCGTAGACAGATCACAAATCCCAACTTATATATATGCTCAATGATTACCAAATGAATGAAATTTATCAATAGGCTGTGGCATTGTTGTGAACTGAAGTGTTGTTTGCTCTTTCTCTTTCCTTTTCTTAATCTTCTCATTAAAATTAACTTTCAATACTTATCAGCGAATTTTGGGTAACTGACCGTAAAATTATCGAGGACACTTTATAATTCAATCAGCGTCATATTGAACGTTTGCTGCAATACATGATAATTAGTTTGTACCAATTTAAGACGTCAGCATTCGCAGTCGTGCATATCTAACTAATCAGACTGATACTACGAACCTCATCTTACCTGATGGTTATTTCATCATTTAAATAGAATAATTCAAACTATATAATCAAATATTTAAACGAGATAATTAAAACAGTCAGAGCTGCAGATGTGGGAGGACCTAGAATGAGATTTTTTCTATTGCCATCCCAAGCCGATGGCACCAACTAAAAAAGTTCAGATGGATCCGAATTCGTTAAACCAATCGAAGCATATTATAGCAATAACGGTTCAATCGATAACACTAAAACGTCCTGGCTCTTGATCGGCTGAGCATGGAGGTACGCATTGCTTGATTCACCATTCGTTATGCTTGTTGCCTATCCTAACATAATAAATTCAATTCTACCTTTTAAAAAAATGTAGGTATTTTAATAACTAGAAATTCAGTTAGGTATTATATGTTGATGATAATCAATAATAATATTTTAAATTTTAAATAATAAAATTAATAATGATAATAATAACTAATACCTTGTTGGTGGTTGTATGGATATGATTCCACAATGTGCTAGCAGAAACCCAGTATCGCTACATTAATTAAGTTTAGCTTTCGAATTTACAGTTTAGGAAAATGGAATTAAACCTCCAGAGAATGAATTCAATACTTTATCCGGTCATATATCAAGAATCCATATTGGGGCAGCCAGCTATTTTACCGTCTACTTGTTTCTGGAAGTTTTCGTTGCCATGGCTCATTTCCTCCACACATGTGTGTAGCCCCTACGACTTTGTTATAGAATAGATGATCCGTTTCACAACACATATCCTTCCTCCAAAACATTGTAAAAAGCTGTCGGCTTGAATACCATAGCGCTGGTTATATTTTTCTATGGCTCTAAAAAATTAATCTGATGGATGTTGCAACCGCTAATTTCCTTATTTTAGCTACAGTTATGCACAATCCCGGCTCACTGTATATGTACAACATGTTTCGCGAGTTGGTTTTCGAATTTTTTACTTTATTTTACGTCTGACCGTGATTTTAATCATTTGGTCTGAATTCAGGCTTCACGTCCATCAAATCATTCAAAGAAGAATTTGATTTCAACAATCGTATTTGTTGCTTCCATTTTGAAGGGCGATTTTCATTATAATACCAATAGCAAAGTGTGATCGTACGTGTGCGTGTTTGTGAGGTCTGGCTTTTAGCTGCACCTCACAACTATTTCAACACAACTACCAAATCAGAAATGCACCCCAAGATCTTGTTCTCTGGAATCTTGATCTCAGGGTGCTCTTATTTTCCCAATTCACGTTATCGAACCGTATGGCTTCTTCAAGCAGAACACGCAGGCATCAAATATTTTCCCAATAACCAATTTTCCCAAACTGCTGGTCTGCGCTTAGCTAGAGTACATTTTCAATATCTGGAGCCTTCATTGAACTCCACTCCATTCCCATACGAATCAACTAGAAAAGGTTAATTGCGTGTACTTTAAATGCGTTGCCGTATACATCAAGGGAGTCACCAAACGAGAGGTGCGGTGCGATTAGTATCAATGACCAAAATGGCTTTCTCTTCTGGCTTCGATGAATATTTCGATTCCTCATAAAATTTTCGGTATTTCATTCTCACCTACGACTAACATCTACCATCACCTGCTATTGAGACTGCCAGGAGAAGGAAACCATTGTTTCTATAGTGGACCATAGCCATATCATTACCTTTTTTCTCTTTTTTTTTTTCACCATTACCTTTTCCCAATATTTAGTTACCTAAGCTATAGTTACCTAAACTGTTGCAGGTATTCGGTGACACCAGTAAGTCTTCAATTTTATTCCCATCTTCCGAAAACGGAATATTTTCACAAGATCAACATTAATTCTTCTACTCCTTCAATTTTGTGAACAGTAACAGGTATTCTACAGGTATTGTCTGAGTTAAATGAATAAATGGAATTTCATCTGTTAGTTAGATGAATGTGATTCTTTGTCAATGATATGGAACTAAACAGAATATTGTTCGAACATACAATTCAATACTAAAATTGAAGAAAACAGCAGTGGGGAAAAATCGATATATATTGAATGTGAGACTTGAGAAATAGGTACCTACTATGAGGACAGTTCTCGGGAACTATAAAGTGAACTTTAAAACTCCAAAGTGAAGTTGATGACGGAACAGGTAGGCAAGGGATATTACTAATTCGGGTTGCGTGCTCCCAGCAGCCAAGGTTTCCGAGTGCTATCGAAAGTTGACTCAATTAACCGGAGGCTGAAGGGTATATTATTACCGAGGCGCAAGTTTGGAACTAGATCTGCGCTCACCCCTTCCCTACGGAGTTCAGTGGGAAACTCTGATCTCACTTGTCTCTTACTCCTGTGGTACCACCGCGCGTGTTTTTGGCATCCTTTCGAAATCTTTCTGGAAATAGAATCTTGAAACTTAATTTTGTCCAGTTTGAGCCTGGTTAAAACTTAAATTACTTCCACTATTATTATCAGCTCTAATCATTATTCTCCAACATTTTGGCTTCTAAAACTAAACTTTAAATTGTTTATTTATTTTAATTATATTTATTTATTTATGATAATAATTATCATTATTTTATTCATTTATTTATTTTATTTTTTTAATTAATTAATTTTTTTTTAAATAGAATTGAAGCCGCGTCTCACCCGGAAGTGTCATTGGCGGCAATCAAAAAGGGGTGTCAAAAGGAAACAGCAACGGGCACGATTCTAAGGGGAGCCATGCTGACCGCCCGTCACTAAATGGATTGCCATCACGGACTCCACTGGCAGATCGGAGGGGGAGAAATAATAATAATAATAACCCGCAAAACGAGGCATCGCTGCATTCTGTCTCAAAGGATACAGCGATTACCGCTTTGTAATCCTTACAGCGGATAAAAATGCACCGTAAAAAAAACAAAACTACGACTAGATGATCCTTACAAATACATAAATATTATCGATAGATATATAATGATAAATACTATACATCTTGGTTAAATAAAGTATGACTAGATGTACATAAATAAATAAATATATCACAGATCAGAATATCACAGTTCGTTGTAAAGCTCAGTGGCTGTCAGGTACACCAACAGGGACTGGACCTTGTCTGGTCCGGACAGAACATCCACCCACTGAGGGGATGAATTCTGGAACCTGAGGTCCATGAGGGCTGGGCGATCCTCCAAAAAGTGGCGGATGGACAAATCACCCCCTAATCTCCTACACACAACGTCACGAGCTACTGGATCTGGCAGGTGTCCGTGAGGGTACCCGATTGACCACTATTCGGTCCCTCCTTGGAAGGTGGGTCACGAAATGCTCAACCGGGCAAAGGTCCTGAAGGACTCCACGCAGGCCAGTGATCTTGCCCGGCCATTGCTCGAGCCAGATGGAAGTGGCTTCATGCTGCATGAAGGAGATTTGATCCTCATTGCGCATAGGCAACATTTTGATTGAGTCATCACCAATGGCTCTCCTTGCAAGGGCATCAGCACATTCAATTGCTGTGAATACCTACTTGGCACTCACATAAAAGTTATGTTTGTGCCTAATGTTGTGGCCCAGTGTAGTGAAACACGCAGGCTTTGTATTAGGGGATCATATATGAATATGTTTCCCTAACCGTCTCCATGGTACTCAGTGAGTCACTACAGATCACATAATTCGCCTCGCAGGAGGATAGTTAAGTCATCCACATACAATAAGGGACTAATATCTTGTAGGATGTTATCAGCGAGGCCATTTATAGCGACCATAAACAGGGTGCAACTAATTACAGAGCCCTGAGGGATGCGATTCTACTGAGGGTAGAGATCGATGAAGACATTCCCAAGGTGCACCATGAATTTTTGGTGGGAAAGAAAGCTGCGGAGGAAGCCCTGCATGGGCCCTCCCACTCCCCACTGCTGCAGCCATTGCAAGATGTTATGACGCCAGGTGGTGTCATAGGCTTTAGCAAGATCAAAGAACACACCAATGGCATGCTCCCTGACCAAAAAGGTGTCCTGGATATAACTCTCAAAAGCAGAGAGTTGCTCAGCTGCTGAGAAGCGTTTCGAAAACCAGCCTGATATTGGCTGATGAGGCAGTTGCTCTCAAGAAACCATACCATGCGGTAGTTCACCACAGCTTCCAGGATCTTGCTCATGCAGCAAGTATGTGAGTTGTGTCTATAACTAGCAGCCTTACAAGGGTCTTTGCCTTCTTTGTGCAGAGGTACAATGACAGCCTCCCTCCAGGAAGAAGCATAGTTACCCGAGGCATATATAGAATTATACAGCCTCAAGAGAGTGTGCTTTGATCAACATTTCATTATGGATGTATCATTATTTATTATTATTTTTTTTAAATACCTTTACCTAATGATTTTGGGACATTTGAACCGAGGAAATATTCCAGTTACCTTACCTTCATCATAAACCAAAATATAATTGCTGTTTCATAACATATTCTGAAGGAATAATGTGCCTACAGTGGTTCCAAAAATAAAACTGTTCAAAACATGTTTATTCAATTTTTATTGTAATTGAAAAATGTAGGAATAATGTTGGATGTGTATGCATTTTAGTGTATTCACTAGATATGTTGGTTCACTCCGAAGCGTATGCCTCTACAGCGACCAGTTCTTCCGTTTCGATAATCAGTATGTATTTTACAAGAAAGCCCTACAGACAAAACGGTTTGTAAATAACTTTTGAGCAGCTCCAGAAAATATAGAAGAGTATGCAAGAACAGTCCACACATCAGCATGAAATACTGGCATCTTAAGTTCAATGAAATTGAAAGCCCACTCCAAACTACTTTGCACAGACGTCATGCAAATTTTTCTCGAATCAAATGCATTTTGCCTGTTTACGACACTTCATAGCTGGATAGAGGTTTTAATAAGCTCATAATTTTCCCGTAAGAACTCGCGGAGCAGAATGTCACAATAACCGCAGGAATTTTAGTTGTAGAATTTCGAACAATTAGAATTTAGAGGTTCTACAGTACAGCCTTTGAAGATAGAATTTATGATTGCTACAAGGTTTAAATTTTGCGCAGGCGTAGAGACTATCATGGATCGAAAATTTCGTGGAGGACCATTTAGGGTACGGTCCGACGAATGGCGGTATATTTAATCGAAATCAGACTCAGGTTCAGGGACACAGAACCATTCAAGAAACCAAAATTGGATTATGACTTTGGAGGACTTTTTTCCCACATCTCCAAGGAGTCATCCCCCCCCCCCCCTTCTTCCACCATCTTCAATCTCGAAAAAACTCAAAAGGAAAAGGCCAGGGAAGAAGAGTAACAGCATGGCATTAACAACGGTATTTGCCCAAAAGCCACAGTAGAATAAACTTCATCTTCAGCACACGAAAACTCACTTCTTCCTACTACTGTACTCCTCTCTTCAATATTTCATGACGAAAACCGTCACCGTCTTATGTAGACTACCGGTTCATTATTGAAATTGTAACCTCATTTTTGAAGAAAGAAAAAAATCATACTCAATTGCTATATTGATCACATATACCGATGTTTTATAAAGAGATTCGCGAATGAGATTAGGCAGGTGGTTCTTTATACCCAATATATTGTTAGAGAAAAGAGAAATCATTTTACAACATTGTTCTCGTGGCGGTTGTCTTTCTGATAATTGAGTTTAATCCACCTGTTGTCAACAGGAAGTTGTTTTACGATTTTTGATTATGTATTTCAGAAAAAGATCTAAATATTGTATCGACCACTGTTTCGAAAACGGAGAAAGTAAGAAGAGTTGTGATTGCGGCTCAAAAGGAACAAAAAGGCAAGGCGAGAATCTCGCGAGGGGGGAAACATTATTACTTGCTCCAGGCGCCTTTTCCCTACTGGGGCTCTCGCGGTTATGGAAAGTTTTCCCTCCTATGCTGATAACTTCCGAAAAGCCATCAACCGAACCGAATCTAGGGCTTTGGAGAAAAGTGCTGTTAGCTCTTATACTCTTGTAACTCGGCAAAGTAGTCTTTAATGCTGTTTAAGGTTACGCGATAGCTTCTCAATCGCCTATAAGGGGGGGGGGGGGGGGATTCGCAATGAGTCAGAATCTTGAATCTGTTTTCTCTATTGGCAACAATAAACGTACAAATACATTTATATGGCTTTCCATGTTCTCTTTTTCCTTCAGCTCGTGTAGGGTACCCATGGAAGCAATATGAGTGAATGGGCAGTTTCGATCATCGGACTTCCTTACGTAGATTTTCCGTTACGCACCCATGCAAATTCATGATTATTTTCTTTTTCAAACTGCTTTGCGGCTTGTGGTAGCTTCCGATTCGTATATTTCAAGCTGTGATTGACATATGTTTTCACAGCATTCATTGTAGTGCTGTCCAGTGATCTCGTCGTCAAGGGAAGTTTCAGTTCCTGAACCGACACCATGAACAATTTTTTATTCAATAAACGAACGAAATAATACATGGGAGATCGAGGAGTGCATTTAGGCGGAAACCATCATTGATCATTCAATCGCTCCATTGAAAGCCGACCACTGGAAAAATTCTTTCGACAGTTCCGGTGATGTTTTCATTTTGTGGATTAGGAACATGGAAGATTTCAACGGTATTGGATCGTTTGTTGAGTTTCGAATAATCTGAAATAAGATCATCAATTTTGTTCCCAAACCATCTACAGATGTTTTCATAGCTACCACAGTGTTACTGTTCTCCGTAATGATTTCTGAATTTGTACTGAAATTATCTGTGACCGGCTTTTGCTCATCTCTCAACGTGCCATTTCGGTTTAAAATATTACCATTGGAAGCTGTTATATCAGCACGGAGCTCTTCGATAAGTTCAAATAACGGTTGTGTACGGTTCTGATTAGACGATGCGGTCTTTGTCCCCTTATCGCCTTCATCAACGCCAGTGCTTCCTAGCAAACGAGATTGTCGCTTCTCCTTCCAACAAATCACACAGATCCAAGCTTGGTTATTATCTCGCATGAAGATATACTCGTCTTTCGCCAAATTGACGCACGAAAGATGAAACGTTTAATCGCACATCGAACACAACGCACGGTATTCATTATTGCGGCACCCGAGAGCACAATTACCACAACGATTAGACATCATAAAACGGATTTCTCACGAGACAGTTGTTACTCGTGCGAGCGCCGAGACTTGACTGAGAGAGAGAAAGAGAGAGAGAAAGAGAGTTAGATAGATAGATAGATAGATAGATAGATAGATAGATAGATAGATAGAGAGAGAGAGAAAGATATTCATATGTAGAAATAGAAATATATATACACATACCATACATATATATCCCTTACCTATTGAATAGTGATTCGTTCGGGAGGCGTAAAACGTAATTCGATGAGAATGATAAGATATCCCCGAATCCGCATCTAAATAACTCTCTAGGGTGTAAACTGCTTACTCCTAATATACCTCTGCATTAGAACTTCGATCGTAAATTCCGCTTCGACCCATGCTAAAGTCTTGGCTAACCTTAATATCCCATTTCATGTTTCTAGTCGTTTTCCAACAACGAATAGTCCTAGATCTGCAATTAGCAGCCATATCAATTATAGAGAAAATTTGATGCATAACATAATATCGCATTGATGGGTAGGTAGCACTATTATGGTCCAAGCAATACGTTGTTCCCAATACCAGAGGTCGTGTTAAAACATCCGCTTACAAATAGTGTTCTCATGATTTGTTTAGTTTTCTACGTATACGTGCAGGTTTTTTTTTAATGCTTCCTTTTACAATAAAACCACGCTCTGCTACCACTTTTAAGTTTATTGTAAATTAAAATAGTGATTGTTGAGAAGATAAATGGAAACGAACGACTTTTCGAGAACGATGTAGCTACAAGCTCTGCCCACATGGCTTCCGGAAAAACCAAATCTGCATTGGAATACTTAAATGTTCTGGCAAATTCAACAATTGTGCGAAAGTCTCTCTCGCAAATTGCGTTTTGTTGAGGTGTGTATGGGGCTGTCAACCGCTGTGTGACCCCAGCATTACTTAAAATCTCTCTGATCTCGTTGTTCTCCATTTCACCTCCATTGTCACTAATAATTTCTCTGATCGAATGGCCTAACATTTTTGCATGCTGAAGTACCTTTTTGAGCATTTCTTTTACCTCTGATTTACCTGTCATCAAGTAGCCATACCGAAACTTTGTATAGTTGTCCTTAAAGACAACTAAATACCTTTTCTTAGTATAGGACTTTTCAAAGGGACCACAAACATCAGCTGAGAATAATTCCCCTGGTTTGGTCGATTTTTCTCTATGGCCAAATGGCATTCTATGAGCTTTACCATAGATGCAAGGCTCACATAACTGCTTTTCATCCTTTGGTACATTCAGACACAAGTCTTTTTTCATTTTTGCCAGCACATGCTTCCTGTCCTGGTGGCCCCACCTTTCGTGGTACAACTGCAACTTGTTCTCAACAAAATTTACTCTGGGGATTTCTATTGGTAACACTGGTTCAATTTTTGCCTCGAATAAATTGCCTCCTTGTTCCCTTGTTCCACTCACCAACAGCTTTCCCTGATTTAAGAGCCAGCATTCTGTAGCTGTCGACTTGAAAATGCTCTTCGGATTCCTGTCTTGTGCTGCCAGAACAGAGAACAAATTTCTACACAAATTTGGTACATACCAGACATCCTTCAGCAAAAATTCTTTCCCAGTCGTCAAGTTTTTTACTCTTACTGTTCCTTTTCCTATGGCTGGGAGAACTTCAGTTCCTGCAGCTTTTATGCCTGATGGATTTTTAAATGTCTCAAAATCCACGAAGTACGAATCACAGTTCGTGACATGTCTTGTTGCTCCATTGTCTATCCACCACTTGGACGGATGAGTGGACGAATCTGCTGACAAGGCCTCTTCTACAAGCAAAAGTCCTGCGACAGAAGTTGCTGACACTGGCTGAGTTTTCTTGGGTCTTCCGTCTGAAATCCACTTTTCACAGTCCTTCACCCAATGCCCAACCTTTTTGCAGTAATTGCATGAGGACTTATTAGTTTTTGTCCTAGCTTTACTCTTATTTCGCTTTTCATTAGCTGCTATTAATGCCTCTTGATTCTCATGAGAAACAGAACTTTTTTCTTCTTTTTTCATAAAATTTCTTTCAAAAGAACACAGCTGAACTGTTAAATCATCGAATGTTTTATTTTGATCATCTTTTAATAACATCCAACTTGATTTAAAACTAATGAAAGAACTTGGCAAAATGTGCAGCGTCTTACATACGAGTAATAAGTCTGGTAAAGCAGCCTCGTTTTTCCCTTTGAGACCATTATTTAGCTCATTCCACAGTGACTTGAGCTTAGCTGTATGTGTTGATACGTCTTCACCATCAATCCAATCAAACGAGAAGAAATCTGAACAAACCTTAAACAGTTGGTCTTTTGAGGAATCCTCAAACTGCTGTTTCAACATATTCCAAGCATCAAACGCTGTTTCTTGATCCATAATTTTCTGGTACACTGCACCAGTAACAGAACTTGAGATCATTGACTTCGCGTAACTATTCGCCTTTCTGAATAAATCACTTTTGGACTTGTGCTTTTTTAACTCATCTTCAGAAGCTCCAGGTCCTAGAACTTCAGGCTTAACTAACCTACCATCTATGACGTCAATTGCACCTTCGTGATAGTCCATGAGATCTCTTATCTTACGTTTCCATACTGGCCAATCTGACTCACCTGCTAACGGTTTGATGTGTTTGTAGAACTCCATTTTTCTCTGCTGTGCCCGACCCCTTTTCGAACTAATAATACACTCGAAAGTATTATTTGTGAAAACGAAAACAACCGACTTCACAAGCAAAGCGAATAATGCAAACACCTTTTCTAACCAAAAGCACTGATAAGGTTCCGATTGTTCTTCATCACAATGCTACGCGTAACTGGGCGTCATAACCTTTTAAGTTTATTGTAAATTAAAACGTGATGAGAAGATAAATGGAAACGAACGACTTTTCGAGAACGATGTGAACTTTTTTATTTTTACTATCAAACACTGAACAACAAGAAATGCTAACGTTACACTTTTGTAACCTGTAGTCACAGTCGTCACTGCTACCTACTGTAGTACAATAAGAGAACTAAAGTGTCAATCTCAAAACTTCCTTTGTCATTTTAAGAAAATCGTGAATCCTGAAACCCGACATCTAACTATAAGTCGACAGTATTTCATTTTTTGACACCTATATTACAGATAAAATTTGCCAGACAATCACCATTCAATCATCCCACCGAGAGAAAAAATGAAGGTTTTTACCTGCTTGATGACCTCGCAAACGGGCCTCATTAAAAACTAAAAACCCCCGATTGGAATTAGAGAAAACCCGTTAGGAAAAAAATCCTATCGGGTATTCTAAAAGGGCTTACGCCTATATCGGATTTTCACAAGCCGAAATCTATCGGGTTATGATTTTACTGATAAAGGTTTATCAGGTATCTCAATTCATATCGGGCACCCCAATTTACCAGAATTTCAAAATTTTGGATTTTGAGCACAGGAATATCCGATAGAATTCCTATCGGGTAATCTTAAGGAACCACCACGAAAAAGTCCTTCCTTCCATCGGGCTTTTTGGTTATTCCTATCGGGTATATTGAATTCCTATGGGGTTTCAAATATATTTCCTATCGGGAAAATTCGTATTCCCATTCGTTCTCCTATTGGGAATTGTAAATACCCGTTTGATTTTCTACTGGGTATACTTACATATCCGTTACCATTCTATTGGGTATTTCTGATACCCATTACTTTTCAATCGGGTATACCTACATTCCCGTTTGTTTTCCTATCAGGTATGTTTAATACCCGTTTGATTACCTATCGGATATTTCTAATACCCATTACTTTTCAATCGGGTATATTTACATTCCCGTTTGTCTTCCTATCAGGTATTCCTAATACCCGTTACTCTCTTATCGGGTGTTTCTAATACCCGTTTGATTTCCTATTGGGTTTACCCTTATATATGTTAAAATCCTATCGGGAATTTTCAATTTCCTATCGGGTCCTCCTCGCACAACCCGATAGGCTTGTATCAGGTATGGTCTCTACAACCCAATAGCATTGTATCGGGTTGTAGCAGCTAGAACCGACAGAATTCTATCGAGCCCTCTCACTATCCGAGTTAATTCCTCAGATTCGCACACCCTACCCGTGAATTTGATCCACGGTAAATTGTGGGCGGCAATAGGCTCGGAGTTCCTAAAGAAGGCTCTACCGCCTCACAATTCATCCGTGGATCAAATCCACGCGTAGGGCGGGGATCTCATGACGAATTCAATCGGATAAGGCGAGGAGGAACCTGTAACAGAATAAAACAAAAATTAGTTGTAAATTAAAAGCAATGATTTCCTTAATCTAAGTAGGTAAATGGTGAACAAAGCTTGGAAAGTTTCCGACAAACAATGTTTATTCATAAACTTGTATACAAAAGTAGGTACATTATTGGGAATAATAAACCAGAAACAAATTAATTATAAATTAATAACAATTATCTTCAAACAGCATACAGTAACGAATGTTTTCGTCAATGATTATGCATGTATGTAGGGGCGTAAGGGACGCAGCGTCTGTATAGCGTAAGGGAATAGCAACATATTCATTATTCAATAGCATTGATGAATAGCATTCATTATTCAATCGATTAAGAGAAGCTCGCCCCCACCAGTTGCACTCATGCAGGACAGTCAAAAAGCGAGTGCAAGATTAATCGTACTGGAGTCCAATTAGCGAATTTTAATAGAAAATGAAGCTATTTTAAAATAAAAATTTCTCCATTGAGATCCGCTTTGAGATGTTATTGAAGGAATCCTAGAGCCCATTTTGAGCACATTAAATTGGTCAAAATTTCAAAAAATGTGCTGAAACTATACACACGTTTGGTGTAGTTTTTCCGACATAAATACACAGGGGAAGTTTTCCGAGGGTACTTTAATATCTAAATACACAGGGGAGGGGGGGGGGGGTTCCTACCTAAATACACAGGGGGCGTTTTTCCGAGTATGTATTCTGACTTAACGTCTTATCAACCGTCTTCCCAGCCACTGAATAGTCAAATTTTAGTATACAGTTTAGTATTGTTACCGATTTTAGCGGCACATACCCCTATTTCTCAGATAAACTGAGGGTTGTGAGGAACCCGTAGGGTCTCTGGAACTATCCCAATTACTCGCTAAGCTAAAGCATTTCACTGCTACGTCAATCTGGGGAACAGGACTCAACCGAAGTTGAATCTTTACAGATATGCTGATTCATTAAAAATACCTAATGAACTGTCCCATCAACGTCTAAGCTGTAGATAGGAAAGCCCACCTGGAAAACTCCCCCTGAGTATTTAGATAGGAATGTACCCTATGTCGGGAAAAGCCTCCCTGTGTATTTATATTGGAAAAACTACACCACCCGTGTATATAGTCGTAAAAACTGCACCACTGTGTATTTTTTCGGAACAACTACACCACCCACTTCCTACTATAATGTATTTAAATTTCATTAAAATTTGCTACAAAATCCATTGAAACTGCAAACAAGCTAAAAATCGAAAACCGATCGGGCATATCTCTCTATTTATCGGGCTTCTCTCTCTTTCTATCGGGCCTGCAATTTGGGTTCCGGCTTTGAGTTGCAAGCGAGCATTTTTTTTTTTCTCTCTCTCTCTCTCAAGCGGGCATGTTTTTTAGCGGGCATCTGTTTTTCAAGTCATTAAATCAGCTTTTGCAATGTGCATTTTAGCTGATACGGTTGAAAACTACATGAATTAATTATCTGTGTACACATCAACAAGTATATACATACGATAATGAACCACAAATTAGTGACGGGGAGGATTTTCTTTTGTCCTCACGCCCCAGACTAATTTCTGGTCTCTCATTCGCTTATTCTGTTCTATATCTAATTCTATAATTTATTATATCACTATGTTGAACGATTGCTATGTACAAATTGTATGAAAAGCAGGAAATAAAGAAAATCTAGGTCCTTTCAATCAGCCGCTTCCATTCTGCATGCTGTCCTTTGGCCGACTTGTTATAAACATCGTTTTTACTAGTATTGTGAACGGAATAACGAAGTATTTACAGTTCCGGCACGAGTAGTAGGTGAAATCAAGTTAGTTAGCACACGCGAAATTACTTCTACACGTCCTCATAATCCATTAATTTCGACGAATAAATGTATCACACGCGAACAGCGGACCACCCCCGTCAAGGCGTGACCAGAGAATGAATAGCAAAATCGCGATGGGCGGCGGCCTCCTAATGGTCATTTTCTTCTTGGCGCAAGAACGAATTGGGTTGAAATTTACGACCCGATAGCCTGTGGTTTTTCAATTTAAATTAAAATTCAAGTTAATGTCTTAAAATCTTCATGAAACTTAATTGTGACAATGACAATAATAACTGTTCCACACAATAGATAATTAGAAGTAACAGTTGAATAAAATAATTAGTATATAGTTACCAATTTACTTTAATAGCTGTAAGTATGACTCAGTGGGATAACATCTGCAAACATTAGTAAGATTTTAGATATGGGGTGATAAATAATGGGCTGAATACACGATGAATACGTCCACTGGGACTGGGAAAGGTTTCCATGGAAGCTTATTTTGGCTGTTGAGCATGCCTATACCATTCACATGGGATTTCTATCTAACGACTGACATCAGCTAGAAAACCAGTTCAAGTGAGTGAATGAACTCGATATCCAACAATGGAGATAGACCAGCTTTATGTAATCTGATCGATTCAATAGACCTGGAATATAGATCCCAGGAATTCAAAATTTTCCTTGCGAGTCATGTTTGACGTATTCCGCCCCTAAGTCTTCATAACATTCCCCTGAGACTTAGGGAGATCTGCGAATCCAGCAGTATGAATTTATGTGACGCTCCAGGTTTAGCAAACCTCTTCCCCCTCCCCGCGACCCGAGAACACGAAAGAAGAAAATAAGAACGCATATAGCGCAACATATACCGAGACTGTGCACAGTGGCGCCAAGCTGGAAAAACCCCATCATTTTGTAGTAAAGTCGCTATTTTGAAGAAATGAATCTGGTTAAAGGTCGGAAGTGAATATATCTTAAGTCGATTTTCGTAATTTTAGGGGGGGTTGCTATTATTCCATTAATTCGTCCAGTTAAAGTCAGTAAAGCTGCAACGCGAGGATAATTTAGATATACATACATGCACATGGTGCACGTATACATCACATAGGTAGGTATGCATTTTATGAATTTTTTTGTGGATTCGGAATCAGGATGATCTAAAACGGACGTTTTGTACGTAGTTTTTACGTTTGTACAAAGTTATTTCTACAGCCAACTCAACAACTTAAACTCAAATTGAAAACATACGGGCTTCTCGTACTACAGTGGGCCGTCCTAAGAACCATAGAAGCTGTTCGTAATCTTCTATCTACCTCCAACCTAAACCGAAGAAAAAAGTTATAAATGTTCAATTCAATGTTGTTCCAACTTTCCAATTATATTGTTCATCATTATGGTGATTGTCATGAAATTCCTTAGTGATTTTTCTATATTTTTCATTTCGTATTTTGCTATACCAATGTTATTAGCATCTATTGCCTAGATACGTGAAAATTGGATTTCCCCTTATTATTATAAACAAATAAACAAGGTTAAATTTTATTTCATTTTGTATTTCCTTCCAGAAACCTCGATTTTAACGAGGTTATTTTTCACAGCAGTTATGAACTCCCCCTTCAGTTTAAAAGAACCACCTTATTGGAGAACGACCGCTGGCGTCTTCCTCCAGTAGCTCTCCCATTTCATTACTCAGCTACGACCCGAGATATTGGACACCTGAGTCACCTTCAATCTCGAAGGGACCCTTTATCCGCGTCCTTTGAGTATACCTACCATTCCAATTATTTACTTCAATTATTTGAGAGATTAAAATTATCAACACTATTATTTTTTATAAGTGCGTTGTCTCCTTTTCATATTGAAAGTGGGTTGTGGAGATGGGGTGCAAGGTGACTTCTCCCCTTAGTTTGGATTGTTTTGATCACTTGAGCGCTTTCGCCATATGGCCGCGTTAGTAGCTGTGTAGTTTGCAACTTGGGGTCCTTCAACCTGCTTTTCCACTCCATTCTGCTTTTTCGGAACTCACTGTGTATGTTATCTACTTGAACGTTGATCCAAGCGTATGTGATATACCTCCGTGGCACTATTTCCATCTCATTTTTGTTCATCGCTTTGAACGTCGATCGAAAATGGGAAGAAACGGCTCATTGGTTCAAATTGATGAGTCCTTGTTCCAAGGTAAACGAAAATATAAACGCGGACGCCTGTGTAACAGCGATCGTAGACCTGCAGTTCCCTCTGATGCTGAATCAGATGCTGTACAGGGTCTGTTGTGCAGACGTGACGGCGTTACTGACGTGCGATACTTTATCGTTCGAAGAAGGGACAGAGCCACTTTACTACCAGTCATTCGACGAGAAGTTCGAATTGGATCGACTATCCACACGGACGGCTGGAAGGCGTACTCCACCCTAAACAACCATGGATATACAGTTGTTATTTGAATTGGTCGGGATGTGGTCTAGGGAAAATAGATGAAATAATTTCATCTATTTTCCTTGGGCCGCATCCCAACCAATTCAAATAACATAACTCCTACGGCCGACCAAACTACTAACATGGATATACAGGTAATACAGGTAAGGATTCCAAAAGCATTTATCTACTAGTATGGATATTACGGAGAAGATTATTAGGGTAGATAATATACCCTGAGATCGGTAGGTTGTCGTAAATACTCTTTACAGGTGGAAAACATACGCATTGAGTTCCGCTTTCTCTACCTCTGGTATTAACCAATTATGGCGTTTCACGCTACTTCTTGATTTACTATTTTCCGCTACGGAATTTTTCAAGATCATTTAAAACGTTTCAATGATCTATACATTCATGATACTAGCGAGGAAGCTATGGGCCACACCCAACTTGGCAGTCGTTTTTCGTGTTTCCTACCTTATGACTTTAAAACGGTGATAACTCCTCCTAGATTCACTGTGACATGAAAAATAAGCACAGCGTTGGAAAGAGGCCATAACATTAATTTAAAAACATATTCGACTGCCGAAATTTTTCACTAAAAAAAAAAAAAAAAAAAAAAAAAAAAAACAGATTTCCAACGGTGAGGTCAAGTTAATTTTCACTTTCACAATTTCTACTAAAGATTGCGTTAACAACGATTTCAATGAAAAATGGCTTTCCATGAACGTATGAGTTTGGGTTGATTTCCCCCGAATTTTTTACTCTGAATAAATTGAGGAAAGTCTTAAATTTGAAAATACTCAATGACAAAGCATTTATATAAAGAAAAAGAAAGAAAAAAACTGTGCGAGGAACTCTTTGCAGCAAATTAGTTGTAGAATCGATTCCTGGAGTTTGTCAAACCTCATGTGTACCCCTGTATCGAACTCTGTTTAATAGCATTTCGTACTTCACTTTGTAACAGCTATCGAAAACTCTTATGGTGATTCGTTGGTACCCCCAACTTGCACGAGTCCGCTTGCTCTTAATCATTGTTCAACCTTCAGGACGGTGAGTCTACCTCTCTCTTCCATATATGCGTTATTAGCAGTAACATCATTGAAACGTTTTAGATTAGGCACAGATGCATATATATGTACATTTAGGGAATCGAAGAATCAATTTTCAGCCCATTACATAACTTTCCCTAAGGTTTCTAGGTCATTAGGAAAGTAAATTTACCCTTTCCATTCATACCATGGTCAATTATGAATTTTTTCAACATCATCTACCAAGAGAAGAGATCCCTAATTACACAATATTTTAGACAATTCACAAGCAGTCAAGTTAATGGTGAACTAAAACGATTAATTTATCACAGTATTACATGAAAAAACAACGTTGGTATTTCCTAATTTAAAAAATTCAAATACACATGCAATAGGTAGTTACTTTTATTTGAATCACTCAAGAAAATCTTAACGAAATCTTGAGTTAAATACCCTCGCACAGTTACAAAATATCTGATAGAATGATCAGCCATCAATGAAAGCGCATTATTACGGCCTCCGGGTTAGCATGATTGAAGGCTATTACCTTTGAGCTCTCTTTGTAAATGGCGTACACATTTAAGCGCTAATATAACTGAGTGTGACGGGAAATTAGGATTCCTGCCACGGCCACTTCATCCCCCCCCCATCTACCCATCATCCCTCCGTTTCACCCCTCCTATCATATGATTAGAAGTTTCCTATGTAGGTAGCTTATATATTGTAAACAACCAACAACCATTTACTAGTTGAAAAATTGTGTTCTAGACCGTTATTGCATTTTTAGGACGCCCCTCTGAAGCTTGACTTCGTCAGCAGAGGACGAACTATTGGAATTGATACAGGGGGGGGGGGGGGGGGGGGGCGCAACCCCCTGAGTGTGAGTGTGTGTGTGTGTGTAATTAGTTAAAACATCATGATTTACTACGATTAACCCCTTCATTCACCCCCTTGCATAATGCAATTCGAAACTCTGATGTAAGATCCAAAGCTAGACCGAATTTAGTTGAACAAAAAAAGAATCATGAAATTCGGACGAGAATTGTTAAAACATCATGATTTATCAGTATTGCCTCCTACTTCCCCCTCCCATGATTGAATTTGAAACTTCTAAAATGCGTTCCAAAACTATATCGAATTCGTAATGGAACAAAATAAAAATCACGAAAATCGGTCGTGACTTGTAGCTTGGGCAGCGCTTGAAGGAATCGGTAATTATCTCCTCCACCCCTCACAATGACTGTGAATCAAAAATTTCCAAGGTTTCTCGCGCAACTAGACTGAAATTGGGATCTAACCAAATAAGAATCACAAAATCGGTTGAGAATTATAGCCTAGGTGGTGTCGACAAAAATTGGTCGAAAAAAACACGTTTTCCCCCACATTTTCCCTCTTTCTTCATGGGGTTCGAAATGTCCGGGATTTGTTGCACAACTATGTAGACTGAAATTGGGATCGAACAAAGAAAGGTTATCAAAAATCGGTTGAGAATAGTGGCCCGGGCAGCGTCGATTTTTTTTTTTTTATTTTACAAATCTCCCCTCAAAGGCGGAGGGAGCACATCACTAAATTGGGGAATAAAAAGGTGGGGAGGAAGCCCAGGTTCATCCGACACTGGCTCTAGGGAGGGAAGTTCAGAAGGACGAGGATGGAGGGTGGGATGAAAGGAATTGCCCCTACGAAACGAACACCAGTTAAAGTAAAAACCCCTCAGGAATCACGGTAGCGGTGTTGTTTAGCGCCATGACACGGTAGCGGTGTTGTTGATCACCATTCCTTTTAGACCAGAAATCGCTTGCCGTAGATCATTTCTGCTGTACTTATTTATCTTAACCTGACAGGTCTGCTCCTTGTCCACGCCGCATCTGAAAACCTGGACATCCAGGATTATTGCAGGGCCTATCAGGCTTAACAGCAACGATATCTTGCTTCTTGCCTCAGTCACTCGGCACGTGATATACTCTCTCCCTTTTGACATCCCTACCACTGTATTGCGAAGTGCCTGTGATCTGCTTGGAAATCACATCGTGACGTAGAATGTGGCCACCGTGAGTAAGAGGACACTGCTGCACCACATGATACAGATTCTCATTGTCACTCCAACAAAGGGAATCCACTGTCCCGCAACTACTCCTAAAGTAGCCACCCGGACGCGTGAAAATGGCGATAGTCACGTGCCCCAATGCCCTCTGAAGCCCATTCTACCCATTGGGAAGAAATGGGGGATTCAGAGAACTGACAGAGCTCTTTACCATCTACTGACTCATGCAGCGCAACAGCGTACTCAGCAGATGAGCTGGGTTTTGGAGCAGTTGGTGTTGCTTGGTCACACCACAACAACTGCTGCGTGACAAAGCCCAGGTCATCAGCAGTGCGGGCGACCTGCCAGAGCTTGAGCCCCTAAGGGCGAGCAGGCCTGATGGCTGGCTGAGAGAGAGACAATTGGCCTTGACCGGTGCGTGAATATAGGCACTTGGGACTTGGGACACCGGGTGGGGAGCCAAGCAAAGAGCACACAGCAGAGCGAACTTCACGATCTAACTCAAGCAACCTCCCCGCAGTAAGCCTACCAATGACTAGCCCATATATTAGCTTTGACAATAAGTACATGCGGAGGGGGCGCAGTTCAATGGAGCCTTGGTGATATGAATAGTGCTCCACCAAGGTCCACACAGCTTGCAGCAATGGTGGTCCCACCCATGAAGTCAACTCCAAGGTACCGCCAAACCTCTAGCACAGATTGGGTGGGGATGGGTGACTGTCCTATGACAAAACACTCCTCATCCACCACCTTCACCCGATGCTGGCGACCCGATGGGACCAAGGAGACTGAACCACACTTATCTGGGTTAACCACCAAACCACATGTAGGATGACATCATCGGCAAAAGCCAATACACCTACTCACACCCCAGAGGTGAGATCAAACCCTCTTTCAGCTGGCAGCTTACCCAAGGCTGTACCAACAACCAGGTTGCAGAGGAGTGGCGACATGGGATCCCCCTGGTGTAACCCACGCCTAATGACAATATCCCTTGACATCTCGTCTTATGCCTCGAGGACCGTCACGCCTTTGTGGTACAGGCAGGCCACATACTCATTTAAACAAACAGGTGCCCTGACACCACGAAGACAATCGGTCAGGGCAAAATGGCTTACAGTGTCAAAGGCCATAGCGACGGACGTCCAGAGCGGCAAGATGGTGCTGTTGTTTCTTAATATGGGCTTGTTCATCCCCAGCTCCTTCAAGTACCTCCGCAGCTAAATGAGCCGGATGCTTCCTCCAAAACTTCTGGACCTGCTGGTATCACCTCCTTCTTGCTTGCTTTGCTACTCTGCGACCTCCATGAGCCACCAACGTAGGAAGAACCCCTCCATGAGCGACCAACGTAGGAAGAACCCCTCCATGATGCCCCGCCGCGGTCGCTTCCTCAACTGGTAGGAAGATCCTCTGTAAATATGCCGCAACCCTGTCCTCCAAGCCTTCAGGCCCCTCAACAGTCCGCCTCCCTATATCCTTGCAGGTAGGCGCTCTCGTAACCTACAATACGGCCTACCTGCTCCCTGAGCCTCAACACGTCAGTCTCCAAGTCTTCAAGAAGACCTGAGGTCCCGGAGAAGGATTGCTGAATGGTGGGCTGATGCCCCACACCTGTAGTAGATGCGGGAGAGACCTCATGGCTATTGAGCAGGATTGTATCCTGGACAAGCTGCTTTTAGTGGGCCTCAGGCAAAGAGATTGAATGGCAGAAAGCGTGTACATGGGAAAATTTTGTTGCAAAAATACGATAACATGACGGTACCCCATTGTACACTACCTCTGACTCCTCTGTTGCCATTCGCCACATATCCTCAGAAGCATACCTAGGCTGCTCATGCTCTATATCAATTGCTGCGATGGCCTGTGCAGGATGCTTCTGCCAGACGCTTGGAACTGAAGACTTTCACAGTGGGCACACTGGAGTTCGTTAATCAGGACAGAGGAGGCCAGGGAGGCTGGGTCATTCTGCCACCCTCTGTTCACCCAGAGGCTGCCCAGGTTGCACAACGGGAACGTATGACTTAGCTTGGGTAGGGATTTGAAGGAGCTCGGAAGAGATAAAAACACCAACAGTTACCCAGTAACCCTAACACACACACACAAACATATATATATATATATATATATATATATATATATATATATATATATATATATATATATATACACACAGACCTAAGGTTTTTTCCACGGATTCTTAGAATGTTCTGAAACGGATTTGTATGCGTTTATTTTTTTCTCATGCTTGGGTTGCCCCCCACCCCCGGATTAATTCCTATTGGTCGTCCTCTACTGACAAAGCCTAGCTTCAGAGGGGCGTCCTAAAAATCCAATAATGATCTAGAACACAATTTTTCAACTAGTAAATGATTGTTAGTTGTTTACTGTATAGAAGCTACCTACATAAACCTAATCACATAATGGGAGGGGTGAAACGCAGGGATGATGGGGAGATGGGGGGAAGTATGGGAGGGATAAACCTCTTTATCGAAATTTAAGGGAAGGAATAAACCCACTTTAAAATTTCACAGACGTTTGGTAGCTGCCTATTTACCAAAGCAAGAAGTGGACGAGGCAGGAATCCTAATTCAGTTATATTAGCGCTTTAATGTGCACTCCTTTTACTGGGTGAGCTCAAAGGTAATGGCCTTCAAACACGCCAACCCGGAGGCCGTAATAATGCGCTTTCATGGATGACTGATGATTCTATCAGATATTTTGTAACTGTGCGAGGGTATTTAAATCAAGATTTAAAGAACTTGAGTAATTCAAATAAAGTAACTACCTATTGCATGTGTATTTGAATTTTTTAATTAGGCAACACCAACGTTGTTTTTTCTTGTTATTTATATTAAAATAATAGTTTTTGTCCACCATTAACTTGACTTTGGTACTTTGTGAATTGTCTAAAATATTTTTTGATGTAAGGAATTCTTCTCATTTATGATGATGTTGAAAAAATTCGTAATTGGCCATGGTACGAATAGAAAGGGTAAATTTACTTTCCTATTGCCCTTAATAGCTTAGTGAAAGTTATGTAATGAGCTGAAAATTAATCCTCGATTCCCTAATTGTACCTATGCATTGGATCCTAATCTAAAACGTTTCGAAGGAAAGTGAACAACGTAGGCATATAAAATGTTATTACAGAGTTAGATACAGGGGTACACCCAAGGTATTTAACATGGCAACATTTTATGACTTGATCTATACCATAAAATCTGAAGTTTTAATATTAAAAGGATGAGGTTTCGTGATCCTGCTGTTCATTTTGCTTCTTCGCCAAGTGAGCAGATTCTTCGTTTTTCTGACTTCAATATTTCCAGAAAACTTTCAATCTTCGGAGAAAACAAATTAATTTGAAGATCCACATACAACCGGACGTTGATTGTTTGAATTGAATACGATGGCATTCTGCCAATACGTTCTGCCAATGTACCTATTTCAATTCTTTCTGCCTTGACTTCCCTACCGTCTAGCCTCCTCTTCAATTCGGTTTAAGGGGCATTGAGTTAGATTAAAACCCGCAATACACAACGGTCTTGAAGGTACTGTATAACTTCCTATCTGATAAGAGTAAAGGTGATTTCGTCAGATTATTGAACTTCAATTCAAACAATCAACAACAATGTACAACATTGATTTACAAATAAAGTTATCTTTCCTTAAAAACAAAAAGTCCGGTTATTTGTGAATTTTCAAATTAATGTGTTTTCAGAGAATGAAAGTTTTTTGAAAATATTGAAGTTCAGAAAAACGAAGAATCTGCTCACACGTCGAAGAAGCAAAATGAACAGCAGGATCACGAAACCTCATCCTTTTAATATTAAAACTTCAGATTTTATGGTATAGATCAAGTCATAAAATGTTGCCATGTTAAATTAATGTTAAGTAGGTACGAACCTATCAGACGTAGATTGTGAGCCGGAGGATCTTCCCCGCATTTCTCGAGCTCGCCTCTTTTTCACAGATTCTCCTAGGAAAATCCCAAGAAGATCCCCCCACTCGTAGACTCCCCCCACTCAGCCATTTGGCCGTGCATAGACACGACAAACAGACAAACGGACGGAGTTTCATTCTTATAAATAAAGAAGCTTATATGAAGCTTATTTTGCTTCTCTCGCAAAGTGTGACGTGTAGGGAATATTGCTCGCTTTGCTCGCAAAGTGTGGCATGTAGGAAATGTTGCCCGCTTCGCTCGCAAGGTGTGGCTGTGCAGATGCTATGTATTACAATTGAAACATGTAGGGGATATTGCTCGCTTCGCTCGCAAACGATAGATCCCTAAGGGTAGGTTTAACTTCTGTAAGGGATGCTGCTCGCTTCGCTCACTCGAGGAAGTTATACTGCCCACCCAACTTGGCAGACGTTTTTTTCTGTTGGAAATTCTTACAAACAAATTAAATCTTATAAAACTACGTAGAACCACGAAAAGTTTATTTGGGGATGTTGCTCGCTTCGCTCGCAAGGTATTGCTGTATATATCTAGGAAAAAGTCCGTATTTATTCTGTTGAAATGGCTCTCGCTTCGCTCGCAAGGTACCTATGTGTACCTGCTCGCAACATTGTGAAACACCTGAGTCATCGAAAACCAAACATGTCTTCGATGAGCCTTCTCGCATCCACGGCACAATTAATTCTCATTTTAATAGCTTAGTCTCGCTTCCCCTCGCAATTTGACTGACTTCCCATCACTTTTTTCGATATCTGATTTCGGATACAGATTCGGCGGGATCAAAGCTGTATTTCACTCTCGAAAACCGTTCTTGAGTGAAATTCCGTTAACTCTAGGTAGTTAAAATAAAAATTGCTTGGCACTCCAAGGGTTAAGATGACTTGCACTGCTGAGAGATAGGATACAATATACGAGTAATACAAGAACAGGATACACTTCAAAAAGTAAAGGCGGTTTCTTCAGATTTAGATGGTTTTAACTTGAATTCAAACAATCAACGTCCGGTTGTTTGTTAATTTTCGAATGTGTTTTCAGAGACTGAAAATTTTCTGGAATTGTTGAAGTTCAGAGTAACGAAGATTCTGCTCACATTATGTTCATTTTACTTCTTCGCCAAGTGAGCAGATTCTTCGTTTTTCTGACTTCAATATTTCCAGAAAACTTTCAATCTTCGGAGAAAACAAATTAATTTGAAGATCCACATACAACCGGACGTTGATTGTTTGAATTGAATACGTTGGCATTCTGCCAATACGTTCTGCCAATGTACCTATTTCACTTCTTCCTGCCTTGACTTCCCTACCGTCTAGCCTCCTCTTCAATTCGGTTTAAGGGGCATTGAGTTAGATTAAAACCCGCAATACACAACGGTCTTGAAGGTACTGTATAACTTCCTATCTGATAAGAGTAAAGGTGATTTCGTCAGATTATTGAACTTCAATTCAAACAATCAACAACAATGTACAACATTGATTTACAAATAAAGTTATCTTTCCTTAAAAACAAAAAGTCCGGTTATTTGTGAATTTTCAAATTAATGTGTTTTCAGAGGCTGAAAGTTTTTTGAAAATATTGAAGTTCAGTAAAACGAAGAATCTGCTCACACGTCGAAGAAGCAAAATGAACAGCAGGATCACGAAACCTCATCCTTTTAATATTAAAACTTCAGATTTTATGGTATAGATCAAGTCATAAAATGTTGCCATGTTAAGTAGGTACGAACCTATCAGACGTAGATTTTGAGCCGGAGGATCTTCCCCGCATTTCTCGAGCTCGCCACTTTTTCACAGATTCTCCTAGGAAAATCCCAAGAAGATCCCCCCACTCGTAGACTCCCCCCACTCAGCCATTTGGCCGTGCATAGACACCACAAACAGACAAACAGACGGAGTTTCATTCTTATAAATAAAGAAGCTTATATGAAGCTTATTTTGCTTCTCTCGCAAAGTGTGACGTGTAGGGAATATTGCTCGCTTTGCTCGCAAAGTGTGGCATGTAGGAAATGTTGCCCGCTTCGCTCGCAAGGTGTGGCTGTGCAGATGCTATGTATTACAATTGAAACATGTAGGGGATATTGCTCGCTTCGCTCGCAAACGATAGATCCCTAAGGGTAGGTTTAACTTCTGTAAGGGATGCTGCTCGCTTCGCTCACTCGAGGAAGTTATACTGCCCACCCAACTTGGCAGACGTTTTTTTTCTGTTGGAAATTCTTACAAACAAATTAAATCTTATAAAACTACGTAGAACCACGAAAAGTTTATTTGGGGATGTTGCTCGCTTCGCTCGCAAGGTATTGCTGTATATGTCTAGGAAAAAGTTCGTATTTATTCTGTTGAAATGGCTCTCGCTTCGCTCGCAAGGTACCTATGTGTACCTGCTCGCAACATTGTGAAACACCTGAGTCATCGAACCCCAAACATGTCTTCGATGAGCCTTCTCGCATCCACGGCACAATTAATTCTCATTTTAATAGCTTAGTCTCGCTTCCCCTCGCAATTCGACCGACTTCCCATCACTTTTTTCGATATCTGATTTCGGATACAGATTCGGCGGGATCAAAGCTGTATTTCACTCACGAAAACCGTTCTTGAGTGAAATTCCGTTAACTCTAGGTAGTTAAAATTAAAATTGCTTGGCACTCCAAGGGTTAAGATGACTTGCACTGCTGAGAGATAGGATACAATATACGAGTAATACAAGAACAGGATACACTTCAAGAAGTAAAGGCGGTTTCTTCAGATTTAGATGGATTTAACTTGAATTCAAACAATCAACGTCCGGTTGTTTGTTAATTTTCGAATGTGTTTTCAGAGACTGAAAATTTTCTGGAATTGTTGAAGTTCAGAGTAACGAAGATTCTGCTCACATTATGTTCATTTTACTTCTTCGCCAAGTGAGCAGATTCTTCGTTTTTCTGACTTCAATATTTCCAGAAAACTTTCAATCTTCGGAGAAAACAAATTAATTTGAAGATCCACATACAACCGGACGTTGATTGTTTGAATTGAATACGTTGGCATTCTGCCAATACGTTCTGCCAATGTACCTATTTCACTTCTTCCTGCCTTGACTTCCCTACCGTCTAGCCTCCTCTTCAATTCGGTTTAAGGGGCATTGAGTTAGATTAAAACCCGCAATACACAACGGTCTTGAAGGTACTGTATAACTTCCTATCTGATAAGAGTAAAGGTGATTTCGTCAGATTATTGAACTTCAATTCAAACAATCAACAACAATGTACAACATTGATTTACAAATAAGGTTATCTTTCCTTAAAAACAAAAAGTTTGGTTATTTGTGAATTTTCAAATTAATGTGTTTTCAGAGGCTGAAAGTTTTTTGAAAATATTGAGGTTCAGTAAAACGAAGAATCTGCTCACACGTCGAAGAAGCAAAATGAACAGCAGGATCACGAAACCTCATCCTTTTAATATTAAAACTTCAGATTTTATGATATAGATCAAGTCATAAAATGTTACCATGTTAAATTAATGTTAAGTAGGTACGAACCTATCAGACGTAGATTTTGAGCCGGAGGATCTTCCCCGCATTTCCCGAGCTCGCCTCTTTTTCACAGATTCTCCTAGGAAAATCCCAAGAAGATCCCCCCACTCGTAGACTCCCCTCACTCAGCCGTTTGGCCGTGCATAGACACCACAAACAGACAAACAGACGGAGTTTCATTCTTATAAATAAAGAAGCTTATATGAAGCTTATTTTGCTTCGCTCGCAAAGTGTGACGTGTAGGAAATATTGCTCGCTTCGCTCGCAAAGTGTGGCATGTAGGAAATGTTGCCCGCTTCGCTCGCAAGGTGTGGCTGTGAGATGCGATGTATTACAATTGAAACATGTAGGGGATATTGCTCGCTTCGCTCGCAAACGATAGATCCCTAAGGGTAGGTTTAACTTCTGTAAGGGATGCTGCTCGCTTCGCTCACTTGAGGAAGTTATACTGCCCACCCAACTTGGCAGACGTTTTTTTCTGTTGGAAATTCTTACAAACAAATTAAATCTTATAAAACTACGTAGAACCACGAAAAGTTTATTTGGGGATGTTGCTCGCTTCGCTCGCAAGGTATTGCTGTATATGTCTAGGAAAAAGTCCGTATTTATTCTGTTGAAATGGCTCTCGCTTCGCTCGCAAGGTACCTATGTGTACCTGCTCGCAACATTAAGAAACACCTGAGTCATCGAACCCCAAACATGTCTTCGATGAGCCTTCTCGCATCCACGGCACAATTAATTCTCATTTTAATAGCTTAGTCTCGCTTCCCCTCGCAATTCGACCGACTTCCCATCACTTTTTTCGATATCTGATTTCGGATACAGATTCGGCGGGATCAAAGCTGTATTTCACTCACGAAAACCGTTCTTGAGTGAAATTCCGTTAACTCTAGGTAGTTAAAATTAAAATTGCTTGGCACTCCAAGGGTTAAGATGACTTGCACTGCTGAGAGATAGGATACAATATACGAGTAATACAAGAACAGGATACACTTCAAGAAGTAAAGGCGGTTTCTTCAGATTTAGATGGATTTAACTTGAATTCAAACAATCAACGTCCGGTTGTTTGTTAATTTTCGAATGTGTTTTCAGAGACTGAAAATTTTCTGGAATTGTTGAAGTTCAGAGTAACGAAGATTCTGCTCACATTATGTTCATTTTACTTCTTCGCCAAGTGAGCAGATTCTTCGTTTTTCTGACTTCAATATTTCCAGAAAACTTTCAATCTTCGGAGAAAACAAATTAATTTGAAGATCCACATACAACCGGACGTTGATTGTTTGAATTGAATACGTTGGCATTCTGCCAATACGTTCTGCCAATGTACCTATTTCACTTCTTCCTGCCTTGACTTCCCTACCGTCTAGCCTCCTCTTCAATTCGGTTTAAGGGGCATTGAGTTAGATTAAAACCCGCAATACACAACGGTCTTGAAGGTACTGTATAACTTCCTATCTGATAAGAGTAAAGGTGATTTCGTCAGATTATTGAACTTCAATTCAAACAATCAACAACAATGTACAACATTGATTTACAAATAAAGTTATCTTTCCTTAAAAACAAAAAGTCCGGTTATTTGTGAATTTTCAAATTAATGTGTTTTCAGAGGCTGAAAGTTTTTTGAAAATATTGAGGTTCAGTAAAACGAAGAATCTGCTCACACGTCGAAGAAGCAAAATGAACAGCAGGATCACGAAACCTCATCCTTTTAATATTAAAACTTCAGATTTTATGGTATAGATCAAGTCATAAAATGTTGCCATGTTAAGTAGGTACGAACCTATCAGACGTAGATTTTGAGCCGGAGGATCTTCCCCGCATTTCCCGAGCTCGCCACTTTTTCACAGATTCTCCTAGGAAAATCCCAAGAAGATCTCCTCACTCGTAGACCCCCCCACTCAGCCATTTGGCCGTGCATGGACACGACAAACAGACAAACAGACGGAGTTTCATTCTTATAAATAAAGAAGCTTATATGAAGCTTATTTTGCTTCTCTCGCAAAGTGTGACGTGTAGGGAATATTGCTCGCTTCGCTCGCAAAGTGTGGCATGTAGGAAATGTTGCCCGCTTCGCTCGCAAGGTGTGGCTGTGCAGATGCTATGTATTACAATTGAAACATGTAGGGTATATTGCTCGCTTCGCTCGCAAACGATAGATCCCTAAGGGTAGGTTTAACTTCTGTAAGGGATGCTGCTCGCTTCGCTCACTTGAGGAAGTTATACTGCCCACCCAACTTGGCAGACGTTTTTTTCTGTTGGAAATTCTTACAAACAAATTAAATCTTATAAAACTACGTAGAACCACGAAAAGTTTATTTGGGGATGTTGCTCGCTTCGCTCGCAAGGTATTGCTGTATATGTCTAGGAAAAAGTCCGTATTTATTCTGTTGAAATGGCTCTCGCTTCGCTCGCAAGGTACCTATGTGTACCTGCTCGCAACATTGTGAAACACCTGAGTCATCGAACCCCAAACATGTCTTCGATGAGCCTTCTCGCATCCACGGCACAATTAATTCTCATTTTAATAGCTTAGTCTCGCTTCCCCTCGCAATTCGACCGACTTCCCATCACTTTTTTCGATATCTGATTTCGGATACAGATTCGGCGGGATCAAAGCTGTATTTCACTCACGAAAACCGTTCTTGAGTGAAATTCCGTTAACTCTAGGTAGTTAAAATTAAAATTGCTTGGCACTCCAAGGGTTAAGATGACTTGCACTGCTGAGAGATAGGATACAATATACGAGTAATACAAGAACAGGATACACTTCAAGAAGTAAAGGCGGTTTCTTCAGATTTAGATGGATTTAACTTGAATTCAAACAATCAACGTCCGGTTGTTTGTTAATTTTCGAATGTGTTTTCAGAGACTGAAAATTTTCTGGAATTGTTGAAGTTCAGAGTAACGAAGATTCTGCTCACATTATGTTCATTTTACTTCTTCGCCAAGTGAGCAGATTCTTCGTTTTTCTGACTTCAATATTTCCAGAAAACTTTCAATCTTCGGAGAAAACAAATTAATTTGAAGATCCACATACAACCGGACGTTGATTGTTTGAATTGAATACGTTGGCATTCTGCCAATACGTTCTGCCAATGTACCTATTTCACTTCTTCCTGCCTTGACTTCCCTACCGTCTAGCCTCCTCTTCAATTCGGTTTAAGGGGCATTGAGTTAGATTAAAACCCGCAATACACAACGGTCTTGAAGGTACTGTATAACTTCCTATCTGATAAGAGTAAAGGTGATTTCGTCAGATTATTGAACTTCAATTCAAACAATCAACAACAATGTACAACATTGATTTACAAATAAAGTTATCTTTCCTTAAAAACAAAAAGTCCGGTTATTTGTGAATTTTCAAATTAATGTGTTTTCAGAGGCTGAAAGTTTTTTGAAAATATTGAAGTTCAGAAAAACGAAGAATCTGCTCACACGTCGAAGAAGCAAAATGAACAGCAGGATCACGAAACCTCATCCTTTTAATATTAAAACTTCAGATTTTATGGTATAGATCAAGTCATAAAATGTTGCCATGTTAAGTAGGTACGAACCTATCAGACGTAGATTTTGAGCCGGAGGATCTTCCCCGCATTTCCCGAGCTCGCCACTTTTTCACAGATTCTCCTAGGAAAATCCCAAGAAGATCTCCTCACTCGTAGACCCCCCCACTCAGCCATTTGGCCGTGCATGGACACGACAAACAGACAAACAGACGGAGTTTCATTCTTATAAATAAAGAAGCTTATATGAAGCTTATTTTGCTTCTCTCGCAAAGTGTGACGTGTAGGGAATATTGCTCGCTTCGCTCGCAAAGTGTGGCATGTAGGAAATGTTGCCCGCTTCGCTCGCAAGGTGTGGCTGTGCAGATGCTATGTATTACAATTGAAACATGTAGGGGATATTGCTCGCTTCGCTCGCAAACGATAGATCCCTAAGGGTAGGTTTAACTTCTGTAAGGGATGCTGCTCGCTTCGCTCACTCGAGGAAGTTATACTGCCCACCCAACTTGGCAGACGTTTTTTTCTGTTGGAAATTCTTACAAACAAATTAAATCTTATAAAACTACGTAGAACCACGAAAAGTTTATTTGGGGATGTTGCTCGCTTCGCTCGCAAGGTATTGCTGTATATGTCTAGGAAAAAGTCCGTATTTATTCTGTTGAAATGGCTCTCGCTTCGCTCGCAAGGTACCTATGTGTACCTGCTCGCAACATTGTGAAACACCTGAGTCATCGAACCCCAAACATGTCTTCGATGAGCCTTCTCGCATCCACGGCACAATTAATTCTCATTTTAATAGCTTAGTCTCGCTTCCCCTCGCAATTCGACCGACTTCCCATCACTTTTTTCGATATCTGATTTCGGATACAGATTCGGCGGGATCAAAGCTGTATTTCACTCACGAAAACCGTTCTTGAGTGAAATTCCGTTAACTCTAGGTAGTTAAAATTAAAATTGCTTGGCACTCCAAGGGTTAAGATGACTTGCACTGCTGAGAGATAGGATACAATATACGAGTAATACAAGAACAGGATACACTTCAAGAAGTAAAGGCGGTTTCTTCAGATTTAGATGGATTTAACTTGAATTCAAACAATCAACGTCCGGTTGTTTGTTAATTTTCGAATGTGTTTTCAGAGACTGAAAATTTTCTGGAATTGTTGAAGTTCAGAGTAACGAAGATTCTGCTCACATTATGTTCATTTTACTTCTTCGACAAGTGAGCAGATTCTTCGTTTTTCTGACTTCAATATTTCCAGAAAACTTTCAATCTTCGGAGAAAACAAATTAATTTGAAGATCCACATACAACCGGACGTTGATTGTTTGAATTGAATACGTTGGCATTCTGCCAATACGTTCTGCCAATGTACCTATTTCACTTCTTCCTGCCTTGACTTCCCTACCGTCTAGCCTCCTCTTCAATTCGGTTTAAGGGGCATTGAGTTAGATTAAAACCCGCAATACACAACGGTCTTGAAGGTACTGTATAACTTCCTATCTGATAAGAGTAAAGGTGATTTCGTCAGATTATTGAACTTCAATTCAAACAATCAACAACAATGTACAACATTGATTTACAAATAAAGTTATCTTTCCTTAAAAACAAAAAGTCCGGTTATTTGTGAATTTTCAAATTAATGTGTTTTCAGAGGCTGAAAGTTTTTTGAAAATATTGAAGTTCAGTAAAACGAAGAATCTGCTCACACGTCGAAGAAGCAAAATGAACAGCAGGATCACGAAACCTCATCCTTTTAATATTAAAACTTCAGATTTTATGGTATAGATCAAGTCATAAAATGTTGCCATGTTAAATTAATATTAAGTAGGTACGAACCTATCAGACGTAGATTTTGAGCCGGAGGATCTTCCCCGCATTTCTCGAGCTCGCCACTTTTTCACAGATTCTCCTAGGAAAATCCCAAGAAGATCCCCCCACTCGTAGACTCCCCCCACTCAGCCATTTGGCCGTGCATAGACACCACAAACAGACAAACAGACGGAGTTTCATTCTTATAAATAAAGAAGCTTATATGAAGCTTATTTTGCTTCTCTCGCAAAGTGTGACGTGTAGGGAATATTGCTCGCTTCGCTCGCAAAGTGTGGCATGTAGGAAATGTTGCCCGCTTCGCTCGCAAGGTGTGGCTGTGCAGATGCTATGTATTACAATTGAAACATGTAGGGGATATTGCTCGCTTCGCTCGCAAACGATAGATCCCTAAGGGTAGGTTTAACTTCTGTAAGGGATGCTGCTCGCTTCGCTCACTTGAGGAAGTTATACTGCCCACCCAACTTGGCAGACGTTTTTTTCTGTTGGAAATTCTTACAAACAAATTAAATCTTATAAAACTACGTAGAACCACGAAAAGTTTATTTGGGGATGTTGCTCGCTTCGCTCGCAAGGTATTGCTGTATATGTCTAGGAAAAAGTCCGTATTTATTCTGTTGAAATGGCTCTCGCTTCGCTCGCAAGGTACCTATGTGTACCTGCTCGCAACATTGTGAAACACCTGAGTCATCGAACCCCAAACATGTCTTCGATGAGCCTTCTCGCATCCACGGCACAATTAATTCTCATTTTAATAGCTTAGTCTCGCTTCCCCTCGCAATTCGACCGACTTCCCATCACTTTTTTCGATATCTGATTTCGGATACAGATTCGGCGGGATCAAAGCTGTATTTCACTCACGAAAACCGTTCTTGAGTGAAATTCCGTTAACTCTAGGTAGTTAAAATTAAAATTGCTTGGCACTCCAAGGGTTAAGATGACTTGCACTGCTGAGAGATAGGATACAATATACGAGTAATACAAGAACAGGATACACTTCAAGAAGTAAAGGCGGTTTCTTCAGATTTAGATGGATTTAACTTGAATTCAAACAATCAACGTCCGGTTGTTTGTTAATTTTCGAATGTGTTTTCAGAGACTGAAAATTTTCTGGAATTGTTGAAGTTCAGAGTAACGAAGATTCTGCTCACATTATGTTCATTTTACTTCTTCGACAAGTGAGCAGATTCTTCATTTTTCTGACTTCAATATTTCCAGAAAACTCTCAATCTTCGGAGAAAACAAATTAATTTGAAGATCCACATACAACCGGACGTTGATTGTTTGAATTGAATACGTTGGCATTCTGCCAATACGTTCTGCCAATGTACCTATTTCTCTTCTTCCTGCCTTGACTTCCCTACCGTCTAGCCTCCTCTTCAATTCGGTTTAAGGGGCATTGAGTTAGATTAAAACCCGCAATACACAACGGTCTTGAAGGTACTGTATAACTTCCTATCTGATAAGAGTAAAGGTGATTTCGTCAGATTATTGAACTTCAATTCAAACAATCAACAACAATGTACAACATTGATTTACAAATAAAGTTATCTTTCCTTAAAAACAAAAAGTCCGGTTATTTGTGAATTTTCAAATTAATGTGTTTTCAGAGGCTGAAAGTTTTTTGAAAATATTGAAGTTCAGTAAAACGAAGAATCTGCTCACACGTCGAAGAAGCAAAATGAACAGCAGGATCACGAAACCTCATCCTTTTAATATTAAAACTTCAGATTTTATGGTATAGATCAAGTCATAAAATGTTGCCATGTTAAATTAATATTAAGTAGGTACGAACCTATCAGACGTAGATTTTGAGCCGGAGGATCTTCCCCGCATTTCTCGAGCTCGCCACTTTTTCACAGATTCTCCTAGGAAAATCCCAAGAAGATCCCCCCACTCGTAGACTCCCCCACTCAGCCATTTGGCCGTGCATAGACACGACAAACAGACAAACAGACGGAGTTTCATTCTTATAAATAAAGAAGCTTATATGAAGCTTATTTTGCTTCTCTCGCAAAGTGTGACGTGTAGGGAATATTGCTCGCTTCGCTCGCAAAGTGTGGCATGTAGGAAATGTTGCCCGCTTCGCTCGCAAGGTGTGGCTGTGCAGATGCGATGTATTACAATTGAAACATGTAGGGGATATTGCTCGCTTCGCTCGCAAACGATAGATCCCTAAGGGTAGGTTTAACTTCTGTAAGGGATGCTGCTCGCTTCGCTCACTTGAGGAAGTTATACTGCCCACCCAACTTGGCAGACGTTTTTTTCTGTTGGAAATTCTTACAAACAAATTAAATCTTATAAAACTACGTAGAACCACGAAAAGTTTATTTGGGGATGTTGCTCGCTTCGCTCGCAAGGTATTGCTGTATATGTCTAGGAAAAAGTCCGTATTTATTCTGTTGAAATGGCTCTCGCTTCGCTCGCAAGGTACCTATGTGTACCTGCTCGCAACATTGTGAAACACCTGAGTCATCGAACCCCAAACATGTCTTCGATGAGCCTTCTCGCATCCACGGCACAATTAATTCTCATTTTAATAGCTTAGTCTCGCTTCCCCTCGCAATTCGACCGACTTCCCATCACTTTTTTCGATATCTGATTTCGGATACAGATTCGGCGGGATCAAAGCTGTATTTCACTCACGAAAACCGTTCTTGAGTGAAATTCCGTTAACTCTAGGTAGTTAAAATTAAAATTGCTTGGCACTCCAAGGGTTAAGATGACTTGCACTGCTGAGAGATAGGATACAATATACGAGTAATACAAGAACAGGATACACTTCAAGAAGTAAAGGCGGTTTCTTCAGATTTAGATGGATTTAACTTGAATTCAAACAATCAACGTCCGGTTGTTTGTTAATTTTCGAATGTGTTTTCAGAGACTGAAAATTTTCTGGAATTGTTGAAGTTCAGAGTAACGAAGATTCTGCTCACATTATGTTCATTTTACTTCTTCGCCAAGTGAGCAGATTCTTCGTTTTTCTGACTTCAATATTTCCAGAAAACTTTCAATCTTCGGAGAAAACAAATTAATTTGAAGATCCACATACAACCGGACGTTGATTGTTTGAATTGAATACGTTGGCATTCTGCCAATACGTTCTGCCAATGTACCTATTTCACTTCTTCCTGCCTTGACTTCCCTACCGTCTAGCCTCCTCTTCAATTCGGTTTAAGGGGCATTGAGTTAGATTAAAACCCGCAATACACAACGGTCTTGAAGGTACTGTATAACTTCCTATCTGATAAGAGTAAAGGTGATTTCGTCAGATTATTGAACTTCAATTCAAACAATCAACAACAATGTACAACATTGATTTACAAATAAAGTTATCTTTCCTTAAAAACAAAAAGTCCGGTTATTCGTGAATTTTCAAATTAATGTGTTTTCAGAGGCTGAAAGTTTTTTGATAATATTGAAGTTCAGAAAAACGAAGAATCTGCTCACACGTCCAAGAAGCAAAATGAACAGCAGGATCACGAAACCTCATCCTTTTAATATTAAAACTTCAGATTTTATGGTATAGATCAAGTCATAAAATGTTGCCATGTTAAATTAATATTAAGTAGGTACGAACCTATCAGACGTAGATTTTGAGCCGGAGGATCTTCCCCGCATTTCTCGAGCTCGCCACTTTTTCACAGATTCTCCTAGGAAAATCCCAAGAAGATCCCCCCACTCGTAGACTCCCCCACTCAGCCATTTGGCCGTGCATAGACACGACAAACAGACAAACAGACGGAGTTTCATTCTTATAAATAAAGAAGCTTATATGAAGCTTATTTTGCTTCTCTCGCAAAGTGTGACGTGTAGGGAATATTGCTCGCTTCGCTCGCAAAGTGTGGCATGTAGGAAATGTTGCCCGCTTCGCTCGCAAGGTGTGGCTGTGCAGATGCGATGTATTACAATTGAAACATGTAGGGGATATTGCTCGCTTCGCTCGCAAACGATAGATCCCTAAGGGTAGGTTTAACTTCTGTAAGGGATGCTGCTCGCTTCGCTCACTTGAGGAAGTTATACTGCCCACCCAACTTGGCAGACGTTTTTTTCTGTTGGAAATTCTTACAAACAAATTAAATCTTATAAAACTACGTAGAACCACGAAAAGTTTATTTGGGGATGTTGCTCGCTTCGCTCGCAAGGTATTGCTGTATATGTCTAGGAAAAAGTCCGTATTTATTCTGTTGAAATGGCTCTCGCTTCGCTCGCAAGGTACCTATGTGTACCTGCTCGCAACATTGTGAAACACCTGAGTCATCGAACCCCAAACATGTCTTCGATGAGCCTTCTCGCATCCACGGCACAATTAATTCTCATTTTAATAGCTTAGTCTCGCTTCCCCTCGCAATTCGACCGACTTCCCATCACTTTTTTCGATATCTGATTTCGGATACAGATTCGGCGGGATCAAAGCTGTATTTCACTCACGAAAACCGTTCTTGAGTGAAATTCCGTTAACTCTAGGTAGTTAAAATAAAAATTGCTTGGCACTCCAAGGGTTAAGATGACTTGCACTGCTGAGAGATAGGATACAATATACGAGTAATACAAGAACAGGATACACTTCAAGAAGTAAAGGCGGTTTCTTCAGATTTAGATGGATTTAACTTGAATTCAAACAATCAACGTCCGGTTGTTTGTTAATTTTCGAATGTGTTTTCAGAGACTGAAAATTTTCTGGAATTGTTGAAGTTCAGAGTAACGAAGATTCTGCTCACATTATGTTCATTTTACTTCTTCGACAAGTGAGCAGATTCTTCGTTTTTCTGACTTCAATATTTCCAGAAAACTTTCAATCTTCGGAGAAAACAAATTAATTTGAAGATCCACATACAACCGGACGTTGATTGTTTGAATTGAATACGTTGGCATTCTGCCAATACGTTCTGCCAATGTACCTATTTCACTTCTTCCTGCCTTGACTTCCCTACCGTCTAGCCTCCGCTTCAATTCGGTTTAAGGGGCATTGAGTTAGATTAAAACCCGCAATACACAACGGTCTTGAAGGTACTGTATAACTTCCTATCTGATAAGAGTAAAGGTGGTTTCGTCAGATTATTGAACTTCAATTCAAACAATCAACAACAATGTACAACATTGATTTACAAATAAAGTTATCTTTCCTTAAAAACAAAAAGTCCGGTTATTCGTGAATTTTCAAATTAATGTGTTTTCAGAGGCTGAAAGTTTTTTGATAATATTGAAGTTCAGAAAAACGAAGAATCTGCTCACACGTCCAAGAAGCAAAATGAACAGCAGGATCACGAAACCTCATCCTTTTAATATTAAAACTTCAGATTTTATGGTATAGATCAAGTCATAAAATGTTGCCATGTTAAGTAGGTACGAACCTATCAGACGTAGATTTTGAGCCGGAGGATCTTCCCCGCATTTCTCGAGCTCGCCACTTTTTCACAGATTCTCCTAGGAAAATCCCAAGAAGATCCCCCCACTCGTAGACTCCCCCCACTCAGCCATTTGGCCGTGCATAGACACCACAAACAGACAAACAGACGGAGTTTCATTCTTATAAATAAAGAAGCTTATATGAAGCTTATTTTGCTTCTCTCGCAAAGTGTGACGTGTAGGGAATATTGCTCGCTTCGCTCGCAAAGTGTGGCATGTAGGAAATGTTGCCCGCTTCGCTCGCAAGGTGTGGCTGTGCAGATGCGATGTATTACAATTGAAACATGTAGGGGATATTGCTCGCTTCGCTCGCAAACGATAGATCCCTAAGGGTAGGTTTAACTTCTGTAAGGGATGCTGCTCGCTTCGCTCACTTGAGGAAGTTATACTGCCCACCCAACTTGGCAGACGTTTTTTTCTGTTGGAAATTCTTACAAACAAATTAAATCTTATAAAACTACGTAGAACCACGAAAAGTTTATTTGGGGATGTTGCTCGCTTCGCTCGCAAGGTATTGCTGTATATGTCTAGGAAAAAGTCCGTATTTATTCTGTTGAAATGGCTCTCGCTTCGCTCGCAAGGTACCTATGTGTACCTGCTCGCAACATTGTGAAACACCTGAGTCATCGAACCCCAAACATGTCTTCGATGAGCCTTCTCGCATCCACGGCACAATTAATTCTCATTTTAATAGCTTAGTCTCGCTTCCCCTCGCAATTCGACCGACTTCCCATCACTTTTTTCGATATCTGATTTCGGATACAGATTCGGCGGGATCAAAGCTGTATTTCACTCACGAAAACCGTTCTTGAGTGAAATTCCGTTAACTCTAGGTAGTTAAAATTAAAATTGCTTGGCACTCCAAGGGTTAAGATGACTTGCACTGCTGAGAGATAGGATACAATATACGAGTAATACAAGAACAGGATACACTTCAAGAAGTAAAGGCGGTTTCTTCAGATTTAGATGGATTTAACTTGAATTCAAACAATCAACGTCCGGTTGTTTGTTAATTTTCGAATGTGTTTTCAGAGACTGAAAATTTTCTGGAATTGTTGAAGTTCAGAGTAACGAAGATTCTGCTCACATTATGTTCATTTTACTTCTTCGACAAGTGAGCAGATTCTTCGTTTTTCTGACTTCAATATTTCCAGAAAACTTTCAATCTTCGGAGAAAACAAATTAATTTGAAGATCCACATACAACCGGACGTTGATTGTTTGAATTGAATACGTTGGCATTCTGCCAATACGTTCTGCCAATGTACCTATTTCACTTCTTCCTGCCTTGACTTCCCTACCGTCTAGCCTCCTCTTCAATTCGGTTTAAGGGGCATTGAGTTAGATTAAAACCCGCAATACACAACGGTCTTGAAGGTACTGTATAACTTCCTATCTGATAAGAGTAAAGGTGATTTCGTCAGATTATTGAACTTCAATTCAAACAATCAACAACAATGTACAACATTGATTTACAAATAAAGTTATCTTTCCTTAAAAACAAAAAGTCCGGTTATTTGTGAATTTTCAAATTAATGTGTTTTCAGAGGCTGAAAGTTTTTTGAAAATATTGAAGTTCAGTAAAACGAAGAATCTGCTCACACGTCGAAGAAGCAAAATGAACAGCAGGATCACGAAACCTCATCCTTTTAATATTAAAACTTCAGATTTTATGGTATAGATCAAGTCATAAAATGTTGCCATGTTAAGTAGGTACGAACCTATCAGACGTAGATTTTGAGCCGGAGGATCTTCCCCGCATTTCTCGAGCTCGCCACTTTTTCACAGATTCTCCTAGGAAAATCCCAAGAAGATCCCCCCACTCGTAGACTCCCCCCACTCAGCCATTTGGCCGTGCATAGACACCACAAACAGACAAACAGACGGAGTTTCATTCTTATAAATAAAGAAGCTTATATGAAGCTTATTTTGCTTCTCTCGCAAAGTGTGACGTGTAGGGAATATTGCTCGCTTCGCTCGCAAAGTGTGGCATGTAGGAAATGTTGCCCGCTTCGCTCGCAAGGTGTGGCTGTGCAGATGCTATGTATTACAATTGAAACATGTAGGGGATATTGCTCGCTTCGCTCGCAAACGATAGATCCCTAAGGGTAGGTTTAACTTCTGTAAGGGATGCTGCTCGCTTCGCTCACTTGAGGAAGTTATACTGCCCACCCAACTTGGCAGACGTTTTTTTCTGTTGGAAATTCTTACAAACAAATTAAATCTTATAAAACTACGTAGAACCACGAAAAGTTTATTTGGGGATGTTGCTCGCTTCGCTCGCAAGGTATTGCTGTATATGTCTAGGAAAAAGTCCGTATTTATTCTGTTGAAATGGCTCTCGCTTCGCTCGCAAGGTACCTATGTGTACCTGCTCGCAACATTGTGAAACACCTGAGTCATCGAACCCCAAACATGTCTTCGATGAGCCTTCTCGCATCCACGGCACAATTAATTCTCATTTTAATAGCTTAGTCTCGCTTCCCCTCGCAATTCGACCGACTTCCCATCACTTTTTTCGATATCTGATTTCGGATACAGATTCGGCGGGATCAAAGCTGTATTTCACTCACGAAAACCGTTCTTGAGTGAAATTCCGTTAACTCTAGGTAGTTAAAATAAAAATTGCTTGGCACTCCAAGGGTTAAGATGACTTGCACTGCTGAGAGATAGGATACAATATACGAGTAATACAAGAACAGGATACACTTCAAGAAGTAAAGGCGGTTTCTTCAGATTTAGATGGATTTAACTTAAATTCAAACAATCAACGTCCGGTTGTTTGTTAATTTTCGAATGTGTTTTCAGAGACTGAAAATTTTCTGGAATTGTTGAAGTTCTGAGTAACGAAGATTCTGCTCACATTATGTTCATTTTACTTCTCGACAAGTGAGCAGATTCTTCGTTTTTCTGACTTCAATATTTCCAGAAAACTCTCAATCTTCGGAGAAAACAAATTAATTTGAAGATCCACATACAACCGGACGTTGATTGTTTGAATTGAATACGTTGGCATTCTGCCAATACGTTCTGCCAATGTACCTATTTCACTTCTTCCTGCCTTGACTTCCCTACCGTCTAGCCTCCGCTTCAATTCGGTTTAAGGGGCCTTGAGTTAGATTAAAACCCGCAATACACAACGGTCTTGAAGGTACTGTATAACTTCCTATCTGATAAGAGTAAAGGTGATTTCGTCAGATTATTGAACTTCAATTCAAACAATCAACAACAATGTACAACATTGATTTACAAATAAAGTTATCTTTCCTTAAAAACAAAAAGTCCGGTTATTTGTGAATTTTCAAATTAATGTGTTTTCAGAGGCTGAAAGTTTTTTGAAAATATTGAAGTTCAGAAAAACGAAGAATCTGCTCACACGTCGATGAAGCAAAATGAACAGCAGGATCACGAAACCTCATCCTTTTAATATTAAAACTTCAGATTTTATGGTATAGATCAAGTCATAAAATGTTGCCATGTTAAGTAGGTACGAACCTATCAGACGTAGATTTTGAGCCGGAGGATCTTCCCCGCATTTCCCGAGCTCGCCACTTTTTCACAGATTCTCCTAGGAAAATCCCAAGAAGATCCCCCCACTCGTAGACTCCCCCCACTCAGCCATTTGGCCGTGCATAGACACCACAAACAGACAAACAGACGGAGTTTCATTCTTATAAATAAAGAAGCTTATATGAAGCTTATTTTGCTTCTCTCGCAAAGTGTGACGTGTAGGGAATATTGCTCGCTTCGCTCGCAAAGTGTGGCATGTAGGAAATGTTGCCCGCTTCGCTCGCAAGGTGTGGCTGTGCAGATGCGATGTATTACAATTGAAACATGTAGGGGATGTTGCTCGCTTCGCTCGCAAACGATAGATCGCTAAGGGTAGGTTTAACTTCTGTAGGGGATGCTGCTCGCTTCGCTCACTTGAGGAAGTTATACTGCCCACCCAACTTGGCAGACGTTTTTTTCTGTTGGAAATTCTTACAAACAAATTAAATCTTATAAAACTACGTAGAACCACGAAAAGTTTATTTGGGGATGTTGCTCGCTTCGCTCGCAAGGTATTGCTGTATATGTCTAGGAAAAAGTCCGTATTTATTCTGTTGAAATGGCTCTCGCTTCGCTCGCAAGGTACCTATGTGTACCTGCTCGCAACATTAAGAAACACCTGAGTCATCGAACCCCAAACATGTCTTCGATGAGCCTTCTCGCATCCACGGCACAATTAATTCTCATTTTAATAGCTTAGTCTCGCTTCCCCTCGCAATTCGACCGACTTCCCATCACTTTTTTCGATATCTGATTTCGGATACAGATTCGGCGGGATCAAAGCTGTATTTCACTCACGAAAACCGTTCTTGAGTGAAATTCCGTTAACTCTAGGTAGTTAAAATTAAAATTGCTTGGCACTCCAAGGGTTAAGATGACTTGCACTGCTGAGAGATAGGATACAATATACGAGTAATACAAGAACAGGATACACTTCAAGAAGTAAAGGCGGTTTCTTCAGATTTAGATGGATTTAACTTAAATTCAAACAATCAACGTCCGGTTGTTTGTTAATTTTCGAATGTGTTTTCAGAGACTGAAAATTTTCTGGAATTGTTGAAGTTCTGAGTAACGAAGATTCTGCTCACATTATGTTCATTTTACTTCTCGACAAGTGAGCAGATTCTTCGTTTTTCTGACTTCAATATTTCCAGAAAACTCTCAATCTTCGGAGAAAACAAATTAATTTGAAGATCCACATACAACCGGACGTTGATTGTTTGAATTGAATACGTTGGCATTCTGCCAATACGTTCTGCCAATGTACCTATTTCACTTCTTCCTGCCTTGACTTCCCTACCGTCTAGCCTCCGCTTCAATTCGGTTTAAGGGGCATTGAGTTAGATTAAAACCCGCAATACACAACGGTCTTGAAGGTACTGTATAACTTCCTATCTGATAAGAGTAAAGGTGATTTCGTCAGATTATTGAACTTCAATTCAAACAATCAACAACAATGTACAACATTGATTTACAAATAAAGTTATCTTTCCTTAAAAACAAAAAGTCCGGTTATTTGTGAATTTTCAAATTAATGTGTTTTCAGAGGCTGAAAGTTTTTTGAAAATATTGAAGTTCAGAAAAACGAAGAATCTGCTCACACGTCGAAGAAGCAAAATGAACAGCAGGATCACGAAACCTCATCCTTTTAATATTAAAACTTCAGATTTTATGGTATAGATCAAGTCATAAAATGTTGCCATGTTAAATTAATGTTAAGTAGGTACGAACCTATCAGACGTAGATTTTGAGCCGGAGGATCTTCCCCGCATTTCTCGAGCTCGCCTCTTTTTCACAGATTCTCCTAGGAAAATCCCAAGAAGATCCCCCCACTCGTAGACTCCCCCCACTCAGCCATTTGGCCGTGCATAGACACGACAAACAGACAAACAGACGGAGTTTCATTCTTATAAATAACTAGCCGCTCCGGCTCGCTACGCTCGGCTCCACGTCCAGCCGGGGGGCAAGCCCCCCGGACCCCCCATTCAATCGCTCGCTTCGCTCGCAAAGTGTGAGGTGTAGGAAATATTGCTCGCTTCGCTCGCAAAGTGTGGTATGTAGGAAATGTTGCCCGCTTCGCTCGCAAGGTGTGGCTGTGCAGATGCGATGTATTACAATTGAAACATGTAGGGGATATTGCTCGCTTTGCTCGCAAACGATAGATCCCTAAGGATAGGTTTAACTTCTGTAAGGGATGCTGCTCGCTTCGCTCACTTGAGGAAGTTATACTGCCCACCCAAATTGGCAGACGTTTTTTTCTGTTGGAAATTCTTACAAACAAATTAAATCTTATAAAACTACGTGGAACCACGAAAAGTTTATTAGGGAATGTTGCTCGCTTCGCTCGAAATGAGTCATCGAGTCCCTTCAAGACTTAAGTGCGTTGGTAGGCCTCTCGCAACATTGTGAAACGGCGGCCCGGCTGGATTAAAAATGTCATATTAAACGCTTCCCTCGCTTCCGCTCGCAATTTGACCGAGTTCCCGTCACTTTTTTCGATATCCGATTTCGGATTCAGATTTGTCGGGATCAAAGCTGTATTTCGCCCGCGAAAACCGTTTCGAAAAACGTACCTTTACGGGGTATATTTCAACGGAAAAAAACGTAGTTTTTCGTCGGACTTTTCCAGAAAACACGGTCCGTACTCTCGTATTTTTTTGACGCATTTCCCGATACTTTTTTCGCGATCCGATCGCGCCGTCGTCTTCCTCGTAGGAAAACCTACAAAACCGGTATTTTTCCGGAATTTTCGATTTTAAATTCGCTTATGCACCCTATCGGAAAATCCCAAGAAGATCCCCCCACTCGTAGACTTCCATTTCAGCCGTTTGGCCGTGCATAGACACGACAAACAAACAGACAGACGGAGTTTCATTCTTATAAATAGTATAGATAGATAGATAGAGATCAACGAGATCTCCTCCATATCCGTTACCAGCCGCTATGCTTATGATAATGGATTTTTCTTTTGATATATTTTGTTCACCCATTGGAATAGATAGTGCTCGGTTGATCACACTTTGGAAGGCTGCATGCTTATGGACTAAAGGGTGATTTGAAGTACTATGGATAGTTATATCGCTATATGTATCATTCCTATAAATTGAAAAATCATGCTTTTCGTTTACCAAAGAGATGGTAAGATTTAAGAAATTGAGTTTATTTCCGCCGAATTCGAGGGTAAATTTGATAAAGGGATATTTATTTATTGATTTTTTCGTGAAAAGAATTTAGTTGTCTTTCTGTGCCCTTCCATAGGATGACAATATCATCGACATATCTATACCTATAGAGGAGATTATCTGCGTTACAAGTTGTAAATATTTGTTGCTCAAGATAATCTATGTAAATATCTGCAAGCAGAAGAGCTAACGGGGAACCCATAGCAACCCCTGGCTGTTTATAATATTGTCCCTCGAATAAAAAGTAATTCTGATCTATACAGACAGATATCAAATTAAACAATTCATATTTTTCAAAAATATTAAGTTTAGAGCCGTGAATCAGCCTGCATACCACATCGTTGCAGCTCGATATTGGTGAACAGACTAACCACATCAAAAGATGCGAGTTTAACATTTGGAGGCATCTGAACGTCCTTAATTTTGGAGACCAAATCATAAGAATTTAGTACAGTATGTTGAGGCCGAAAGTTGATTTTGTTTCTAAATAAAATATTGAGTTTTTTAGCCAATTTGTAAGCAGGAGCACCAATATAAGACCCCACCGGTCTCATCGGCGCCCCGTCCTTATGAATTTTAGGGAGACAAGATAACCTGGGCGCATGAGGGTTAATTTCTACAAAACTTGGAATGTACATATTTTTTAGTAAGCTGTCTTCTGATTGGTTAACTACTTTTCGAACTAATCTTTGAAATTTTGAAATCTTCGAATTTTCAGGATAAAAGTGTGGTTTATAAATTAAAATGTTCTTGTGGCTTCGAATATTGCGGTCAAACAGGTAGGAAATTCAGGGAAAGAATAGACGAGCATTATGAGGATTTCAGGGAAAATAAGGGTAAATCTACATTTGCGAAACATCTTAAGGAATCCAATCATAGTTACAATTTTGATTTGACAGATAGACAGTTTGTGGAATTTCTTAATTTTTCTGCAAAGGGGGGTATGTTGAATGTACTTGAAAAATTCGAAATTATCAAAAGTGACAGATCTGGTAAATTTTTAAATGAGGATATACCTCAATATATTTCACCACTGATAGGTCCATTTCTATAAAGCTTGGAATTATCCCTTCACACTGTTGAAACCATATTTAGTCATTTTTCCCCCTTTCACTTCATCTAATTAGTAATAATCCCCCGTCACTTTGTTTGCACTTGATCGGTTGTACCCGTCCTGCCCCTTTCCTTTCTCTTGACCAATGGGATTATATCTCCCTTCACCTGTTACTGTAAAGGCTGTGTCCTTTCTAATGTGTATTCAGTTATTGTTTGTTACTGATGATGGCCTAACCGTCGAAATCGATTTAACATCGTAACCCTTTTTTTCTCGTGGAAATAGACAATGTTTTTCACTAACTTCCGTTTTGGCACTTTTTTTTCAAGTAAAATTACCTTAATGATTCAAGAAACTTAATGTTTGTTTCAGACAAGCAGCCCAAGAGGTCACGCGGGAAGAAAAAACATTTCTGCAAGTTCTGCCAAAAATTAATTGCAAATTTCTCACGCCATATATTTTCAATTCACAAGAAAGTTGATGAAGTATCCGCCTTTTCACAAAATGACAGCTTTGGTAAGGCAAATTTTATTCGGAAGCTGATGGCCGAAGGAGACGATATTTATAATAAGCAGGACCCTCTTGAAAATATTGTAAAGAGAAGTTCTCAGACCCCAGTTCTGAGACAAAAATGCCCCACGTGTCGGAATCAGCGACCTACAGCTCTGCCACCACTCTTCGAATTATGTTCGAAAAGGAAAGGCTGCTGGAGAGAGAAGATATGTGTCAATCGTTGCGAGAAGGAGTCTTACCCCGTATGATGAATGACTCAATCAAGAGTCTGTGTGAGACAGACAGATTGCTGATACTGTACGGAAACAAGTTATGCGAGAGATTCGAGGGAGAAGGGCAAGAGAGGAATTTTCAGCACTTCCTCAGGATTGCAGACAGAATTGTCAGGCAGTGCATTGTTGAAGATGCGTCCATTAGTGAAACTGCCTACCTGTTCCATCCTGTAAAATACGACACCTTTGCGAAGGCAATGAAAAGCTTATGTGGTTTGGGGGAGTGGTGTGGTCGTGAATATCGAGCCCCCTCTGGGCTCAACCAATATGGACCTGTCATGAAGGATGTCGCAGAGTACTATCGGGTTCACTTGATGAAAGTTGGCAAGAATGATGATGACATCGTTGTAGAAAACTTGAAACGATGGCTAACAATTAATGACAATGATTGCGACAAGAAAATAGCATCACTAGGAAGAAAGCAAGCTGAAAGAAGGAAGTTTAAAAATACTTCGGACACACCATCGACAGAAGACGTACAAACCCTGATAAAGTACGTCAACGAAAAACTGGACTCTCCATTCGAGGTACTGGACGGTGAAGAATTCAGTTACTCTGCATTCCTAACACTGTCGAGATGTCTCCTTTTGAAAATTTGGATTTTTAATAGACGGAGGGTTGGAGAAATTGACAAGTTGCTCTTGACAGACTATACGTCAGCACAAGATGTCAAGAAGAATAGTGCTGAGTACCAATCTCTGTCGAAGTCGGAACAACTCTGTGCTCTCAATTTTAAGAGGATGTCAGTGATGGGTAAACTGAGGAGGAAAGTCGCGCTATTAGTGCCGAAAACTGATGCGAGATATTTCGACGTAATGAATAGTCTCAGGGTGAAGCTCGTATCTCAAGTGAAAACCCATACTTATTCGCCAAGGACGATGTTTACATCAAAGGCACTGAAACGCTGAGGGAGTTCGCTAAAGCGTCTGGTGCCAAAGAATCCCAGTTGTTAACCGGTACTCGACTGAGGAAGCATTTTGCTACCGCACTAAGGTACCTCTCATTGAACGACGAAGATCTTTGACTTCTTTCTGAGGTACTGGGTCATACAGAGAAGACCCACTTGCTTCATTATAGGAAGCAAGATTCAGCCCTGGCCGGGCTGGTAAAGTGTTGTTAGCCCTGGACCGAGGCCTTATTTCAAAGAACAAGAGGCAGGATTTAGATGGCACTGAGATCGGAGACGAATGTGTAAATGCCGATGATTCTGAGGACATGGAGATACCACAGGCTGAACCCTCAGAAAAGTACTCAATGCAATCCACATCATCTGCAGCCCACACTGGAAGGCCATCCACTTCTGGTCCCTGATCTCCCGGGAGCTCTTATGAGCCTTCTTACAGTTCGGATTCGGAGGAAGAGCAAGAGGCTGTTCCTAGTTCCGATGACGGTCGGGGGAACACTCCTGGCAGAAAACGGGCATTGGTGAGGAGGAAAGCTAAGAGGCCGAGGATGCGGTGGGGGAAGGATTTGAAACACGCGTGGAGGAATGAATTCCAATCGGAAATATCTCAAAATATGTGTCCTTCACTAATCAAGGTTAGAGAAAAACTAAAAGAACTGGCACCGCGATTTCCACAGCTCAGGGACCAAACACCCAACAAAGCTAAAGCCATGATTATAAATTTACAGCGTGATGAGCTAAAAAAGAAAAACAAAGATTAACAATATTTCATACGTGTACACCTTTTGTAACTTAAAAATTTATTCATTTTCAACGTCATTGTATGACGTTAAAGCGTTTATGACGTTGCAACATGTTAATGGTTATTTAATAATGTGGCCTTATTGTACAGCCAGTGTACAATGTATTTCAATAAGCCAGTGTTTATAGTATTTCAATAAAAAAAAGCTATTTGTTCAAGGCGAAGTATTATATTGTAACCTGTATAGGCGAGGTGTCCAATAATGTTTCCTTGAGCATATTTTTTACACTTTTTTTTTTACTTTAGTACATCCTATTCCTACTACTTACTGGTTAATCGTGTATATTCATAGGTAAGCAATAATTCAGGTGGTATAGGTCATTTAAGTTGTTTGGTGGATTTTGGTTTATTATATTCAATAACTTGAAAAAATTCACTTTAAAAAAGGAAAAAACTTTTAACCTCCTTCCCACAAAATTTGTTGGTTTAGTTTAGTGACAGTTCCCGTCAGATCCAAGAGAATACGCGTGCGTCAATCCGTCGCTCTCGTGCTGGGTTGAACTCGTCATTCTCGAGTTCTTGAAATACTGTGGTTGGCGATAGATGAGGATCTGAGAACCGGAAACTCAATCTTCTCTGAATATAGCACATTACGTTGTTATTAGTAGGGACTGTCACACCCCTCACCCAATATTATGGGACTGTCACACCCCTCTCTCTCTCTCTCTTTATTGCGCGGATTTAGGCCCTATTGCACCTCTGGGGAGCGACCCAAGTCTGTTACAGTTTTCAAGATGCTAGGTAGATTCAGAAAACGGAATATGATAAAAGCTGCAAATTCTTGACACAAAGGTTTATTATTACCGTAACAGATTACCCACCTATGGCAGCATTGTGGGATGAATAGGAGAGAAATTGGCCTCAGGGCTCACTCAGATGATCAGGGTGGCTCCATATCGTTTCATTACTACCAAGTCGTCCTAAAGAGGATCAATCGTGGTATGAATAGGGAAGAAACTAGGATATGGGCTCACTGTGCTCGCCCATTACTGTATCCTGAAAAGCCAGAATCCAATGATGCAACCCCCGTCAAAATTGGTCCAGAACATAGGTACATACACAACCAAATTTAGTAGTATGAATTCTCACTAGCGATTCAGAATCCTGTTGAAGTTCTTTTTTTCTTTCGGCCCTTTGTGGGGAGAATGGTCATAGAAAGCCTTGGTTGGGCTTAATCGAAGCTGAATAATGAAATCTATCCATTTTCATGAAAAATATTGAAAACGAAATTGTTTGGGATTTATTGAAATTTCAGTCCTTATTCAGGAAAGTTAAGTGTTGTGATAACAAGTTTCCACCCTGACGTGATGCTTGATTTTTGACACGAATTTCGTCAATTTCAGTCAAGTATTTCTGGGAGAAGTGCCGCGGATGGTGTACGGCGGATGGACGGATTTTTTCAAATTCGATTTTCGGATACCACGTACCTCGAAGCGTAAAACGGAAATTTTTGAGATGGGGTTGAAATCTTTTTTCTTGGTTGATTCCGAAGGTTCATCATTGGAAATGATAAACCAAAAACTCTGCACATTCCTGACACAAAGGTTTTTTTTTCCGTTGCACTCTGCTGATCAGGGTGGCTCCTTCTATTAAACCGCATTAGCATATCCTGGCGTGCCTGTGTCCAACGGAACAACTCCCGTCAAAATCGGACCAGACCATAAATACATAATACACACACCACCGAATTTAGCAGTATTTAAATGCTCACTAGCGATTCACAATCGGGTTGATGTTATTTTACTTCTGCCGGCCCTTATAGCGAGAGAACGGTTGGTCGTTGAAAGCCCCGGTTGGGCTCATTCGAAGCGGAATAACGAAATCTAACCATTTTCATGGAAAACAATTGAAAACTAACGTGTTTCGAATTTATGGAAATTTCAGGCCACATAAAATTTAGGCCTCTTAAAATTTAGTGATTTTGATAAATAGATTTCAGGATCATCCTGACGTGGTGCTCGATTTTTGACGAGATTTTCGTAAATATAGGTCAAGTATTTCTGGTAGAAACCGCGCGGATGGCGTACGGACTGATTTTTTTTTCTTCTCGATTTTCAGAATCTTTGTATCTTGAAAAGTAAAACAGCAAATTTTGAGGGGGGGGGGGGGGGGGTTAAACATTTTTCTTTCTTGGTCGATTCAAAAGGTTTATTATTGAAAATAATAAGCCAAAATCCGTCCGTCCACCGTTCGCCATCCGCGGCACTTCTACCAGCAATACTTGACCAATATTAACGAAATTCGCGTCAAAAAATGAAGCATCACGTCAGGATGGTTCTTAAAACTCTTCATCACAATCACTCAATTTTAAGAGGTCCTGAATAAAGACTGAAATTTCAGTAAACCGAAATAATTCCGTTTTCAATATATTTCATGAAAATGGATAGATTTCATTATTCCGCTTCGATTAAGCCCAATCGGGGCTTTCCACGACCATCCGTTTTCTCCCCACAAGGGAAGAAAAGAAGAAAGTCAACAGGATTCTGAATCGCTAGTGAGAATTTATACTTACTATTAAATTCGGTGGTGTATGAATTTTGTACGTATGTTCTGAACCAATTTGACAAGGGTTGTACCATTAGACTCAGGCTCTCCAGGATACAGTAAGGGGCGATATTAGAAGGAGTCACACCGATCAGCAGGGTGAGCCCAGATCCTAGTTTCTTTGCTATTCATACCACGATTCTGAAATTTGAATTTGAGCCTCTTTAGGACGACTTTGTAATAATGAAATTATGTTAAGCCACCCTGATCAGCTGAGTGAACCCTGAGGCCGATTTCTCTCCTATTCATCCCACAATGCTGGCATAGGTTGGTAATCTTTTACGGAAATAATACCGAAGGTATTATGACACCTCTTTGTGTCAAGAATTTGCAGCGTTTTTTTCATTAGTTTGAATAGATTCCACTCCTCTAAACTGTCTATGAGTACCGAACCTGACTGAATTATTTATCTACTTACGTTGTGCATTCACTTCATGAGTGGGGGTAATGAAATAGACATATTAAGCCACCAACGCATAGCCCCTCCGTCATCTGTCGAAGACGGAGAGTTGTGTCAATGCTGTTAAACGCCAATGCTGCTAAATATTTATTGAATTGCGAAAAGACTGAAATAGTGTTACCGAAATTGTATGGTACCAAGGAAACTATATAAAGAAACTGTTACTTTTTTTTCTTCTTTTGAAAGCCCCAAAAAATCGTTTTTCTATATTACAAAAACAAAACAAAAAAACACGGAATTTAAACATTAGAAGAGTCATTTCTCAGTAAATTTTCGAGATGTGGTTAATTGAAAGAGAGGGCATTATAGTCATGAAAAGCGGGAAAATGAGAATGAAAACATAGAATTTATCCCCGTGGCGAGTGATTGGGCTGCGGTCTGTAGCCGGCAACGGACAAGCCCCCCTCATCGGTCGAAAATGGAGAGAGGTGTCAAGCCGACATACGCTCTCGCGAGATATTTTGCTTCCTCAGTACCGAAGGTAGGGAAGCTTTGTATTCGTGCAGGAGGTCGAAAAATTTTGTGCCCTCTAAAATCAAAATTTCCACTTGCTTTTTGTTTTAGACCTCCCTGAACAATGTTGGTTCCGTGTCTGTCTGTATGTCTGTGGTAAATCCTTGTCCCGGGCATAACTGTACGAAATTAGTCTGATTCCGATAAAATTTTCAGGACTTGCGCGGGTTAGTCCGTAGACGGTCCCCTATGAGATTCATCAGCATCACATCGATAGGGGCGTGTGTGCATGCGCAAACATGAATTTCCTGTAGCGTCAATTTCTTCCCTTCTAAGGGCCCGATTACGCTCAAAATTGGAGAGTAAATGTGGAATGGCCTCTAGGAGACTGCCTGTGAATTGTATGGTAATCGGACTAATAATGGCTACTGCGCATGCGCAAACGTAAAAGTTGTTATTTGAAGCAGGAATTCGAAACTATTAGGCTACTTTTGATTGAATATTCACTTATGTTAAAGATTAGAGCCTAGATGATCTATAAGTTTAATCACCGTGGTCAATAGGAGCGTGAGCGCATGCGCAAACTTTAATTTCTTGAAACGCCAATTTCTCCCGACCTAATGGTTTCATTTACCTTAAAATCGAAGGGTGAATGTGGAATGGTCTCATGGTGAACGCAAATGAATTTCTCTGCGGTTGTATCAGTTATGGTCACTGCGCATGCGTAAACATATAATTAATTTTTAGAAGCAGAAATCAGAAACGATTAGACCAATGATTACACTTTTAGGTATTGAGTGGGTTCGTCCCTAGATGGTTTCCTACAGTATGGTGGCGTGTGCACATATCCAAACGACAAATCAATTCATCAACTAATCTTTAGATATGGCGATGATGCTATAAGTGAGGAAGCTATACTGCCCACCCAACTTGGCAGACGTTTTTATTAAACTGCGAAGTAATTGAAATTTTGAATCTAAATTTGATGGTACCTAGCGCACTATCGAAAAGAATCGATTTTTTTTTAAAGCTGCAAAAAATATTGCTTCCCTATATTAAAAAAAGTTTGACGCTGAACATTCATTAACAGAACGATGCGTTGTGAACAACATCTCTAATCCAGTTGATATGTTATTAGAGGATGTTCAAAAACTCTGTAATTATTATTCTCCCTAGTAGGATCACAAAATGATATTTCTACCCTTTGTAGCAGATCTGCGAGGGTCGGGATTGTCACAGTTCTTGTGGGAACCCTCTCCTAGCGAGCTCACTAGGAAGGCTACAGGATAGCATCCCTCAGTTCAGTCTCTTTACCGAGCTCTTCCTGGTATGTTATCCTCCATTTATTGCAGTTTCCTTTGATACCAAAACCCAGATTTCATTTCGGACCTATAATAGATTAATCTAATATATGAATGGGAATATTATTTGTTTGTTTGTCCGAAGTCACTGGCCAAACGGCTCAACAGATCTTTATGCGGGCGGGCGCGAATTGCCAAGCAAGTTCCTGAATAGAACTTAGGCTATATCACAATCCTCTAAACTTCCTTTTTCATCAAGAACTCGGCTTTCCCTAACGGTGTCGCCGAAGTAAACAACTTCGTATTTAAGGAATAACCCACAAATTTGACTTTGGCAGTGAACATGTTTACATCAAAATTATGGCGAGTATGGTTTGCTGGAAAGAAATTTTTGCTAAGATTCCAACGAAACCGAAACAATTCTCGTTCGTGAGGTGGATCTCATTTTATACGTCGAAAAGGGTCGTTAAATATAGATATCAAAAACAACTCATGAACCCTGGTGACAAATAATTGTTTTCTAATATTATTTTTTTGTTCCAATGCGTAGACATTGCATTGAGCAATAAGTGAGTAGCCACGTGTTAGAAGGTAATATTGAGTAATAAAATTGGAGTTTAATTATTGTAACATCAATTTAACACCAACGAAGTGATAAAAGTGAATGTAAATTATAAATTTAGCGTGTAGGTAGCCACCTTGCGATTAATATCTGTGTGCGCACATCCGCCAATTTTTCTGAGTAAGAATGTGAGAGCCACCTAGATTAGCTTATCGAATTCTGAAACTGATTTTCTCCCTATTGTACCTAATACTGAATTTCGAAATGGAACGTCTTTGGGTTTACGGGGTAACAATGAAAAGGCATGGATCCACAGATCTCCTGACTCGGAGGCTAAATGTAACTATTTGCATTACGCTTCCTATTTAATTTGAATAACTCAATTGAAATGGAGCCTGTAAGGAACTACGACGGAATTACAAAGACAGGGTATGAAGCCATTCATATTTGCTGCCCGACCTGAAACTCGAATTTCATTCGTTTTTAACTTTCGACAGTGATGTTCGAAGTGAAGCTTTGGTGAGTTGTAAAATTCAATTTCTATTCAATCAATGACGTTGAAATTGGAATTGAAGCCTCTTTGGAACTACTGGAAAAGTTTGGCAATAAAGGGAGCATATAGTATGCTCTGGGGCTTTCGAATTTCTGACTTCGATGGGTTTTTTTGCAAAACAAAACAATTAAATTGCCATTTTACCAGGTGTAACCGTAATCTATACACCTTCAACCTGACAACACGCAGTTAATTTGAAATGGTACCTAATCACCTTCTCTAAGAGATTTATAGCTGTGCACGCGCGACCGCGAAAGTTTCTGGGTAAGAATGAACGAGCCACCCAATTTAGCTGGGCGCGCTCTGAGACGTTAACTCTTTCCTTTTTGACCCAAGATAATTAAATTTACATTGGAAGCTCTGAGGGACTACGGAGTAACGATGAAAAGGTATGGAGCCTCCTAGATCAGGTGAGAGCTTTGAGGCTGAATCCTTTCCTATTAGATCTACGATACTGACATTTTAAATTAAGCCTGTCAGAGACGACAGGGTACAAATAAACAGAGGCATGGAGTTACCGACATCATCAGAACGAGTTGAGGCATTCGAATGTCTTACTTCGATGGATTGTTTTTGCAAAACAACAACACTAACATTAACTCATGACCAGGTGTAGCAGCAATCTTTACACCTCGAACCGGGCAACGCCCGGGTAATCAGCTAGTTATAATCTATATAAACTAAACTCCGTTTGTTATCTTTTCATTATACCCGATTCCCTAATTCATTTATATTTTAATGTGTAAAAACTTGAAATCAAAACAATTGAATTATTGGGTAGTGTTAGTAGTTTGAATATACGTAGGTAAATTTCCAACTCTATCACACCTTCTACACACGCACTGATAAAATTCAATGAACCAAAATTGGAATAGATGAACGTGATCAAACTATTGCTTCCTCACTACCGAAGTTGGGAAAGCTTTGTATTCGTGCAGGAGGTCAAAAATTTGTTTGTCCTCCAAAATCAGAATTTTCACTTATTTTTTCTGTTTCACAGGTTCCCCATCAATTTCGGTTCCGTGCCTGTCTGTCGGTCTGTCAGTGGTCCTTTTCTTGTCCCAGGCAAAACTGTACGAAATTGCAATCCGATCGTGATGAAATTATCAGGGATTCTGAATATGAAAAGAGTCGGCCAATATTGATTAAATTTTTGGAGATTAGGCTGTTTAGCCTCAATAGACGGTGCCCTACATTGTGGTATCGTGTCCACCTACCCAAGCGACGAACTCATTTATCATTTTGGTCACTAACTAATCTCTAAATATGTCGATGTTAATGTAATTGAGGAAGCTATAGGTACTGCCAATCTTGGCAGACTTTTTTTGTTGGTCGCCAGTTTTTACTCACAAGGGCGACAGAGGATGGGGCTGCCGAAATTCGGGTCTGAAGTAGGATCGGAATGAAATATCTATCATAACTTCTGTAGGTAAAAGTGCTGCTCAGTTTTTGAAGGAGCTCCCATTATGTAGGAGCGCCTTTCAGCCTCTGTGGTAGTTGAATAGGCGTTAGAGAAAGAGCTTGTAACAGAATCTAAAATAATGTGATGAGGAGCGCCAAACAGACTCTGAGAGAGTGCAATAGGAACTCCTCGTGTCTGGGAGGGTGAAATAGGCGCTCCTCAGGGAGCGCCAAATGAGAGCGCATAACAGTCGTCCTAAATCTATATATATATGAAAAAGCGGTAAACCCTAGAATCCGTTTCAGAATGTCTCAAAACGGTTTTAAATGAAGAAATTTTGCAAGAGCTTCATTTTTTACGAAAATTCGCTAAAATGAATAACTTATTAAATGTACGAGTACAAAAATTATTTTCATCACGTTACCAAAAATGTTTTATCTAAACTGATCTATTTCTAAATTTCAACTTTGACGAGCACTAGCCAACCTCCGAACTATGGGTCAACCAGAGCTGGTTTGTGTTCCGAGGGCGAAGTCTGCTGGAGAAAATTAAACCATAGGTACCTGCTTATATTTTGTAATTTTTGTAAAACAATTGTCAATTACGTTCCTACTTCTTCTCCTTTTTTCAACACCTACCTTTTCAATGAAACAAAATTGCATTCCTACTTCCTTAACTTTCTTGTTGAACACTTTCATTTTTTAACATTTTTATGAATCAAGACGTAAATATAAATATATAATGTTCACATTCGGAAATATAACTAGCTTGTTTATTTGAGCCTAATTTTTTATTATAATCGAAGCACATGTAATAATATAAGCGCATAAATAAACCCGAAGTTTAGCATTCAGTATGATTCAGTGGTAATAACAATGAAAAAATGCATTACCCACTTTATTCTTATCTTTAATAATATATAGCATACATTATTTTAGATTCTGTTACAAGCTCTTCCTCTAACGCCTATTCAACTACCACAGAGGCTGAAAGGCGCTCCTACATAATGGGAGCTCCTTCAAAAACTGAGCAGCACTTTTACCTACAGAAGTTATGATAGATATTTCATTCCGATCCTACTTCAGACCCGAATTTCGGCAGCCCCATCCTCTGTCGCCCTTGTGAGTAAAAACTGGCGACCAACAAAAAAAGTCTGCCAAGATTGGCAGTACCTATAGCTTCCTCAATTACATTAACATCGACATATTTAGAGATTAGTTAGTGACCAAAATGATAAATGAGTTCGTCGCTTGGGTAGGTGGACACGATACCACAATGTAGGGCACCGTCTATTGAGGCTAAACAGCCTAATCTCCAAAAATTTAATCAATATTGGCCGACTCTTTTCATATTCAGAATCCCTGATAATTTCATCACGATCGGATTGCAATTTCGTACAGTTTTGCCTGGGACAAGAAAAGGACCACTGACAGACCGACAGACAGGCACGGAACCGAAATTGATGGGGAACCTGTGAAACAGAAAAAATAAGTGAAAATTCTGATTTTGGAGGACAAACAAATTTTTGACCTCCTGCACGAATACAAAGCTTTCCCAACTTCGGTAGTGAGGAAGCAATAGTTTGATCACGTTCATCTATTCCAATTTTGGTTCATTGAATTTTATCAGTGCGTGTGTAGAAGGTGTGATAGAGTTGGAAATTTACCTACGTATATTCAAACTACTAACACTACCCAATAATTCAATTGTTTTGATTTCAAGTTTTTACACATTAAAATATAAATGAATTAGGGAATCGGGTATAATGAAAAGATAACAAACGGAGTTTAGTTTATATAGATTATAACTAGCTGATTACCCGGGCGTTGCCCGGTTCGAGGTGTAAAGATTGCTGCTACACCTGGTCATGAGTTAATGTTAGTGTTGTTGTTTTGCAAAAACAATCCATCGAAGTAAGACATTCGAATGCCTCAACTCGTTCTGATGATGTCGGTAACTCCATGCCTCTGTTTATTTGTACCCTGTCGTCTCTGACAGGCTTAATTTAAAATGTCAGTATCGTAGATCTAATAGGAAAGGATTCAGCCTCAAAGCTCTCACCTGATCTAGGAGGCTCCATACCTTTTCATCGTTACTCCGTAGTCCCTCAGAGCTTCCAATGTAAATTTAATTATCTTGGGTCAAAAAGGAAAGAGTTAACGTCTCAGAGCGCGCCCAGCTAAATTGGGTGGCTCGTTCATTCTTACCCAGAAACTTTCGCGGTCGCGCGTGCACAGCTATAAATCTCTTAGAGAAGGTGATTAGGTACCATTTCAAATTAACTGCGTGTTGTCAGGTTGAAGGTGTATAGATTACGGTTACACCTGGTAAAATGGCAATTTAATTGTTTTGTTTTGCAAAAAAACCCATCGAAGTCAGAAATTCGAAAGCCCCAGAGCATACTATATGCTCCCTTTATTGCCAAACTTTTCCAGTAGTTCCAAAGAGGCTTCAATTCCAATTTCAACGTCATTGATTGAATAGAAATTGAATTTTACAACTCACCAAAGCTTCACTTCGAACATCACTGTCGAAAGTTAAAAACGAATGAAATTCGAGTTTCAGGTCGGGCAGCAAATATGAATGGCTTCATACCCTGTCTTTGTAATTCCGTCGTAGTTCCTTACAGGCTCCATTTCAATTGAGTTATTCAAATTAAATAGGAAGCGTAATGCAAATAGTTACATTTAGCCTCCGAGTCAGGAGATCTGTGGATCCATGCCTTTTCATTGTTACCCCGTAAACCCAAAGACGTTCCATTTCGAAATTCAGTATTAGGTACAATAGGGAGAAAATCAGTTTCAGAATTCGATAAGCTAATCTAGGTGGCTCTCACATTCTTACTCAGAAAAATTGGCGGATGTGCGCACACAGATATTAATCGCAAGGTGGCTACCTACACGCTAAATTTATAATTTACATTCACTTTTATCACTTCGTTGGTGTTAAATTGATGTTACAATAATTAAACTCCAATTTTATTACTCAATATTACCTTCTAACACGTGGCTACTCACTTATTGCTCAATGCAATGTCTACGCATTGGAACAAAAAAATAATATTAGAAAACAATTATTTGTCACCAGGGTTCATGAGTTGTTTTTGATATCTATATTTAACGACCCTTTTCGACGTATAAAATGAGATCCACCTCACGAACGAGAATTGTTTCGGTTTCGTTGGAATCTTAGCAAAAATTTCTTTCCAGCAAACCATACTCGCCATAATTTTGATGTAAACATGTTCACTGCCAAAGTCAAATTTGTGGGTTATTCCTTAAATACGAAGTTGTTTACTTCGGCGACACCGTTAGGGAAAGCCGAGTTCTTGATGAAAAAGGAAGTTTAGAGGATTGTGATATAGCCTAAGTTCTATTCAGGAACTTGCTTGGCAATTCGCGCCCGCCCGCATAAAGATCTGTTGAGCCGTTTGGCCAGTGACTTCGGACAAACAAACAAATAATATTCCCATTCATATATTAGATTAATCTATTATAGGTCCGAAATGAAATCTGGGTTTTGGTATCAAAGGAAACTGCAATAAATGGAGGATAACATACCAGGAAGAGCTCGGTAAAGAGACTGAACTGAGGGATGCTATCCTGTAGCCTTCCTAGTGAGCTCGCTAGGAGAGGGTTCCCACAAGAACTGTGACAATCCCGACCCTCGCAGATCTGCTACAAAGGGTAGAAATATCATTTTGTGATCCTACTAGGGAGAATAATAATTACAGAGTTTTTGAACATCCTCTAATAACATATCAACTGGATTAGAGATGTTGTTCACAACGCATCGTTCTGTTAATGAATGTTCAGCGTCAAACTTTTTTTAATATAGGGAAGCAATATTTTTTGCAGCTTTAAAAAAAAATCGATTCTTTTCGATAGTGCGCTAGGTACCATCAAATTTAGATTCAAAATTTCAATTACTTCGCAGTTTAATAAAAACGTCTGCCAAGTTGGGTGGGCAGTATAGCTTCCTCACTTATAGCATCATCGCCATATCTAAAGATTAGTTGATGAATTGATTTGTCGTTTGGATATGTGCACACGCCACCATACTGTAGGAAACCATCTAGGGACGAACCCACTCAATACCTAAAAGTGTAATCATTGGTCTAATCGTTTCTGATTTCTGCTTCTAAAAATTAATTATATGTTTACGCATGCGCAGTGACCATAACTGATACAACCGCAGAGAAATTCATTTGCGTTCACCATGAGACCATTCCACATTCACCCTTCGATTTTAAGGTAAATGAAACCATTAGGTCGGGAGAAATTGGCGTTTCAAGAAATTAAAGTTTGCGCATGCGCTCACGCTCCTATTGACCACGGTGATTAAACTTATAGACGATCATCTAGGCTCTAATCTTTAACATAAGTGAATATTCAATCAAAAGTAGCCTAATAGTTTCGAATTCCTGCTTCAAATAACAACTTTTACGTTTGCGCATGCGCAGTAGCCATTATTAGTCCGATTACCATACAATTCACAGGTAGTCTCCTAGAGGCCATTCCACATTTACTCTCCAATTTTGAGCGTAATCGGGCCCTTAGAAGGGAAGAAATTGACGCTACAGGAAATTCATGTTTGCGCATGCACACACGCCCCTATCGATGTGATGCTGATGAATCTCATAGGGGACCGTCTACGGACTAACCCGCGCAAGTCCTGAAAATTTTATCGGAATCAGACTAATTTCGTACAGTTATGCCCGGGACAAGGATTTACCACAGACATACAGACAGACACGGAACCAACATTGTTTAGGGAGGTATAAAACAAAAAGCAAGTGGAAATTTTCATTTTAGAGGGCACAAAATTTTTCGACCTCCCGCACGAATACAAAGCTTCCCTACCTTCGGTACTGAGGGAGCAAAATATCTCGCGAGAGCGTATGTCGGCTTGACACCTCTCTCCATTTTCGACCGATGAGGGGGGCTTGTCCGTTGCCGGCTACAGACCGCAGCCCAATCACTCGCCACGGGGATAAATTCTATGTTTTCATTCTCATTTTCCCGCTTTTCATGACTATAATGCCCTCTCTTTCAATTAACCACATCTCGAAAATTTACTGAGAAATGACTCTTCTAATGTTTAAATTCCGTGTTTTTGTTTTGTTTTTGTAATATAGAAAAGCGATTTTTTGGGGCTTTCAAAAGAAGAAAAAAAAAAAGTAACAGTTTCTTTATATAGTTTCCTTGGTACCATACAATTTCGGTAACACTATTTCAGTCTTTTCGCAATTCAATAAATATTTAGCAGCATTGGCGTTTAACAGCATTGACACAACTCTCCGTCTTCGACGGATGATGGAGGGGCTATGCGTTGGTGGCTTAATATGTCTATTTCATTACCCCCACTCATGAAGTGAATGCACAACGTAAGTAGATAAATAATTCAGTCAGGTTCGGTACTCATAGACAGTTTAGAGGAGTGGAATCTATTCAAACTAATGAAAAAAACGCTGCAAATTCTTGACACAAAGAGGTGTCATAATACCTTCGGTATTATTTCCGTAAAAGATTACCAACCTATGCCAGCATTGTGGGATGAATAGGAGAGAAATCGGCCTCAGGGTTCACTCAGCTGATCAGGGTGGCTTAACATAATTTCATTATTACAAAGTCGTCCTAAAGAGGCTCAAATTCAAATTTCAGAATCGTGGTATGAATAGCAAAGAAACTAGGATCTGGGCTCACCCTGCTGATCGGTGTGACTCCTTCTAATATCGCCCCTTACTGTATCCTGGAGAGCCTGAGTCTAATGGTACAACCCTTGTCAAATTGGTTCAGAACATACGTACAAAATTCATACACCACCGAATTTAATAGTAAGTATAAATTCTCACTAGCGATTCAGAATCCTGTTGACTTTCTTCTTTTCTTCCCTTGTGGGGAGAAAACGGATGGTCGTGGAAAGCCCCGATTGGGCTTAATCGAAGCGGAATAATGAAATCTATCCATTTTCATGAAATATATTGAAAACGGAATTATTTCGGTTTACTGAAATTTCAGTCTTTATTCAGGACCTCTTAAAATTGAGTGATTGTGATGAAGAGTTTTAAGAACCATCCTGACGTGATGCTTCATTTTTTGACGCGAATTTCGTTAATATTGGTCAAGTATTGCTGGTAGAAGTGCCGCAGATGGCGAACGGTGGACGGACGGATTTTGGCTTATTATTTTCAATAATAAACCTTTTGAATCGACCAAGAAAGAAAAATGTTTAACCCCCCCCTCAAAATTTGCTGTTTTACTTTTCAAGATACAAAGATTCTGAAAATCGAGAAGAAAAAAAAATCAGTCCGTACGCCATCCGCGCGGTTTCTACCAGAAATACTTGACCTATATTTACGAAAATCTCGTCAAAAATCGAGCACCACGTCAGGATGATCCTGAAATCTATTTATCAAAATCACTAAATTTTAAGAGGCCTAAATTTTATGTGGCCTGAAATTTCCATAAATTCGAAACACGTTAGTTTTCAATTGTTTTCCATGAAAATGGTTAGATTTCGTTATTCCGCTTCGAATGAGCCCAACCGGGGCTTTCAACGACCAACCGTTCTCTCGCTATAAGGGCCGGCAGAAGTAAAATAACATCAACCCGATTGTGAATCGCTAGTGAGCATTTAAATACTGCTAAATTCGGTGGTGTGTGTATTATGTATTTATGGTCTGGTCCGATTTTGACGGGAGTTGTTCCGTTGGACACAGGCACGCCAGGATATGCTAATGCGGTTTAATAGAAGGAGCCACCCTGATCAGCAGAGTGCAACGGAAAAAAAAACCTTTGTGTCAGGAATGTGCAGAGTTTTTGGTTTATCATTTCCAATGATGAACCTTCGGAATCAACCAAGAAAAAAGATTTCAACCCCATCTCAAAAATTTCCGTTTTACGCTTCGAGGTACGTGGTATCCGAAAATCGAATTTGAAAAAATCCGTCCATCCGCCGTACACCATCCGCGGCACTTCTCCCAGAAATACTTGACTGAAATTGACGAAATTCGTGTCAAAAATCAAGCATCACGTCAGGGTGGAAACTTGTTATCACAACACTTAACTTTCCTGAATAAGGACTGAAATTTCAATAAATCCCCAACAATTTCGTTTTCAATATTTTTCATGAAAATGGATAGATTTCATTATTCAGCTTCGATTAAGCCCAACCAAGGCTTTCTATGACCATTCTCCCCACAAAGGGCCGAAAGAAAAAAAGAACTTCAACAGGATTCTGAATCGCTAGTGAGAATTCATACTACTAAATTTGGTTGTGTATGTACCTATGTTCTGGACCAATTTTGACGGGGGTTGCATCATTGGATTCTGGCTTTTCAGGATACAGTAATGGGCGAGCACAGTGAGCCCATATCCTAGTTTCTTCCCTATTCATACCACGATTGATCCTCTTTAGGACGACTTGGTAGTAATGAAACGATATGGAGCCACCCTGATCATCTGAGTGAGCCCTGAGGCCAATTTCTCTCCTATTCATCCCACAATGCTGCCATAGGTGGGTAATCTGTTACGGTAATAATAAACCTTTGTGTCAAGAATTTGCAGCTTTTATCATATTCCGTTTTCTGAATCTACCTAGCATCTTGAAAACTGTAACAGACTTGGGTCGCTCCCCAGAGGTGCAATAGGGCCTAAATCCGCGCAATAAAGAGAGAGAGAGAGAGGGGTGTGACAGTCCCATAATATTGGGTGAGGGGTGTGACAGTCCCTACTAATAACAACGTAATGTGCTATATTCAGAGAAGATTGAGTTTCCGGTTCTCAGATCCTCATCTATCGCCAACCACAGTATTTCAAGAACTCGAGAATGACGAGTTCAACCCAGCACGAGAGCGACGGATTGACGCACGCGTATTCTCTTGGATCTGACGGGAACTGTCACTAAACTAAACCAACAAATTTTGTGGGAAGGAGGTTAAAAGTTTTTTCCTTTTTTAAAGTGAATTTTTTCAAGTTATTGAATATAATAAACCAAAATCCACCAAACAACTTAAATGACCTATACCACCTGAATTATTGCTTACCTATGAATATACACGATTAACCAGTAAGTAGTAGGAATAGGATGTACTAAAGTAAAAAAAAAAGTGTAAAAAATATGCTCAAGGAAACATTATTGGACACCTCGCCTATACAGGTTACAATATAATACTTCGCCTTGAACAAATAGCTTTTTTTTATTGAAATACTATAAACACTGGCTTATTGAAATACATTGTACACTGGCTGTACAATAAGGCCACATTATTAAATAACCATTAACATGTTGCAACGTCATAAACGCTTTAACGTCATACAATGACGTTGAAAATGAATAAATTTTTAAGTTACAAAAGGTGTACACGTATGAAATATTGTTAATCTTTGTTTTTCTTTTTTAGCTCATCTCGCTGTAAATTTATAATCATGGCTTTAGCTTTGTTGGGTGTTTGGTCCCTGAGCTGTGGAAATCGCGGTGCCAGTTCTTTTAGTTTTTCTCTAACCTTGATTAGTGAAGGACACATATTTTGAGATATTTCCGATTGGAATTCATTCCTCCACGCGTGTTTCAAATCCTTCCCCCACCGCATCCTCGGCCTCTTAGCTTTCCTCCTCACCAATGCCCGTTTTCTGCCAGGAGTGTTCCCCCGACCGTCATCGGAACTAGGAACAGCCTCTTGCTCTTCCTCCGAATCCGAACTGTAAGAAGGCTCATAAGAGCTCCCGGGAGATCAGGGACCAGAAGTGGATGGCCTTCCAGTGTGGGCTGCAGATGATGTGGATTGCATTGAGTACTTTTCTGAGGGTTCAGCCTGTGGTATCTCCATGTCCTCAGAATCATCGGCATTTACACATTCGTCTCCGATCTCAGTGCCATCTAAATCCTGCCTCTTGTTCTTTGAAATAAGGCCTCGGTCCAGGGCTAACAACACTTTACCAGCCCGGCCAGGGCTGAATCTTGCTTCCTATAATGAAGCAAGTGGGTCTTCTCTGTATGACCCAGTACCTCAGAAAGAAGTCAAAGATCTTCGTCGTTCAATGAGAGGTACCTTAGTGCGGTAGCAAAATGCTTCCTCAGTCGAGTACCGGTTAACAACTGGGATTCTTTGGCACCAGACGCTTTAGCGAACTCCCTCAGCGTTTCAGTGCCTTTGATGTAAACATCGTCCTTGGCGAATAAGTATGGGTTTTCACTTGAGATACGAGCTTCACCCTGAGACTATTCATTACGTCGAAATATCTCGCATCAGTTTTCGGCACTAATAGCGCGACTTTCCTCCTCAGTTTACCCATCACTGACATCCTCTTAAAATTGAGAGCACAGAGTTGTTCCGACTTCGACAGAGATTGGTACTCAGCACTATTCTTCTTGACATCTTGTGCTGACGTATAGTCTGTCAAGAGCAACTTGTCAATTTCTCCAACCCTCCGTCTATTAAAAATCCAAATTTTCAAAAGGAGACATCTCGACAGTGTTAGGAATGCAGAGTAACTGAATTCTTCACCGTCCAGTACCTCGAATGGAGAGTCCAGTTTTTCGTTGACGTACTTTATCAGGGTTTGTACGTCTTCTGTCGATGGTGTGTCCGAAGTATTTTTAAACTTCCTTCTTTCAGCTTGCTTTCTTCCTAGTGATGCTATTTTCTTGTCGCAATCATTGTCATTAATTGTTAGCCATCGTTTCAAGTTTTCTACAACGATGTCATCATCATTCTTGCCAACTTTCATCAAGTGAACCCGATAGTACTCTGCGACATCCTTCATGACAGGTCCATATTGGTTGAGCCCAGAGGGGGCTCGATATTCACGACCACACCACTCCCCCAAACCACATAAGCTTTTCATTGCCTTCGCAAAGGTGTCGTATTTTACAGGATGGAACAGGTAGGCAGTTTCACTAATGGACGCATCTTCAACAATGCACTGCCTGACAATTCTGTCTGCAATCCTGAGGAAGTGCTGAAAATTCCTCTCTTGCCCTTCTCCCTCGAATCTCTCGCATAACTTGTTTCCGTACAGTATCAGCAATCTGTCTGTCTCACACAGACTCTTGATTGAGTCATTCATCATACGGGGTAAGACTCCTTCTCGCAACGATTGACACATATCTTCTCTCTCCAGCAGCCTTTCCTTTTCGAACATAATTCGAAGAGTGGTGGCAGAGCTGTAGGTCGCTGATTCCGACACGTGGGGCATTTTTGTCTCAGAACTGGGGTCTGAGAACTTCTCTTTACAATATTTTCAAGAGGGTCCTGCTTATTATAAATATCGTCTCCTTCGGCCATCAGCTTCCGAATAAAATTTGCCTTACCAAAACTGTCATTTTGTGAAAAGGCGGATACTTCATCAACTTTCTTGTGAATTGAAAATATATGGCGTGAGAAATTTGCAATTAATTTTTGGCAGAACTTGCAGAAATGTTTTTTCTTCCCGCGTGACCTCTTGGGCTGCTTGTCTGAAACAAACATTAAGTTTCTTGAATCATTAAGGTAATTTTACTTGAAAAAAAAGTGCCAAAACGGAAGTTAGTGAAAAACATTGTCTATTTCCACGAGAAAAAAAGGGTTACGATGTTAAATCGATTTCGACGGTTAGGCCATCATCAGTAACAAACAATAACTGAATACACATTAGAAAGGACACAGCCTTTACAGTAACAGGTGAAGGGAGATATAATCCCATTGGTCAAGAGAAAGGAAAGGGGCAGGACGGGTACAACCGATCAAGTGCAAACAAAGTGACGGGGGATTATTACTAATTAGATGAAGTGAAAGGGGGAAAAATGACTAAATATGGTTTCAACAGTGTGAAGGGATAATTCCAAGCTTTATAGAAATGGACCTATCAGTGGTGAAATATATTGAGGTATATCCTCATTTAAAAATTTACCAGATCTGTCACTTTTGATAATTTCGAATTTTTCAAGTACATTCAACATACCCCCCTTTGCAGAAAAATTAAGAAATTCCACAAACTGTCTATCTGTCAAATCAAAATTGTAACTATGATAGGATTCCTTGAAATGTTTCGCAAATGTAGATTTACCCTTATTTTCCCTGAAATCCTCATAATGCTCGTCTATTCTTTCCCTGAATTTCCTACCTGTTTGACCGCAATATTCGAAGCCACAAGAACATTTTAATTTATAAACCACACTTTTATCCTGAAAATTCGAAGATTTCAAAATTTCAAAGATTAGTTCGAAAAGTAGTTAACCAATCAGAAGACAGCTTACTAAAAAATATGTACATTCCAAGTTTTGTAGAAATTAACCCTCATGCGCCCAGGTTATCTTGTCTCCCTAAAATTCATAAGGACGGGGCGCCGATGAGACCGGTGGGGTCTTATATTGGTGCTCCTGCTTACAAATTGGCTAAAAAACTCAATATTTTATTTAGAAACAAAATCAACTTTCGGCCTCAACATACTGTACTAAATTCTTATGATTTGGTCTCCAAAATTAAGGACGTTCAGATGCCTCCAAATGTTAAACTCGCATCTTTTGATGTGGTTAGTCTGTTCACCAATATCGAGCTGCAACGATGTGGTATGCAGGCTGATTCACGGCTCTAAACTTAATATTTTTGAAAAATATGAATTGTTTAATTTGATATCTGTCTGTATAGATCAGAATTACTTTTTATTCGAGGGACAATATTATAAACAGCCAGGGGTTGCTATGGGTTCCCCGTTATCTCCTCTGCTTGCAGATATTTACATGGATTATCTTGAGCAACAAATATTTACAACTTGTAACGCAGATAATCTCCTCTATAGGTATAGATATGTCGATGATATTGTCATCCTATGGAAGGGCACAGAAAGACAACTAAATTCTTTTCACGAAAAAATCAATAAATAAATATCCCTTTATCAAATTTACCCTCGAATTCGGCGGAAATAAACTCAATTTCTTAAATCTTACCATCTCTTTGGTAAACGAAAAGCATGATTTTTCAATTTATAGGAATGATACATATAGCGATATAACTATCCATAGTACTTCAAATCACCCTTTAGTCCATAAGCATGCAGCCTTCCGTGATGATCAGTATGATCAACCGAACACTATCTATTCCAATGAGTGAACAAAATATATCAAAAGAAAAATCCATTATCATAAGCATAGCGGCTGGTAACGGATATGGAGGAGATCTCGTTGATCTCTATCTATCTCTCTATACTATTTATAAGAATGAAACTCCGTCTGTCTGTTTGTTTGTCGTGTCTATGCACGGCCAAACGGCTGAAATGGAAGTCTACGAGTGGGGGGATCTTCTTGGGATTTTCCGATAGGGTGCATAAGCGAATTTAAAATCGAAAATTCCGGAAAAATACCGGTTTCGTAGGTTTTCCTACGAGGAAGACGACGGCGCGATCGGATCGCGAAAAAAGTATCGGGAAATGCGTCAAAAAAATACGAGAGTACGGACCGTGTTTTCTGGAAAAGTCCGACGAAAAACTACGTTTTTTTCCGTTGAAATATACCCCGTAAAGGTACGTTTTTCGAAACGGTTTTCGCGGGCGAAATACAGCTTTGATCCCGACGAATCTGAATCCGAAATCGGATATCGAAAAAAGTGACGGGAACTCGGTCAAATTGCGAGCGGAAGCGAGGGAAGCGTTTAATATGACATTTTTAATCCAGCCGGGCCGCCGTTTCACAATGTTGCGAGAGGCCTACCAACGCACTTGAGTCTTGAAGGGACTCGATGACTCATTTCGAGCGAAGCGAGCAACATTCCCTAATAAACTTTTCGTGGTTCCACGTAGTTTTATAAGATTTAATTTGTTTGTAAGAATTTCCAACAGAAAAAAACGTCTGCCAATTTGGGTGGGCAGTATAACTTCCTCAAGTGAGCGAAGCGAGCAGCATCCCTTACAGAAGTTAAACCTATCCTTAGGGATCTATCGTTTGCGAGCGATGCGAGCAATATCCCCTACATGTTTCAATTGTAATACATCGCATCTGCACAGCCACACCTTGCGAGCAAAGCGGGCAACATTTCCTACATGCCACACATTGCGAATCGAGCAATATTCCCTACACGTCATACTTTGCGAGCGAAGCGAGCAATTGAATGGCGGGTACGGGGGGCTTGCCCCCCGGCTGGACGTGGAGCCGAGCGTAGCGAGCCGGAGCGGCTAGTTATTTATAAGAATGAAACTCCGTCTTTTTGTCTGTTTGTCGTGTCTATGCACGGCCAAACGGCTGAGTGAGGGGAGTCTACGAGTGGGGGGATCTTCTTGGGATTTTCCTAGGAGAATCTGTGAAAAAGAGGTGAGCTCAAGAAATGCGGGGAAGATCCTCCAGCTCAAAATCTACGTCTGATAGGTTCGTACCTACTTAACATTAATTTAACATGGCAACATTTTATGACTTGACCTATACCATAAAATCTGAAGTTTTAATATTAAAAGGATGAGGTTTCGTGATCTTGCTGTTCATTTTGCTTCTTCGACGTGTGAGCAGATTCTTCGTTTTTCTGAACTTCAATATTTTCAAAAAACTTTCAGCCTCTGAAAACACATTAATTTGAAAATTCACAAATAATCGGACTTTTTGTTTTTAAGGAAAGATAACTTTATTTGTAAATCAATGTTGTACATTGTTGTTGATTGTTTGAATTGAAGTTCAATAATCTGACGAAACCACCTTTACTCTTATCAGATAGGAAGTTATACAGTACGACGTGTGAGCAGATTCTTCGTTTTTCTGAACTTCAATATTTTCAAAAAACTTTCAGCCTCTGAAAACACATTAATTTGAAAATTCACAAATAACCTGACTTTTTGTTTTTAAGGAAAGATAACTTTATTTGTAAATCATCGTTGTACATTGTTGTTGATTGTTTGAATTGAAGTTCAATAATCTGACGAAACCACCTTTACTCTTATCAGATAGGAAGTTATACAGTACCTTGAATACCGTTGTGTATTGCGGGTTTTAATCTAACTCAATGCCCCTTAAACCGAATTGAAGCGGAGGCTAGACGGTAGGGAAGTCAAGGCAGGAAGAAGAGATATAGGTACATTGGCAGAACGTATTGGCAGAATGCCAACGTATTCAATTCAAACAATCAACGTCCGGTTGTATGTGGATCTTCAAATTAATTTGTTTTCTCCGAAGATTGAAAGTTTTCTGGAAATATTGAAGTCAGAAAAACGAAGAATCTGCTCACTTGTCGAAGAAGTAAAATGAACATAATGTGAGCAGAATCTTCGTTACTCTGAACTTCAACAATTCCAGAAAATTTTCAGTCTCTGAAAACACATTCGAAAATTAACAAACAACCGGACGTTGATTGTTTCAATTCAAGTTAAATCCATCTAAATCTGAAGAAACCGCCTTTACTTCTTGAAGTGTATCCTGTTCTTGTATTACTCGTATATTGTATCCTATCTCTCAGCAGTGCAAGTCATCTTAACCCTTGGAGTGCCAAGCAATTTTAATTTTAACTACCTAGAGTTAACGGAATCTCACTCAAGAACGGTTTTCGTGAGTGAAATACAGCTTTGATCCCGCCTAATCTGAATCCGAAATCGGATATCGAAAAAAGTGATGGGAAGTCAGTCGAATTGCGAGGGGAAGCGAGACTAAGCTATTAAAATGAGAATTAATTGTGCCGTGGATGCGAGAAGGCTCTTGGAAGACATGTTTGGGGTTCGATGACTCAGGTGTTTCACAACGTTGCGAGCGAAGCGAGAGCCATTTCAACAGAATAAATACGGACTTTTTCCTAGACATATACAGCAATACCTTGCGAGCGAAGCGAGCAACATCCCCAAATAAACTTTTCGTGGTTCTACGTAGTTTTATAAGATTTAATTTGTTTGTAAGAATTTCCAACAGAAAAAAACGTCTGCCAAGTTGGGTGGGCAGTTTAACTTCTTCAAGTGAGCGAAGCGAATTTTTCCCATGAAAAATAAGCACAGCGTTGGAAAGAGGCCATATTATTAATTTAAAAACATATTCGACTGCCGAAATTTTTCACTAAAAAAAAAAACAGATTTCCAACGGTGAGGTCAAGTTAATTTTCACTTTCACAATTTCTACTAAAGATTGCGTTAACAACGATTTCAATGAAAAATGGCTTTCCATGAACGTATGAGTTTGGGTTGATTTCCCCCGAATTTTTTACTCTGAATAAATTGAGGAAAGTCTTAAATTTGAAAATACTCAATGACAAAGCATTTATATAAAGAAAAAGAAAGAAAAAAACTGTGCGAGGAACTCTTTGCAGCAAATTAGTTGTAGAATCGATTCCTGGAGTTGGTCAAACCTCATGTGTACCCCTGTATCGAACTCTATTTAATAGCATTTCGTACTTCACTTTGTAACAGCTATCGAAAACTCTTATGGTGATTCGTTGGTACCCCCAACTTGCACGAGTCCGCTTGCTCTTAATCATTGTTCAACCTTCAGGACGGTGAGTCTACCTCTCTCTTCCATATATGCGTTATTAGCAGTAACATCATTGAAACGTTTTAGATTAGGCACAGATGCATATATATACATTTAGGGAATCGAAGAATCAATTTGCAGCCCATTACATAACTTTCCCTAAGGTTTCTAGGGCATTAGGAAAGTAAATTTACCCTTTCCATTCATACCATGGTCAATTATGAATTTTTTCAACGTCATCTACCAAGAGAAGAGATCCCTAATTACACAATATTTTAGACAATTCACAAGCAGTCAAGTTAATGGTGAACTAAAACGATTAATTTATCACAGTATTACATGAAAAAACCACGTTGGTATTTCCTAATTAAAAAAATTCAAATACACATGCAATAGGTAGTTACTTTTATTTGAATCACTCAAGAAAATCTTAACGAAATCTTGAGTTAAATACCCTCGCACAGTTACAAAATATCTGATAGAATGATCAGCCATCAATGAAAGCGCATTATTACGGCCTCCGGGTTAGCATGATTGAAGGCTATTACCTTTGAGCTCTCTTTGTAAATGGCGTACACATTTAAGCGCTAATATAACTGAGTGTGACGGGAAATTAGGATTCCTGCCACGGCCATTTCTTGCTTTGGTAAATAGGCAGCTATCGAACGTCTGTGAAATTTTAAAGTGGGTTTATTCCTTCCCTTGAACCAAACATTTCGATTAAGAGTGTCAATTCATCCCCCCCATATACCCATCATCCCTCCGTTTCACCCCTCCTATCATATGATTAGAAGTTTCCTATGTAGGTAGCTTATATATTGTAAACAACCAACAACCATTTACTAGTTGAAAAATTGTGTTCTAGACCGTTATTGCATTTTTAGGACGCCCCTCTGAAGCTTGACTTCGTCAGCAGAGGACGAACTATAGGAATTGATACATGGTGGTGGGGGGGGGGGGGCGCAACCCCCTGAGTGTGAGTGTGTGTGTGTGTGTGTGTGTAATTAGTTAAAACATCATGATTTATTACGATTAACCCCTTCATTCATACCCTTGCATAATGCAGTTCGAAACTCTGATGTAAGATCCAAAGCTAGACCGAATTTAGTTGAACAAAAAAAGAATCATGAAATTCGGACGAGAATTGTTAAAACATCATGATTTATCAGTATTGCCTCCTACTTCCCCCTCCCATGATTGAATTTGAAACTTCTAAAATGCGTTCCAAAACTATATCGAATTCGTAATGGAACAAAATAAAAATCACGAAAATCGGTCGTGACTTCTAGCTTGGGCAGCGCTTGAAAGAATCGGTAATTATCTCCTCCACCCCTCACAATGACTGTGAATCAAAAATTTCCAAGGTTTCTTGCGCAACTAGACTGAAATTGGGATCTAACCAAATAAGAATCACAAAATCGGTTGAGAATTATAGCCTAGGTGGTGTCGACAAAAATTGGTCGAAAAAAACACGTTTTCCCCCACATTTTCCCTCTTTCTTCATGGGGTTCGAAATGTCCGGGATTTGTTGCACAACTAGGTAGACTGAAATTGGGATCGAACAAAGAAAGGTTATCAAAAATCGGTTGAGAATAGTGGCCTGGGCAGCGTCGATTTTTTTTTTTTTTTTTTTACAAATCTCCCCTCAAAGGCGGAGGGAGCACATCACTAAATTGGTGAATAAAAAGGTGGGGAGGAAGCCCAGGTTCATTCGACACTGGCTCTAGGGTGGGAAGTTCAGAAGGACGAGGATGGAGGGTGGGATGAAAGGAATCGCCCCTACGAAACGAACACCAGTTGAAGTAAAAACCCCTCAGGAATCACGGTAGCGGTGTTGTTGAGCGCCATGACACGGTAGCGGTGTTGTTGATCACCATTCCTTTTAGACCAGAAATCGCTTGCCGTAGATCATTTCTGCTGTACCTATTTATCTTAACCTGACAGGTCTGCTCCTTGTCCATGCCGCATCTGAAAACCTGGACATCCAGGATTATTGCAGGGCCTATCAGGCTTAACAGCAACGATATCTTGCTTCTTGCCTCAGTCACTCGGCACGTGATATACTCTCTCCCTTTTGACATCCCTACCACTGTATTGCGAAGTGCCTGTGATCTGCTTGGAAATCACATCGTGACGTAGAATGTGGCCACCGTGAGTAAGAGGACACTGCTGCACCACGTGATATGGATTCTCATTGTCACTCCAACAAAGGGAATCCACTGTCCAGCAACTACTCCTAAAGTAGCCACCCGGACGCGTGAAAATGGCGATAGTCACGTGCCCCAATGCCCTCTGAAGCCCATTCTACCCATTGGGAAGAAATGGGGGATTCAGAGAACTGACAGAGCTCTTTACCATCTACTGACTCATGCAGCGCAACAGCGTACTCAGCAGATGAGCTGGGTTTTGGAGCAGTTGGTGTTGCTTGGTCACACCACAACAACTGCTGCGTGACAAAGCCCAGGTCATCAGCAGTGCGGGCGACCTGCCAGAGCTTGAGCCCCTAAGGGCGAGCAGGCGCTGATGGCATAAAGATGGGGTGGCTGAGAGAGAGACAATACCGAGCCCACTGGCCTTGACCGGTGCGTGAATATAGGCACTTGGGACTTGGGACACCGGGTGGGGAGCCAAGCAAAGAGCGCACAGCAGAGCGAACTTCACGATCTAACTCAAGCAACCTCCCCGCAGTAAGCCTACCAATGACTAGCCCATATATTAGCTTTGACAATAAGTACATGCGGAGGGGGCGCAGTTCAATGGAGCCTTGGTGATATGAATAGTGCTCCACCAAGGTCCACACAGCTTGCAGCAATGGTGGTCCCACCCATGAAGTCAACTCCAAGGTACCGCCAAACCTCTAGCACAGATTGGGTGGGGATGGGTGACTGTCCTATGACAAAACACTCCTCATCCACCACCTTCACCCGATGCTGGCGACCCGATGGGACCAAGGAGACTGAACCACACTTATCTGGGTTAACCACCAAACCACATGTAGGATGACATCATCGGCAAAAGCCAATACACCTACTCACACCCCAGGGGTGAGATCAAACCCTCTTTCAGCAGGCAGCTTACCCAAGGCTGTACCAACAACCAGGTTAAAGAGGAGTGGCGACATGGGATCCCCCTGGTGTAACCCACGCCAAATGACAATATCCCTTGACATCTCGTCTTATGCCTCGAGGACCGTCACGCCTTTGTGGTACAGGCTGGCCACATACTCATTTAAACAAACAGGTGCCCTGACACCACGAAGACAATCGGTCAGGGCAAAATGGCCCACAGTGTCAAAGGCCATAGCGACGGACGTCCAGAGTGGCAAGATGGTGCTGTTGTTTCTTAATATGGGCTTGTTCATCCCCAGCTCCTTCAAGTACCTCCGCAGCTAAATGAGCCGGATGCTTCCTCCACAACTTCTGGACCTGCTGGTATCCCCTCCTTCTTGCTTGCTTTGCTACTCTGCGACCTCCATGAGCCACCAACCTAGGAAGAACCCCTCCATGAGCGACCAACGTAGGAAGAACCCCTCCATGATGCCCCTCAACTGGTACGAAGATCCTCTGTAAATATGCCGCAACCCTGTCCTCCAAGCCTTCAGGCCCCCCTCAACAGTCCGCCTCCCTATATCCTGCAGGTAGGCGCTCTCGTAACCTACAATACGGCCTACCTGCTCCCTGAGCCTCAACACGTCAGTCTCCAAGTCTTCAAGAAGACCTGAGGTCCCGGAGAAGGATTGCTGAATGGTGGGCTGATGCCCCACCCCTGTAGTAGATGCGGGAGAGACCTCATGGCTATTGAGCAGGATTGTATCCTGGACAAGCTGCTTTTAGTGGGCCTCAGGCAAAGAGATTGAATGGCAGAAAGCGTGTACATGGGAAAATTTTGTTGCAAAAATACGATAACATGACGGTACCCCATTGTACACTACCTCTGACTCCTCTGTTGCCATTCGCCACATATCCTCAGAAGCATACCTAGGCTGCTCATGCTCTATATCAATTGCTGCGATGGCCTGTGCAGGATGCTTCTGCCAGATGTGGGTACTGAGGCCACGCTTGGAACTGAAGACTTTCACAGTGGGTACACTGGAGTTCGTTAATCAGGACAGAGGAGGCCAGGGAGGCTGGGTCATTCTGCCACCCTCTGTTCACCCAGAGGCTGCCCAGGTTGCACAACGGGAACGTATGACTTAGCTTGGGTAGGGATTTGAAGGAGCTCGGAAGAGATAAAAACACCAACAGTTACCCAGTAACCCTAACACACACACACAAACATATATATATATATATATATATATATATATATATATATATATATATATATATATATATATATATATAGACCTAAGGTTTTTTCCACGGATTCTTAGAATGTTCTGAAACGGATTTGTATGCGTTTATTTTTTTCTCATGCTTGGGTTGCCCCCCACCCCCGGATTAATTCCTATTGGTCGTCCTCTACTGACAAAGCCTAGCTTCAGAGGGGCGTCCTAAAAATCCAATAATGATCTAGAACACAATTTTTCAACTAGTAAATGATTGTTAGTTGTTTACTGTATAGAAGCTACCTACATAAACCTAATCACATAATGGGAGGGGTGAAACGCAGGGAAGATGGGGAGATGGGGGGATGGGAGTATGGGAGGGATGAATTCACTCTCTTTATCGAAATGGTTGGTTCAAGGGAAGGAATAAACCCACTTTAAAATTTCACAGACGTTTGGTAGCTGCCTATTTACCAAAGCAAGAAGTGGACGAGGCAGGAATCCTAATTCAGTTATATTAGCGCTTTAATGTGTACTCCTTTTACTGGGTGAGCTCAAAGGTAATGGCCTTCAAACACGCCAACCCGGAGGCCGTAATAATGCGCTTTCATGGATGACTGATGATTCTATCAGATATTTTGTAACTGTGCGAGGGTATTTAAATCAAGATTTAAAGAACTTGAGTAATTCAAATAAAGTAACTACCTTATTTGAATTTTTTAATTAGGCAACACCAACGTTGTTTTTTCTTGTTATTTATATTAAAATAATAGTTTTTGTCCACCATTAACTTGACTTCGGTACTTTGTGAATTGTCTAAAATATTTTTTAACGTAGGGAACTCTTCTCATTTATGATGATGTTGAAAAAATTCGTAATTGGCCATGGTACGAATAGAAAGGGTAAATTTACTTTCCTATTGCCCTTAATAGCTTAGTGAAAGTTATGTAATGAGCTGAAAATTAATCCTCGATTCCCTAATTGTACCTATGCATTGGATCCTAATCTAAAACGTTTCGAAGGAAAGTGAACAACGTAGGCATATAAAATGTTATTACATAGTTAGATACAGGGGTACACAAAAGGTTTGACAAACTTCGGGGATCGATTCTACAACTAATTTGCTGCAAAAAGTTCCTTGCAAAGATTTTATCATTTTTTTATATAAATGCTTTATTGTTGAGTATTTTCAAATTCATGACTTTCCCCAATTTCTTCAGTGCAAAACATTAGGGGGAAATCAACACCAGACTCATAAGTTCATGGTAGGTCAATCGTTGATGTTCTTGAAAAATCCCGGATTAATCGCAATCTTTAGTAAGAATTGTGAAAGTGAAAATTAACTTGATCTCACCGTTGGAAATCTGTTTTGTTTTTAGTAAAAAATTTCGTCAGTTGAATATGTTGTTAAACTAATGTTATGGTCTCTTTCCAACGATGTCCTTATTTTTCATATCACAATGAACCTAAGAGGAGTTATGCCCGCTTTTCAGTCATTAGGTGGGAAATACGAAGAACGTCTGCCTAGTTGGATGTGGCCCATAGCTTCCTCGTTAGTATCATGAACAGTATAGATCATAGAAAAGTTTTAAATTATCTTGAAAAATTCCGTAGCGGAAAAGAGTAAATCAAGAAGTAGCGTCAACGCCATAATTGGTCAATTAAGAAACGAAAAATTGATACTCTATGTAATTTACGTTTGAGCATGTGCAGAATGAACTGATGAGTTGAGAACCATGAAATAGGTACGGAATCATATTCAACCTAACCCAATCATTCACTGACAATTTCAACATAATCGGATGAAAACTGTGGAAATCAAGGTCGTTACAAGGGTTTCACATTTGCGCGTACGTGTAGATAGGATACCTAACCGGTGTAGGTAGGGTCTGCAACGACCATGTCCCCTTGAAATCTGTGTAAGGCGGAAATCGTCAGGAATGACAACAGCTTGCCGCGACTCGATTGAAGGGGAAAATTGTTTGGTGTGTTCACCTGTTGTCGCCAAATTTCAGCATGTCTCCCATTTTCTCAGCCCACCTCCAGATAAATTGTGCGATGTTCGAGGGAAGAGGTCATATGAGCTACTTCGAACCGATGTTGTTAACACAAACAGCAAAATTACGCTTTTAGGCAATGGGGCTCCGAACTAACTTAGTCCGCCGCAAGGGAGCGATTTACCGTTGAAACATATTTGTTGTCATGCCTTTCTTTCACTGTTGTTGAGACCTTGCTTCACGCATGCGAAAAGCCGCTGTTCTTCATTCACAGACGTCCTCGACAGCAAACGTAAAGACAAAACCTTTTAAACGTTTAAAACTGTTTGTTTTTTATTGTTTATCTCACATCCTACAATGGTTATTTGCAGCGTTTTTGCGTGTAAAATTCGCGGTGGTGTGATTTCCCTAGGAAAATGAGTGTTCTGCGGCGGCGATCCACCAGGAAAAGGGTTTGTCATTAAAAAAAACTTCAAGAGTGTGGCTGATTCCACTTCTCCCCTGATGATATCATGGAGGAAAGTGATATATAATACAGGTAAGAAAATGAGTAGATAATCGTTTATGTACTACATACTTGCAGGTGGCAAACAGGTGTTCCCATTCATGTCTGTAAACTGGATATGGTCCGTCAAATTTACAAAATTTTACAAAATCAAGTTGTTTTGGATTTTTAACATGGTAAAAAGAAATGCCACCCACTGTAAACAAGTTATGAATAAACATGAATGAAAATCAAATCGAAAAATAAGTATATTATAAATTTGAAAGATTTCTTTAGAATTTATTCATTTTTCTATAGAAACATAAATTAGAATATGGTCGGCGCTTTGGAACTTGAAGCGAGGTATTGAAAATATCGACGTCACTGTCCTCCAGAAAAGCGTTAGTTTCACGTGGAAGACAATGTAGCGGACGATGCGGGATTGCGGGAGGAGAATGATACGCGGAATAGTGAACAATTGCGTGTGGGGTACATAGGCACATTGATGCCAACTTTGCAGAGGAGCGTGGGAGATAGCAAATAGCCGTTAGCAAGTTTGTAATAAAAAATAATATCACACCACGTGGCGTAGTTCGAGCTTACGTAGTCCACACTTGATAGCCAGTGCCTCAAAGTCCACCTATTCAGTTGGTACCCTCAACTTGAATGCGAGAAATTGCTGGAACTTTCTTTCTGCCAGGATCTTTATTCTCTTCATAGTATGGTGACCAGACAGGGCTAGCGTACTCCAATATCGAACGAACCAAAAATGTATATAGGAGAACAATAGCCTCCGCTGATGTAAAATCTCTTGTGTATCTATTCAGGAATCCCAAGTCCTCAAAGTTTTCGAAGCAACCACATCAACTATATCATCAGTAATATCATCTCTCACCGTCATCAAACTTAGGAGAACGCTGAATTTATTAAAGCGACTATTTTCAAGATTTACCAGTGAAAAATAACGATGGCACTCATAGTAATGGGAATAGACGTGCTTGTTTTAGATTCTTCCAAATTATACATCTAAAGTAGAGTACGCCGAGAGTAGGTCGAAAATGCATGGAAGTGTAAAGATAGATATGGGTTCTGGGATATCTGCCCTAGATGGAAAATCTATACCTCTAGGATTGATTCTACTACTGATTCGGAACAAATGTTTTTCTCATTAAGTTATACGAAACTTCTGTCCTGAAATAATAGTACAGCAGTAGAGGAGGTGTAGGAGGAGGAGGATGTGGGAGGGGGAGGGGAAGGGTGGTAAGGGGATTGTGGTGGAGGTGTAGTAGCAGTACTATTAGTTTTCGAAAAAGCTTTATAAGATAAACTTTTGTTACAAATTGGTTGTTTTTTTTCAAGTTAGTGTTTCATTCTGAGACACCCTGAATACTTATGTAGAGTGTTCCTTGAACAATGAACCACCCTCCCGCATTTCTTCTCATAAAAAACACGTTCATCGCAATTCTTCTAACTTTTTTCTCTAGGTAAAATGAAATCGCTCATCGCAAACGTGCGCAATCGACTCAACATCCCAATTTTTTAGTGCGAGTTCAGATTCTATGGAAAATTTTGTAAAATTACAATCGCTTTCCCGATTTTTTTGGCCGTGCGCGACCCGTTCGTTCAGCGTGCAATGTTGCTCGACCCATGGATCGTGCAATTAAGATGTCATTGAGCCCGAAGTATGATGAATCACGTGATGATCGCCGTTCATTTCTCACGGATTCATTTTACGCATTTTAAACCCAAAGATTCACATTTCGAGTTCAAATCCATCTCGTTGTTTTATATGCTAATTATTTTGCTTTGGTTAGGTAAATACATCAGAAAGCTGTTTTTTTTTTTTTTTTTTTTTTTTTTTTTTTTACCGCAGGTTAAAGGTGTTTGGTAAAAGTTTGTTTGCCCTACATTTGAGCGCCATACAGACTAGGCACTAATATTGCTCAAATTGAAAATATATGCATAATAAAAACCGTTAAAAAAGGAGAACAAAATTCAATCTTGAAGTCATCTGCAAAACAGGGACTCTTTAAATACATTTTTCTGAAATGGCACTAACGATTGTGATTTAACGTAAATGTGATACTTTTCATGTTGGTACAAGTTAAATCCAATATTTGAGAACGGCCTTCGTCCTGTTTGTCTGTGAAGGGGGTTACCAGCCACAAGGTAAATATTTGGAAGTCCATGCAGAACTTCTTCGCTTGATGGGAGGAGGAGAGTACCGAAGAGGTTTTCGAGAGGTCGGTCATATTTTTATACATTTTCTCCATCCTATTTTCCCACTCTCTCGGAAAATTAAGCATCTTAGTTGAGACTTGCGTAAGTTTGCGAGTTTAGCGGTCATGTTCCTTTGTGCAACTTATGCCATGGCATGGCGTGTGACACCCAATCAAAAGTTACATGTACAGCTTACTTCCCATAAAACCATTAAGTATTTAGTCAAACTCCCCTCCCACCTCAAGAGGAAAGGGGCTCACTCGAGCTTCTAAAAATACATACTGACTCCACCTGTTGCAGTCTCGAATAAGGCTCAGACGGCCATCTTTATTGATTAGGTATTCGTAACCCATATCTCCTTAGACAATTTCTTTTTCAATTCTAATCCTTCCCACTTGGTTATTATTCGTATTTAATAATTAGTTTATCAACACATCAAATACAATTATTTCAAGGCAATAATAAAAAAGATGTAATCGTGCAGCATGACCTCATGAGCGAATTTTAGTAATTTTTTATTATTTTTGAAAAAAGTTTGCTTCTGAAATTTATTACTTAAAATTTTATATTTAATACAAAATCGAAATCAGTCCAAGGCAGTACATATACGCTCAGTTTACGAGTGCAGTTTATAGAATGCTAAGTAATCTCTGAGCGAATAACTGCGCGATTCTTGCTCTTTTAATCCGGACAATAGCCTATATGCAAAACGTCTACTTTTCTCCGATAAACTGACCAGTTTCCTCAGTTAATAGCAGTTTGGTCAGTTCTAATCAACAATCGTTCTCGGTCGTATGTCGTCCTTTGTTGCCAAAATGAGCAAGAAAATAGAAGGACCATCAATGTTTAAAAAAAAAAAAAAAAAATTAAATAAAAATAAAATGTACCTACAAGTGAATTGTGTTTAACTGATTAGTTGAACTGAGCGTCTATTGGTCCATTTACATTTGTGATGCTGATTTTTAAGTAAGATGTTGTTGTGACATAATAAATAAATATATTAATAAATCGTCATTGTGATCAGATAGAGAATTTTGTCTAAAGTTTACATGGAAATTACATTTTTTAGCTGTATACTTCAACTCGCTATATAACATAATAGATTGTTAGAAATTACAATATAAAATAAAGATAACAATAGTGCTGAGAGCAGGTTTGGAACGGGGATAAGAAAAAAATCTTTCAAGTCTAAAACACTATTGAAAACAAATAAATAAAATAAATTTTTAATACAAAATTTTAAAAAATCTAAGCGCTCGTTTGTTCTTTTTTTGTAAACAACCGCTTTTTAAATTGTCCTATCGTGGGGAGTGTACTAGCGGAGGGAAAGAGAATTCTACAGCTTTGCCCCACTAACTTCAACGAATGATCAACTGTAAACAGCGGAGGAATGTCTCGGAATGATTAGCGATTTTGACCTGAGTGATGAAGGCCGACATATTAGAGATGAGAGATAATTTGGTGCAGATCCTAAAAAGTTGAAGAATGTTAAGGTAATTTAACTAAATGACGAGGTTTGATGTTAAGTATTTATCCAATGCATGTTTGTAGTTTTTTACACTGTCAGATTTGAGGGATTGAAAGAATATGGGACTGCAATAAATGAAAATCGGGGGGGGGGGGGGGGGGGGGGAATAAGGGCTGTTACTAATTTACATTTCAAGTTGGAGGGTGTGAATTTGGATAATTTTTTTAGAGGGTAAAGGCTACCATAAATCCTTCTATACATTAGGCCTATATGTTGATCCCAACTAAGCGATTAATTAATAAACCTAAATTTCTAACGTATGGTGGAAAAAGGTATAACTATGCCATTAACTAAAAGCCATTAAGGTTTGAGCAAAAATTATCTTTTTTGGCTTTTCCCCTGGGTCTGTTAACACAGGCGCGCAATCTTGCATGTCTAGCTTTATCACGAGGGTCGCTCGACATGCACCAATCCAAGCGAGCAGAATCCTTCAAGTGAATTCTGTATTTAACTTTCTTTTAATACAATGATCTATTAACATTTCCGAATGGCTAGTGTAGTGGGTTGGTTCAGAAGGCAAAACTGACAGAGATTCATTGATGACAGCAGATTAAATAACTGGACTACATCTTGGCGCTGTGCTCCGTGGTATCACCATCCAGGTCCTGAGGGGTTCTTACTTGAACTGGTGGTCATTTGATTGGGGCAATTCCTTTCATCACACCCTCCCCCCTTCTCCTTCAGCTTACTTGATCCCAAGGGCCGGCGTTGGGAAACCTTGGCGTCCTCCTCTCTTCAATTTGGTTTTTTCGCTTTATATTTAATGCGCTGCCCAAGCTACAAATCTCAGGCGATCGAGATTCTTTCTGTGTACGATCCGAATTTTAAATGTTTAATTTTCTACAATGGGGGGGGGGGGGGGGGAGAGGGTAATAACCGATCCTAATAAGCGCTTTCCAAGCTGCTATTCTTAACCAATTTTCGTGATTCTTCCTTTGTTTGAGCCAAAATTTTAGTCTAGATGTGCCAAAAAACCTTGGAAATGTTGGATCACTCCCATCGAGGAGTGGGTAATAACCGATCCTGATAAACACTGACAAAGCTATTATACATAACCGATTTCCATTCTTCAATCTTTGTGCGATCCCAATTCGCGTCCAATTGTGCAGCAAACGATGGAAATTTATGATTTGCCATCGCGATGGGGGACGGACAGAATTATAGCCGATCCTACTTGGCTCTGTCCAAGCTACCATTCTCAACCAATTTCCGTAATTATTTTTTTATTCAATTAGGAATCCAGCACAACAAACATTGGGAATCTCACATTTATTATCAGTGGGCTAAATGGAGGGGGTAATTCCGATAAGCCATGATCTTTTAGGATGTGGAAAGAATCTCGGATTTCAGTATTTTCCAATTTCGCATGAAGTGTTTGGTCTCTCCCTAGATCCATTGTCTGTAAATTAAAATTTCATAGTGATTGGAAGTGGGGGTACCGGTATATCGTGATATTTTTAATCTATTTCCCTGAATCTATCAGTGTTCGATTTCACAATGTAAATGCAGTTCATACTTTATTATGGTGGTGAGGGTAGTGGGGGGAAGGGTTGCTTGTTGCTAATTCTTGTTAGGTTGTAATGGAATTGGTAATTCCAGTAAAACCTGATCTATTTACCACTCTTACCAAAATCATATACAACACATCCATAGGGAGGTCCCTGTAATGCATGCATTACTAACCAATATGTTTCACTATGGTAAGCTAGCATATTGCTACTAGTGTATGTACCTTTGTACTATTAGATTTTCTAGAGAGTTTTTGGCTTTTCTATCAAACTATACCTACTATAACGATTTTAGTGAGATTAAAATGCGTAGTTGTATAGAAAAAGCTAGCGTTTTTTGACAACCGCGCTGCAGACCTTGACGTTGCCTCCTAAGCCCAGCCCGAATGAGTAGGTAGTCATTACCCAGAAAGCTGCTGAGATGAAGAAATATGACAGAGCTGCAGGGGATCTACGAGGGCCTTTCTCCCCACTTGTTTGCGCCTGTAAGTACACAGAGTTTGGTCAGTAAACAGAGAATTCCCCCTGTTCCTACGACAAATGGCGTCAGTATTGACAGTTAAGTGGTGCTTGAATGAAAGGAAAAATGCAGTTGATCATCATTCGAGCAGTTTCGACGAAAATCAGGGGCACTAGAAGGAATGCTGGTAGGTGTTTGAGCTTGGATGACGGTGCTGTGCTACAACCTGGGGACTACGACTGAAGATACCAATAAATTCTCTAAACCAAAACAATAAGGAGAATCATGAAAAGGTCAGCCACTAATCAATGAAAAATAAAGTTAATTTTATAGGAAGAAAAACAATAATGAAATCTATTTCTGTAATCAGAAGGGGCTAGTTGTTATCCAATTCGTTGATTCCCCAAGATTTTGACTTTGTTGAAACAACAGCTATCTGTAATTGTACTCACTGAAGAACACTGCGAGCACTAGCATATCGTTTGAGTCGTAACTTTGGACGTCTTCAGATATTATGAAAACTAACTAGAGCAAAAAAGAATCGATAACCACAAAGAAAAACATTTATATCCAAAGGTATACAATGTTAAGTGAAGCCTCGCACCTACTGTTTAACTAAAGGGCTGAAATACGTGAACTAATTATTAACCCACATTCCATGACATTTTAGATGGAAGAGTCAATGCGTACTCACCGACTTCTGTATGTTACTGGATCATAAAACGGGTAAAAGATTGGTTGTAATCGAAGGCGCGAGGCGAATAAAAATCTTGATAAAACATCAAAGGCACTCTCATGGCTGGCTTCTCTGCTATATAGCATTGGAGGGAAGTTTGTTGGGTAAAGGAGGGGTTGGCCATTCCACTTCAATTCTTTCCCACTACACTGTTGATTCCTAACGTATATCTTTTTGAGAGAACGTAGATACACAGGAATAATATATTAAGGTTTAAACGGTGTTAGGATTAAACGGGGTTTCGCCAGTTTTTTTTCTGAAATTTGAGCTTTTTATTTTTTAATTGATAACTTTCAATTGGAGATCTGATAACCAAGCTGAAACAGCTGCTTTCATTGGTACTGCTTTTATTGGTGAAACTGCGTTTATTCACCAATAAAAAACAAATGTCTTAGATTTCCGCCATTGTGCTCTTTTTAGTAAATGTGTCAACAGATTGTTTCAAAAATTGACCTAATTTCATGGCGAAAGATTGTGACGAACATAGGACCGAAGGGGCATGTTTCCATCGTCCATATTCGACTTCAATTAGGTAGAGGAATGTGACAGCTCCGTTTACCCTTAATAATACATTTTATGCAGATATTAAGGATACAACTTAGGGTTCATCCTCGTATGTCCAAATTTGGGGTCTCCCCGTTCAACGCTTGAAAGCCACGAGAAAGCACGTCCGATCTGACGCACAATGGGAAAAATCACGAAAAACCAGGCCAAAATTCTAAAAGTCAATCCATCTACGTTTTTTGATCAGTCTAGCTAAAATATCTAAAAAAAACAAATTTTTCGTGAATAATCATAAACAATTCATCTTATAGTACATCTTATACCGAAGGAGATGGAAAACATTTTGCTGAATATGCCCCCCCCCCCCCCCCCCATGTTAAATATGGGGAAAAAACTACGGATTCCAATCCAGGAAAAATGAAAACTGGAAAACCACGAAGCATATTAGCTTCCTTCGAGAAGGTACTACTCAAAGACTTCTACAGGTGAAGAACTTACTCTCCTCAATAATAGGTGATTGGGAATAATAATGTTAAAATCATGAGCATACGGGTTGTAAATAGTACCTTCAATTGTGTCTAAGATAATTAGATCATTACCTTAAATATCTAAGATTGGAACAGCTGGGAAAAATAATTTGCTAAACTTGGGAGACTCAAAAACGTTTTGTCCTCATTAGTGACATTGAGTAAAAGGTTGCCCTCCTTTGGAACTTCGGTAATAGTTTGGACTCTACGGATTTTGATAAGTTGCCCTTTTTCTGGGCTCTGTGTTATGATTTGCCTCCTTGGTTTTTAGAAATGCGAACGTTGCCCTGAAAATAAAAATTTGGGAATATAACCGATCCGGTCAAACGAGATATGGCTGAAACGCTTGGAATCAATTATTAATATAGTTGAATATTGGTGCGGCGAGAAAATAGAAAGTAGAGAAATTCCTTTTGAAACGACCCGAAAAAGCTTTCTAGATTGAATTACCGAGGAATAAATTCCAGCCCATAATTCCTTCACGCTCAAGCCACTGTGTGACGAATTTAGTAACGAAAGGGCAAAAGTTCAGCACATTTTTGAAGACGCTTTTGAACTCCTTCAGTGAAGCCGTAGTTTATAGTAAACAAACTGTTATTTTGTCACGAAATCAGTCTCCAAATAATTTTGAATGGAGGGCTCGTGACGTGAGTCGTGAGTGACGGCAAACGATTAGCGATCTAAAAATTATTATTTGTCTCTAAAAACTATCTACGTATCTACCTAGTAGCTGAGTAGAAAAAAAAGGTCAGTCTGCCCAAGGTCTGATTTGATAAAAGGGCGGGACGACACCTCTCAAGGATGAAAAAATTGCCGAAAAATTAAACGTTTCAGAAATAGCTGCTTTTTAGTACGTCTCTCTGAAGTTAGCTCAAAAAGGCAAGGCTTTTGTCGACGCTGCTTAGGATACAATGCTCAACATATTTTCGTGATTCTTATTTTGTTCGATACTAATTTTAGTTTAGTTGTGCTACAAACCTTGGGAAATACGGTTCAGCGGTTGTGATCGGGGGTGGAGGGGGTAGTTACCAACTCATTCATGCGCTGCCCAAGCTACAATTCTCTACCAATTTTCGCGATTATTATTTTTTTTTTTCCCCCAACATAGAATTTGGCATAGTTTTGGAAAATAAGCCAGGATTTACACATTTCATTATGAAAGGGGGTAAGACTGATAATAAATCGTGATGTTTACCCTATTCACATCTGATTGGTGAGATTCATCTTTTGTTCAGTAAAAAATTTGGTTTATTTTTTTTAACACATACCAGAAGTTTTAAATTTCTCATCTGATTTTCGAGATTCTTTTTTTGTTCTATCAAAAGTTCGGTCTAGTATTGGAACAGAAGTAAGAAGTTTCAAATTTCATTAAGGAGGGGGTAATTGTAATAAATCGTGATGTGTCCACTATTCACATCTGAATTTCGTTTTTTTTTTTTTTTTTTTTTTTTTTTTTTTTTTTTTTTTTGTCCATTCGATGATTCGGTTCAATGTCGGAACATATGCCAGGAGTTCCGAATTGCATTATTGAATGGGGTGAGTGGAAGGGGTAGTACTGAAAAATCGTGATGTTTACACTATTCTCATTTGATTTTCAAGATTCTTTTTCGTTGAATCAAAAGTTCGGTCTAGCTTTGAAACATATTCGAGAAGTTTTGGATTTCATTATGGAATGGAGTAAGTGAAAGTGGTAATAGTAATAAATCGTGATTTTTTCACTATTCTCATTCACGTCAATTTTATTTTTCCCCATCCAGATCTCAATCCAGTCATTCAACGATCCTTGGATGGTTCAGATTTACTAGCAGTGAGGATTTACTAAGGTGAGGGGGGGGGGGGGGGGGGGAATTTCGATAAATCATTATGTTTTCGTTTTAGCGAATTTTCTTAGAAAATAAAGCTATTGCAATGGCTCCAAAAATTTTAAAATAAAAATTTTCTCCATCGAAATCTGTTTTGAGGCATTCTGAAATGATTCCTGGATTTTAACGCTTTTATATATATATATATATATATATATATATATATATATATATGTATATATAAGTATATATATATATATATATATATATAAGTATATATATGTATGTGTCATTCCAGACGATAACTCTCGATAGAATTGAGATAAAAACTTCGTTCTTTCTCCAAAAAATCAAGCATTTCAAAAGAAAGGATGAGTTCGTTGGACAACACTTTTTGAGCACATTAAATTGGTCAAATTTCAAAAATTTACTTAAAAAATCACTAAAAAAGGCAAAAAACCACTAAAAATTAACAAATTTCTATTTTTTAGCAGAATGCTACTCGAAAAAAATTAATCGAACATGAACTAGGACATTACAAATTTAAGCACGAAATTGTACTGAAAAATGTACTTAAATTTCATTAAAATAAGCTAAAAATCGATAGGAACACTTGAAAAAATTGTAAAAATCCACAAAATCGTTTGTTCATTGGAATATTACTGACAAAAAGTTAGTTTGCTATGAAATGTATAATAAAATTTTTATTAGTCCCCAAAGTGCTCAATTTTCAACAGAATTTAACATAAATGTAATACGACCATTTATGAAAATTCGCTCATACGATCATGCTGCATGACTGGAACTTTTATCTTTTTTTAATCCTTTGGTTGATGAATAAATCGGTGATCTCATATTTGATGAGTGGTGAGGAGTGTTTGAGGGGGGGGGGGGGATACCGATATACCGTAGTATTTTCAACCAATTTATAGAAGGAGTTCCTAAGTGTGCGGGGGGGGGGGGGATAATTCCTCCAGCACAATCTTGCTTGGTTATAATGGAGAAGGTACATCCAGTGAAATCACGATCAGTTCGCTATTAATATGTGCGAAAAGAAATTTTTCGATGTAAGGATACGACAATGACGGGGGGGGTTATAACCAACTACCCGCCGAGACTAATCGAAATCAGAGCAATATATTATAAGAAATCGACGTTTGCGTATGCGCACACGCTGTTATTGATCCGAAGGCCAAGAAAACGTAGGGGAGCATTTAGGAGCTAACTCGCAGAATCCCTGAAAATTGCATCAAAATTCATCTTCTAGTCTCGAAGTTTTATGTGTAATCAAACAACGTCAGTTTTACGCATACGCAGTAATTATTACTCAACCAATCAATCCCAATTAAATTCGTAGAGTATTTTCTTAAACTTGAAAATATAACTATTCTCCAAGTCTGAACGAACCTATATATAGATCATAAGAAAATCGGCGTTATAAGAGAAACACATTTGCTTATGCGCACACGCTATTATTCATCCGACAGCAATGAAAATTATAGGGAACTATCTAGGAGCTAACCCGCAGAATCCCTAACAATTTCTCGGGCGAGAGAAGGAATTGGCGAAGGCAAGGTAGACACAGAGCCAAAATCAATCTATGAGCTATGAAACGCAATTAGCAAATCGGAATCTTGATTTTGAGAGAAAACAAATTCTCGAATTCTAACACAAATACACAGCTTCCCTACCTTCGCTTTTGAAGAAGCGAACTCTGTGTAAACACATATGATCCATTAAGGATGATTTACTGGATGTTCGTTGGAAGTGAAAGCGTTGTAAACCTGGCTAAATAGTTGTCTTGTTTCAGAGGGGCTCGTTCAGGCTATTCTTCCTCTATCTCGTATCTCTCCCTTCGGCTGGAGGTGACTTGCCTCTCAAACGCAATATTCCGACTCCTCTTGCTGCCTCGACGATGAGCTCGCGTTTTGTGGTTTTCCGTGTGTCTCTATTATTGGGAAAGGATTTCGTTTCGCGAAATGTGTGGCAAAAGGCATTCGTCTGTAAATCATATTTATTCCGCCAATGTCTATTCAAGCAAAACTCATTAATTCGACCCTTTCAAGTGAATGGAATGCTGAAACAACGTACAGATCCATGGCTCCTTTGTGATTTTTGGCGTGGTTTTCGTGCAGTTCAATCATGAACTTTCGAGAAAAGCTTTAAACTACGTGTGGCAGATTCCTTCTCACCCACATCACTACCACTTCCAGCGTTTCTCGGGGTCTACGTACGTGATGACGAAAATCAACATATTATGAGCTTTTTTTAAACAGCATTTACAATACATAGATTGGTTTATTGATGAACATTTGTTCTGATTGAAACTCTTCAATCACAAAATCACTAAAGCTTCAAGCATCACACCATAGTCCAGTCAAATAGTACCACAAAATGTAAAGTCAAGACATAAATATAAAAGCTTATATCTCCGTAATTTTAGCGAATTTTCGTTTAAAATGAAGGTAGTGCAATGGCTCAAAAGATTTTAAAACCAAAATTTTTGAAACAAATCTTCATTGATATTTGTTTTGAGGCATTTTGAAACGAATTTGAGAGTTTAGAGCTTATATCTATGTTGGAATCCGAACCCGAAATCAATCAGACCCGGGACGAAGATAACGACCCCGTCGGGACGGGAGCATTGTCAGAAGCCCCGAGCGAGATTAGTTCACTCCCGCCACGATGGGGTCAACAGAGTTTGCGCACTGTTTCTTGCAGTTGCAGAACACAGAAGCTTGAGAGCTTTCAGATTTAACTGCGGCAATGGAGTGCAGAGAGGCAGTTTGAAGAGGAACGTCGTTCTTTGTTAGGAAACGGTCTTCAAAAATCTGAAATTCATTTTGTGAGCACAGTTTGCCCAAGATCCCTGCTTTAGTGCCAAGTTTATAGACGTTGTTTATACCCATGACGGCTGCCATAACGTTTCGGGGTGCCAGTCTTCCTCTGTCAACATCTGGGATACTGAAGAGGACACTTTGGCTTACATCCTATCTGGGAATCTCTTCGAACTGTCTTTTCCATATTTTGGGCGCATTCAGTGCGAGGTTATCAGCCACCCATTCAATCAATCGCAAATATCTTGGTTTGCTGTTTTAACTGAGCTTAGACCTAGTAAATGCCACCGCTTTCCGTGCACAATTTTCGCATCCAACATCGCTGCTAATTCCAATATAACCCAATCTTAGAACTCTCGTTTAATGCCACTCTACAAGGTGGTGCAAGGGGAACCGAGATTTCAAAAGATATCTATTAAATTGTATGCCACTTCTTCTGCCTTCTGCTTCCGTCTTCAGAACTATCAAAAACAAAAATTTGGAGAAGTGCTCTTGATAATTTAATATGAAACGGTACTCACCATCAGGTTTAGACTGCTGAAGTTGGTCAAATATGACGTTAACAAACCCCGTCGCTCTAACTCATTTTTCTTCAGCGGTACGGGGTCAGGTGAAAGGGGCATCCGGAGTTTTCAGCTTCGTCGGACTCGGGATTTTGTGCATTCTGAGAGTGAAGGACCACCCAGGAAGCACACTGTGCCAATCCCTTTCCCCAATGACGACAGACTACCTATTTGACTGCCCTCGCCTTGAGGGCATTAGAAATTCTTTCTCGCCGGATGACACCCACGGGGTGAAAAAAGCAAAACTTTATTGGGCTGCTCGAGAGCATATGGCAGAAAAGCTGCAGACCTAAACGGCGTAGGGTTAAAAAAATAATAATGAAAAAATTAGAAAAACTCGGGATTTTTGACAATGCTCCCGTCCCGACAGGGTAGTTTTTGTCGGTCCGGGTCCGGGTCCGATTTCGAGTTCGGGTTCCACCATATACATACATATATATGCCATATATCAGATGACAACTGTCCTTAGGATTTAGATAAAAATTCCGTTCCTGCGCCAAAAACTAGCTTTTCAAATGAAAGGATGAGTTTGTTGGCCAGCATTTTTGGAGCGCATAAATTGCTCAATTTTCAAAAAATGTGCTAAAAAAATCACTAAAAGTTGCTTAAGACAGTTAAAAATCATTAAGTTGATATATTTTAGCCAAATTTCAGGAAACAAGTCTATTAATAGTGATCTTCTAACATTATAAAATGTTTGCACACAATTATGCTAAAAAAATGTACTTAAATTTCATTAATAATTAAATTTATTTGAATTTGATTAATGATTGATTTGAATAATTGAATTTATTAATAATGGATATTTGTATATTCAATGGGGTTTAACGTAACTACTTCCCAACAATATGGCGACAATGAGAATATCGTGAAAAGCCACCACGTTTTCGCCTCATTTACTTGAAAATTGCGGAATACAAACTGAAAAATGTATGTGATGGTCAGACGTACCCTTACGGTGCTGTAGTGCGCAGAAATTCTCAAAAATTTGTGAATTAGCCAGAACCATCCCCCCCCCCCCCCTCCCGCGATTTTCTGGATCTACCTTTCATTTATTTCTGGTTATTAGCAATAATGTCCGATAAAATCCGTGATTAACCATTTAATTTATATTATGTATATTTTAATTAATGGATTTTTCTTTCTGAAAGTTTTGGTTATGGATTTGAGATTGATGTCCTAGTTGATGAAATAGAAATGTTGTCTGGACAAGCCTAGACTCTGTGTGAGGAGATTTCAGCGGAACTATTTATACTTGGTTTTATAGTTGGCATGGTATTGCTGTTTTTATGGTTTACCATCTCCGAACTCTTCAAATCGCTCCAATATTTATTACCCACATAAACCTTTCTGCTATATCCATCCAGAAAATTCCCATTTTTTTCTTCACACGTCAAAATTGCAAGCACTCATCACTATTATCACTCAGGTATTTTTACACTTAAAATAATTTTTCGAAAGTTAGTGAAACGGGATAATATTGTGAAAATCGTAAAGATGAAAATATTAGTTTGTAATTTCAATAGACATACCTTGTCACTTTTGCCAATACATAATAAAAATTCCTCTCCCTTGCTGATGTTAGTATTTATGTCGGTAAGGGCCAATTATATTCGCTTCTTGTCAGCAGAAATTTACCAGAACCTACATACTTGAAACATCGGCCTAGTTGGGTGGGCAGTATAGCTCCTTCACATATTGGAACATGGGCGTATAGAATTAGTTGAAGAAGAAAGTACATCGAAATGATTGATTAGTCGACGTAAAAAGAAATTTACGTTTGCGCAGGCATACAGAATGAAAAGTTCATCGGGACCGAACTGAAACTTGGTATATTTTTGAGCGTGACAAGGATTTACCACAGACAGACACGGAACCAAAATTGATCAGCGATCTCGGTAACGCAAAAAACAACTGGAAATACTGAGGAAATTCGGGTAAATTTGAACGAAGAATGCCAGTTTCATGCACAAAATAAAAATAATTCAAGTTTTTTATAAATTCTGTTAACTACAGTAGTGAAAATCAGGATTTGATTAGGATTAGACTTCCAAAAAGGTCTCTTCGAATTTAGGGTTTAATTGCCACCTCCCAAATTTTCCCATCTTCTCCCATGTCGGTGAAAGCTGTGACAGTTCCCGCGAGATCCAAGGGAATGCGCTGCCGTCGCTGCGTTGTTTCCCAATGGACGTCGATTGCTTCTTCCCGTGTTTTCGAAAGCCTGCGTCTGGCGATGGATGGGTGATCCTAGAACTGGAAAACCTATCTTCTCCGAACGTAGCGTATATTCTATTAGTACGAGTTGTATCTCTTATGGTACTGTCACACCCCTCTTTATCTATGAGTGTTGATTTAGGCCCCCATTGCACCTCTGGGGCGTCCTAAGTCCATTACAAAGCTGAGTGAAAGCCCCCCCCCCCCCCCCCAGTTATGACGCCCCTGGTTGAGTTTTTCAAGGTACTATAATGTAGACCATGGAGTTGCTCTTTTCAAGTACTTCAAAGTAAATTGGCGGAGCTGAACTACTATTCGGCGGAATCGCAACACCCCAAAAATTTTACCATGCATTTATTTGACGTAGGTACCTATGTCGTTGTACGTACTGTATATGAAAACTTATCACAATGTCAAAATGAAGACAAGCATTCACAGGCCAGGATCCGAATGAATAATTTTATTGGAAAAAGTCTATTATTTATATAAATATGAAACCAAAAATAATGAAATATGATAATAAAATAATAAAACAATGTCTTTTCACTTAAAGTCCTCAATTCTCAAAACAATGTAACGTAGTTCCGACTGGAACTTTTTTGAGATTTTATGTCTTTACTAGGGCACATAAATGAAAAAGCGTCACGCGGGGGAGCGTCACGCGGAGAGCGTTACGCGGAGATTCCCTAATGATCCCACGATTCTGAGATTTGGTATGTAGCCCCTTGAGGGACTTCTGAACACAACTGACCGATCCCAGATTAGCTGAGTGGCTCTAGAATCCAGTTTTTTCCCTAATGATCCCACGATTCTGAGATTTGGTATGTGGGCCCTTGAGGGACTTCTGAACACAACTGACCGATCCCAGATCAGCTGAGTGGCTCTAGAATCCAGTTTTTTCCCTAATGATCCCACGATTCTGAGATTTGGTATGTGGGCCCTTGAGGGACTTCTGAACACAACTGACCGATCCCAGATCAGCTGAGTGGCTCGAGAATCCAGTTTTTTCCATAATGATCCCACGATTCTGAGATTTGGTATGTGGGCCCTTGAGGGACTTCTGAACACAACTGACCGATCCCAGATCAGCTGAGTGGCTCTAGAATCCAGTTTTTTTCCATAATGATCCAATGATTCTGAGATTTGGTATTTGGGCCCTTGAGGGACTTCTGAACACAACTGACCGATCCCAGATCAGCTAACAAATCAATTGTCGATCTTCTTCTTTGTCGGTTTCTAATCAATACTTTTAACGAAGAAATAAGAAACAAAAGATAGGATTGTATGGAATACCCTCGTATTAATAATTAACTACAAAGCAAAATATAGGATTGTATGGAAAACACGTCTAAGTCTTCATAGACAGTCAATCATAACGGAAGGGTTTCCTTTATGGAATTAAGGAGGTGCTCCGCCGAGCGCTGCACCCTAAGGCACCGCGCCCTCAAACCCCGCTGTTAGGCCAGTGTTTCACACAATGAGGCAATGCGATCATCGTACGACTTTACCATTTGTTCTGCTTCCACTCGTTGGGTTTCGAGGTGAACCCTCACTGCCTCCAGCATCGAAACTTTGACAAGCTGTGGAGCACACGTTTTTGTTTAGAAAAATCAAATAAGTAGTTAGCAGAATGCCGAGTAAATGAAGCCCTACTTCTTACAAAATTACGATTTTACCTACGAACGTTACTCACTCTCTTGTCCACCCAGTTCGATGGGTCCATCGCTTCCAACATGGAAGCATCCTCTCCATCTGAGCCCCACGGTTGTGGTTCGGTCTCAACAACCACAGGTGGACAAGAGAGTGCTCAGAGAGTCCTCATTCATTCCGGGCGATTGTCCCTTCGAACACCTTTTCCGTTTGCGCGACGCTGTCTCACTTTTCGAATTGCTGGACATTTTTGTCTCTGTTGCAGCATTCAATATTGAACTACGAGTTACACTATTTTTGTACTGTCTTAGAATATTCTTGCGTCGCGCCGTGACGAGCGATCCCTATGGTTACGATCGGTCCACAGCTGGAGACCTCCTCCTTTTTGAATTCGGTAAAAATGGAACTAAATAAGTGAAGTGAAATACATAATTCCGATATTAGGTAAGTAAAAAAAAGGAACCGAGTGGCCTCCCTCACACGCTGTCAGTAGATATCGGAAATGAGGTGAGACAGTGGCATGAGCTGGCATATAAAAAAGTCCAAATAATTACTTCATTTTTTTAAAAACGTGTTTTTGCAATAAATTTCCACAAAAAAAGTACAATACGGGGTTTTATAGGAAGGGGAAAGGGGGCGCAAAGACATAAAATGTCTCTCGTGGTCGCGTACTTGTACGAAAGCTGTATCCACCGTATGAGTTTTTCTATGAAAAACGGATTTTTTTTCTTCACATGACAAAATTACAAGCTTTCATACATTTCATCATATGGATTTTACACTAAGTGCCTGCTTTTCGCATGTTATTGAAACGGGTTAATATTTTGAAAATTAAAAGGCCCTACGAAGGGTACCTACCATATCGCTTTTGTGAAGACATACCTAATATAAATTTCTCTCACTTGCTGGTGTTAGTATTTACGACGGAAAGCCTGTCGG